>SJXO01002056.1:44674-84959 GCA_006408615.1 Connochaetes taurinus
GGGAGTTGGTGATGGACAGGGAGGCCTGGCGTGCTGTGATTCATGGGGTCGCAGAGTCGGACACAACTGAGCAACTGAACTGAACTGAAGGTCCAACTCTCATATCTGCTGGAAAAACCATAGCTTTGACTATCTGGACCTTTGTCAGCAAGACGATGTGTTTTAATCCACTGTCTAGGTCTGTCGTAGCCTTTCTTCCAAGGAGAAGAAAAACTTTAAGCTTCTTTTAATTTCTTGGTTGTAGTCAATGTCCTCAGTGATTTTGGAGCCCAAGAAAATAAAGTCTATCTCTGTTTCCATTGTTGCCCCATCTATTTGCCATGGTCTTAGTTTCTGAATGTTGAATTTTAAGCCATCTTTTTCACTTTCCTATTTCACCTTCATCAAGAGGCTCTTTAGTTCCTGTTTGCTTTCTGCCATTAGGGTGGTGTCATCTGTATATCGGGGACTCCTGACTTGTTCTTTCCTTTAAATAAACAGTAAGCTCTTTGAAGGCCAGGACTTACGCTTTTTTCCTGTCTGTCATCCCAGCAGCTGGAGCAGACCCTCAGTAAAGAATGTGTTACTTGAACAAATCAGTGAATGAGTTTTACTTGGGCTCCAGAACTCTGCACACCTCATGCTGAAAAAATGTGGCAAATGGGAAAATGATCGTGAATCATTCAGATGTTTAAGTTGGAACAGAGGACTTTTGTAGATGAGCACATTCAAGTGTCATATTTGCTTGTTTGGCCATTCATTTGGTATTATTTTGTTTTATGGGGATAAATGTAGAACAGTTTAAAAAATTATCTTGCTGCGAGCCCTTTTGTTCAAACCAGGAGATGAGCGGCGTGACTTGGGGCTGTAGCGGCACCTCTGTTTTTAACTTTCAGAAATGATACACGCCCTTTATGACTGATGGAGCGCTTTGTCAGGCCTCCTTCTGTTGAGGCTACCAGGATAAAGAGACCACAGAGAGGAACATGGTGCTTTTCATGTGTTTCTGAAAATATCATGCTTCACTCACTGCTGGAGGAGGAGGGATGTTGCTTTGTGTGCCCACGGCTGCTGGAGGAGGGGGTGGAGATGCCATATCATCGCGGCTGTGTCGTGACTCCCGAATACTCCTGCTGAGGTTTGTGGGGGATGCAGATCAACCCTAAGAGCCTGTGCTTTTAGCCCAGCCGAAGGGTGGGTTGGTTCTTGTTGGTTCGTGTCGGAAGCGAGCTTCCTTTTCCAAGGCTGCTTGCGGCTGTGTTCCTTACACGCTGGACTCGCCGGAGCATCCCTGGGGGCCCTTGTGTGTCACCAGGGACCACACCACACCCCACGTGCTCCTCTGTGGGGTGGCCACCGGCCTGTGTCTGGCAGGGGGTCTTGTGTTTCTCACTCCCAGAAAATTCTGTGCTTCCCTCTCATTGGACTCGGTCTGTTTCCACGTAGATTTAGAGGCTGTCCCTGCTGCTGCTGCTGGAGAGTCATCAGAAATGGCTCTGAGTGGTTCTCTGAGCTCACTGTGAGTGCCATGCAGGTCGTGCTGGAGGGACCCTCGGTCCCCTCTGGGGGTGTCACAGCCCCCCGCCCCAGCCCTGCTCTGGAGACACTGCGTGGCTGGCTCCCTCTCCCCATTCCTCTCCCGTGCTCAGCTCTGGGGTTTGCGGTGCTGCAGGAGGGGTGTGCCACCTTCTCAGACTCCAGTCCCCGGTCAGCAGTCCCTCCGTAGTCTCAAAGCAGTGAGCCTGTCCTCTGTGCCCCCGTTTGTCATGGCGCCCCCTCCACCCCTGTGGGTCGCAGCTATCCTCGGGAGGTTGGACCCCAGCACAGACCAGGGGAGCTGGGTCCGCCTTCCCCCTTCAGGCCTGCCCTGTGAGACTGGTCACTGTCCCCAGCTGGGCTCACCTCCGGCACTGCTCTGGACACTGCCCACCCTCCATTCGCTCCTTCCGTTGACATTGATTCAGGAGGAAATCCGCCAGCTGGCCCCACCACATCTCCTAGCCACCTCCCGGCTGCTTGCTCCCGGCTGCAGGCCATCAAGCGTGGCTTTCTCTTTTCCATCTTCTCTCTTCTTGTTTCCTCTTCCTGCCCCTCCTGGCCGGTGTCTGATTCCAGTATCCGACCTTTGTCCTCAGACATTACCTTTTCACATTTTCCCCAGTCACCCCATTGTGCTTTACTCTGTTAAAGAGCTGTTAATGTCCTTTTTCTTTTAAAATGTAAAAAAAAAAAGATACATCTTTTAAAGGTTGCTTTCAGTTTGTAGTAATCACAGGGTATTGACTAAATTCCCCCTGTAGTACAATACATCCTTGAACCTGTCTTAGCCTTTCCCCATCCTTCCTGCTGGGCTTTCCAGGCGGCTCAGTGATAAAGAAGCCGCCTGCCAATGCAGGAGACACAGGATTGATCCCAGAGTTGGGAAGATCCCCTGGAGGAGGAAATGACAACCCACTCCAGTATTCTTGCCTGGGAAATCCCATGGACAGAGGAGCCTGGAGGGCTACAGTCCGTGAGATAACAGAAGAGTCAGACACAGTTGAGTGACTGAAACAACAGCAGCATCGTCACTGGTAACCACAAGTTTGTTCCCTAAATCTGTCAGTCTGCTTCTTTTCTGTTATAGTCCCTACTTTGTTCTATTTTCCTTAGTTCTTTTTTAACATTAACCGTGTTTGATTTGGGATAGAAAAACCAGTGGAGCATAAAGGGCTACAGTCCGTGAGATAACAGAAGAGTCAGACACAGTTGAGTGACTGAAACAACAGCAGCATCGTCACTGGTAACCACAAGTTTGTTCCCTAAATCTGTCAATCTGCTTCTTTTCTGTTATAGTCCCTACTTTGTTCTATTTTCCTTAGTTCTTTTTTAACATTAACCGTGTTTGATTTGGGATAGAAAAACCAGTGGAGCATAAAGCATGTGGTAAGGGACAGCTTGCTCGATACTTTCTCTAATTTTTCTGTGAAATGGAACTTTGTCTTCTCCCACCTTCCTTTCTGGATGGAGAGCCATGAGATTTTTCACATTTTTCACCAGCAGTCTTGCAAGATGGTCATATTTCCCAGGGAGTTATTTTATAGATGAAAACACTTCAGTTGACTTGTAGTTTCGGAGTAAAGTAATTGCTGGTTAAGTGACTTGCATTAGTAGATCAGGCCCAGTTAATATACATGTGTGCCTCTCTGAAAATGAAAGTTGAAAAATTGAATTTGTTCCTTGGTAATTTGATTTGTAGGAAGTGGGGAACAAAGGATTCCAAACAGGGCTTTTAAAATCAGTTCTAATTAATTGTGTGTGCAGAGGCATCGGCGGAGATGGGGAGGCAATTAGTCTAATTATGTTTAAATACAGTTGCGTGCCTCAACAGACCCTCACCCCTGTGGGCCTATCTTTCTCTGATTTCTGTTTTAGGCAATCAGTGGATTTTTTTGGCCATTAAGCATGACCTGGTCAGAGTCTGTGGCGCAGAAGAGTGACGGGCTGCAAAGGAGAAGGGCTCGTGCCCTCCTGCTCTGTGATCATGAGTGCCCAGCACACCCAGGTGGGATGATTGAGGTGTGCTGGGGACCATTTTTGTTTCCTAACTACTCACCTCCATCCCGTACCCCACCCCCACCCCCGCCGAATCTTATTTTTGAAAANGTATTGGAGCTTCAACTTCTGCATCAGCCCTTCCAATGAATATTCAGGAATGATTTCCTTTAGGATTGACTGAGCAATACACAGATTTTGACAGAGATACCTAACATGGACATTTGAATATGTCACTTCTTGGGCAGTGAGGCTTGTGTACCAGCACGGGAGCCTCTGTTCATGCTTCATCCACAGACACAGGCTTAACAGAGTGGATCTGTTCAGAGGTGACAGTTTCATCTTCCTCCCTTCTTGGAGGTTACTCTGTTGAATAGTTGGAGTTTGAGAAGTTTATTCTTTAATCTTGGAAACAAAGCCACTCTTCTTGTTATGGTAAACATAAGGAATTCTTTTAACATCTAGTGCAGTCTAGGAATTTGGTTTGTAATAAAGCAAAACGTAAATGTATTCTTTTAATTCTTTTAAACAGATGTTTGTGTTTATAGTATTGTGTTCACCTCTTGTGTGTTGAGTCATCTTTACACATGTGGAACCTGCATTTTGCATCACCTTTACTAAAAACCAGGAAACAGACATTTTTGCTTTGTTATAATTTCAGTACCATTTTCACATAGAGCCTTATTTACTGTCCTTTTTGTTTCTAATTAATAAACTGTTCAATAATAGTACTATCTAAGACATTAAAGGAATTAACAGGTTATTCTAACAAAGGTCCGTCTAGTCAAGGCTATGGTGTTTCCAGTGGTCATGTATGGATGTGACAGTTGGACTGTAAAGAAAGCTGAGCACCAAAGAATTGATGCTTTTGAGCTGTGGTGTTGGAAGACTCCTGAGAGTCCCTTGGACTGCAAGGAGATCCAACCAGTCCATTCTGAAGGAGATCAGTCCTGAATATTCATTGGAAGGACTGATGCTGAAGCTGAAACTCCAATAGTTTGGCCACCTGATGCAAAGAGCTTAGTCATTTGAAAAGACCCTGATGCTGGAAAAGATTGAAGACAGGAGGAGAAAGGGACGACAGAGGATGAGATGGTTGGATGGCATTACTATCCCAATGGGGATGAGTTTGAGTAAACGCCAGGAATTGGTGATGGACAGGGAGGCCTGGCGTGCTGCAGTCCATGGGGTCGCAAAGAGTCAGACACAACTGAGCGACTGAACTGAACTGATCACTGAAAACCACTTATTATTTTTAGAAAAGCTTAGCACTGGGGTGGCCATTGTGTCTTGGTTAAATATGTGCAATGTAAAAAAAAAAAATCATTTTGTCCTATGTCTTATTTTATTAGACAGTCTTCCCATATTCCGTCTCAAGTATTGTCTTAAATATTCCCATTTGCATTTTGGTTTAGTTAGGGCACAAGGTATAGTTTGTCTTTCCCCTTCAAGTAATTCTGGTTATCGTCAGATGAATTTAAATTATTAACTTGTGGTGGGGAGAATTTAGATTGATTGACATCCTGCCATTGGGACTATAGTGAATTCTTGAGTCCACAGGCAAAAAAAAAAAAAAAAATACAATGTATTGTGAAACTCCAGAATTGGGTAGAAAGAGATTGTCTGTATAGTGGCTTTAAAAAAACAAAACAAAACTGGGAAGAGCTTTTACAAAAGCAGCAGGAAGTTCTTACTGAATCAGCACCAGGCCATTGTGTGGAGGGTTTGCAGATTTCTAATTAAGCCAGTGGATACTTACAGTCGTCAGTTCACATGGAAAAATGTGAAAGTGGGAGGCTGCTGCCGTGTGTGTGTGTGTGTGTGTGTGTGTGTGTGTGTGTGTGTGTGTGTGTGTGTGTGTGTGTGTGTGTGTGTGTGTGTGTGTGTGTGAGATGACTCAATAGCGAACATTAGACAAAAAAAAAGTGTCATGCGTGAAAGCAGCAAGAAGATTTCGAGATCAGACACAGCACTGGCCCCAGCATAAGATGAGCCGGTGGAGGCCTGTGCCTAAGTCAGAAACGGGCGGCAGCGCAGCTCGGAACCCCGCTTGCTGCTCTCTAGTCGGTTACCCTAGAGATGGACTTTGCACGCTGACTGTCATCGCCAGGGTGGCCAGCCATCTGAGTGAAAACCTGAATGTGAGATTTGAAAACGAGAGCTGACCATGGTCCATACAGCACGTTACGTTTGCGGTGGGGCGGGAATTTCTAGACTTGCAGTCATCTTTTGGAAAATAGTGACATAAAAGGTCAGAAATAAATTCTGATTCTAAAAGGTTCAATTAGGAAAAGCTCAGGACAAGAAAGCAAGACTTTCTGAACTCCCTGGGCCTGGGCTGCCAAGGCTGATTTGAATGTCAGGCACCCTCTCAAGTTTGCAGCTGAAAGAGGCAACTGGAGAACGTAGATAACAAGATCAATAGTCAGGGGAGTGCTGGAGATATTGCTTAAAGACTGAAACGATAGAATCAGCCTAGAATGACCGAAATCCCGTGCAGCTCTAACTTGAAATGATTACTGAGAACGTGTGAGCGTTCGCCCTTTGGCTTGCTCCGTCTGCTGTGTTTTGCCTTCTGGTGTCGGTCTGAGGCTGCATTGAAAATGACATCTCAGAGATTCTCCTTGAAAAACTCTAATCCAACTAGGGATTGTTCAGAAAGTGTCAAACAGCAAGTGGAGGTGGAGCCCGGACAGACGCTCTGATGGAAATGAATACTCTTCCCTGTGGTGCTATTTTTCTAGACCACCTGGATCAGAGAAACACCAGGGTGCTTATTAAAAGCACGGATTTCTGCTCCCTCCCTCCTCCCCCCAGACCCACTGGTTTTGGTTTCCTGGGGCTATGTGCAGCTCTAACTTGAAATGATTACTGAGAACATGTGAGCTTTCGCCCTTTGGCTTGCTCCGTCTGCTGTGTTTTGCCTTCTGGTGTCGGTCTGAGGCTGCATTGAAATGACATCTCAGAGATTCTCCTTGAAAAACTCTAATTCAACTAGGGATTGTTCAGAAAGTGTCAAATAGCAAGTGGAGTTGAAGCCCGGACAGACGCTCTGATGGAAATGAATACTCTTCCCTGTGGTGCTATTTTTCTAGACCACCTGGATCAGAGAAACACCAGGGTGCTTATTAAAAGCACGGATTTCTGCTCCCTCCCTCCTCCCCCCAGACCCACTGGTTTTGGTTTCCTGGGGCTGGCACTCCGAAATCTGTATTTTGAACAAGCTCTTGGGCTAGTGTGTAAGGAAAAACACTTCCAAAATATAAACGCAGATCTTTGCTTATTCATAAGACACAGTGATTGAAGGTTTCAAATCTGTCTTTAACTTTGGAAACGAGGAACATTTTGGAAGTGGTATTTCACCCTAAAATTACTGCTTGATAGAAATGGTTATGCAGATGCTAGAACTTGGGCCACTGCACAAGCGAGGTGTCTGTGTGAAGAGAAAAGTTTTCATAGAAAGCGTTTGCATGTTTGTGATCAAATTATCCCTCGGTTTAATGACCACAGTGCCTTTAGGCAGAGTATTTCCCTTTTGGAGAGAGTAACAGAGAGTCACTTACCGTAATTTTTACTCCTTTGTTAGAAAAAGTTTTCTAATTCAACCAGAGAAACATTTGATCCCATCCCTCCTTTGCTGCTAAAGGGGACTCTATTTATAATATTTGGAGCCTGTAAATATTATCAGGCTTCCCTGGTGGCTCAGTGGTAAAGAATCCACCTGCCAATGCAGGAGACTTGGGTTCGATCCCCTTGAGGAGGGCATGACAACCCGCTCTAGTATCTTGTCTGGAGAATCCCATGGACAGAGGAGCCTGGCTGGCTATAGTCCACGGGGTCACAAAGAGTCGGACACGACTTAGTGACTAAACCACAACAATAAGTATTGTTGTTTATACCTGAAACCTTTAGGTTTTATTGTAGATGTGATTGAACTGAAGCTTCATCTCTTATTTTTCCAAATCAATTTTTGATGTTTGTTTTGCTTTCTGCTGTTTTAACTACTTGGTTGCAAATTTAGGGACTGGCTGTAAGGGCAAAGAACAGGTTGGCTTCATGGGCATGGCGGGCTGTGGAGGGAGCTGGCTTCCCAGCCCCAGCCCAGGTGCTCGAATGACTTCCGCGTGGGCTCTCAGCCCCAGCTTTTGAGTTTTCCTCTTAGAAAAAAAGCCAAGTTCTCCTTTTTGTTTGGATATGTTTCTGGATCCGCTGACCTTGGGCCGCAGCTCGGGGTGTCTGGCCTACTCCGTGTTGTGCATGGAGCTCAGGTGCCCGTGTGGGCAGTGGGCCTGTGCTCAGCCCTCCTGTACCTCCTTTAGCACAGGGGTTGGTGATTTAAAGCACAGACAGCACCCCCACAAGATAAGGCCAGACAGTCCTAGGTAGAAGTGGGGCTAAAGTTCACAGCCTGTGCCCAATAGTGTGTTTGTTGAAAAAAATCTGTGTAAGCTCCTCCTATGTGTTATCCAGCCTGCATTTCCTGTATTAATTTGTAGGTTTAAACTTGGGTCCATTTTACATAGACTTGAGCCTTTGGCATAGCTTTAAATTTGTTGTTTTGTTTAGTCACTCAGTCATGTCCAACTCTTTGTGATCTCATGGACTACAGCATGCCACGTCCCTGTCCTTCATGATCTGGAGCTTGCTCAAACTCATGTCTATTGAGTCGGTGATGCCATCCAACCATCTCATCCTCTGTTGTCCCCTTCTCCTCCTGCCCTCAATCTTTCCCAGCATCAGGATCTTCTCCAGTGAGTTGGCTCTTTGCATCAAGTGGCCAAAGTATTGGAGTTTCAGCTTCAGCATCAGTCCTTCCAATGAATATTCAGGGCTGATTTACCTTTAGGATTGTCTGGTTTGATCTCCTTGCAGTCCAAGGGACTCTCAAGAGTCTTCTCCAACACCACAGTTCAAAAGCCTCAGTTCTTTGGTGCTTAGCCTTCTTTATGGTCCAGCTCTCACATCTGTACATTACTATTGGAAAAACCATAGCTTTGATGAGATGGATCTTTTTAGCCCCCAGTAAAATTTTCTAGCTCCAAGGAAATGTTTACAAAGAAGGCCCCACTCCCTTCCAAGGCCCCTGCGGTGAGTGGGATGCTCTCTCAGTGAGACCTCAACTGATCACCCAGCTAGTGCCGAGCATCAGCTGTGTAGGCAGGAAAGGAATCATGCAAGCTGGTGGCCCAAGTTGCCGTTTCTCAAACCACTTCCTTAAATAATTAAGTGAAACTCAGTTCACTGCAAAACTCATTGAGAGGTTTTAATTGACCTTCAGAAAGTTGACCATCTTACGATTCCAGGAATAATTGTCCGCTCTGTGATCCTTACTTGCTGGAGTTCATTATATATTTTTAAAGAGAAGATTTTTATTGATGGATCTTGTATTATAATGTGCAGTTAATTATTTGCAGTTCCCTGGGGGTATTTTAACAGACTGTACTCATTTCATTGAGATAGAAACGTTTGATAACGGAGGCAGATGTTGCTAAAACGGTTGGAAGCTTTAAACCTTAGAAGACGCCTTTTGATTTCTTTGGAAAAGTCTATGAAGGGCTATTTAGTGAAAAAGCATGCTTACCTGTTGACTGGCTCCAAGGTTCTCCTGGCAGTTGTCTGTTTTGCATTCGGAGCGGCCCTCGTGACTGCGAACTCATCCGCCAGCCACTCTCTGGCCTCCTTGGGCCTGGCCTCGTGGGCATCAGCTTCTTTCTGTGAGTGGCTTGCACACCCAGGTGCAGAATGTCCCTCATGGTGTACCAGAGATGTGTGATGTCAATAGAAACAGCCCTTTGTACAAAGCGGGTCAATTGGTAACCTTCCTTATTGGTGTAATCGTGGCCAAAGCAGTAACCCAGGTATGGTTTGTAAAGGCAAAAATCCCACTGAAAGATGGAGGTGAATAGGAAAAAGAACACTGAAGCATTCCTGAGATGACCCAGGTGTGGCGTAACGTTTAAGAACTGGCTCAGGTCAGGCTTGGTCTGCAGATGTATGTGATCAGGACAGACTTTTTGTTTTAATGGGCTAGTCATCAAAATTCAATGTTTCCAACAGCAATAATAATGAAGACCTGACCAAGCACAGCGATGGGTACAGCTCTCAGTTTTGAAGGTGCATGAAAGACTGTGGTATCTCAAAGCTGCAAGGGGATCATGAAGGTAAAGAAAAAGAGAGTCAGCTTGGGAATTCTTTACCTGTCCATCTTTATTCCTGAAACGGTTAAAGAGCCTGAAAATCACGTAGGAAGCAAGAGGCCAGGGAGGCTCAAATGGGGCAAAAATGAGGCGGAGGGAAGCACGGTCAGGACCAGGGTTCTCTGGCCAAGGTGGTTCCGAGTGGACCTGAGGGTCCCTGCAGCGGGAAGTTTTGATTTAGTCCTGAGACCCAGGACCATCACCTGGGTAGCCGAGGCAGTGTGGGGTGCCTCGTGAAGGGTGTCCAGGGCTGATCCCTGGCCTTGGTGCTGTCATTCTGCTTGAGAAAGGCATTTTGCCCAGAAGGGCAATGGCCCAGGGGTCCAGCCTCTGCAGCTTGGATGCCCTCTCCCCAGAGAGGGCGGGTGGCGCCTACCGTACAGCGCAGGGACCTCCGCTCGATGCTCCGTAATGGCCTATATGGGAAAGGTCTACAAGAGAGGCTGTATGTATGCGTAGAGCTGATTGGCTTTGCTGTACACCTGAAACCAGCAGCGCTGGTAATCAGTTAAACTCCACTAAAACTGTTTTTTAAATGTAAAGCTCCACATACACATTTTATCACACCAGCCCCTGACTAGGTTATTTTTCAGTAGTGTAAGATATTTTTTAGTATGTAAACGTGGTTCTTCTCTCTTTCTTTAAAAATGTCTCCCTGTGTTTTCTTTAGCAAACTTGTGTCTCATAAAGATTTCAGAACTTTGCATTTGTAGCAGGCTGGTCATTGATGTGGGTAACCTCCCATGAGCACGGCAACCTTTTTCACTCTGGAAATATGTTTTGCTTTTCTTCTAAGTAAATAAGAATCTCCTTTGGACAGTGATGCTCTGTGAAAGGCTCCGTGATTGTAAGCACGACCCTCTTCCTGCCCGGTCACGTGTCCCGTGTGTCCAGGGGGAGCCTCTTCCAGGCTGGGTTCCCATCACATCGCCCCTCCTCCGTCAGCTGATGCTGTCCCCGCTCCTCGCCATCATGAGACGTTAATCACTGTGCACTTCGCACAGCCAGTTGGCACCACACAGTTGGCTCCTTCTGTTGAATCTATAGTTGGCTGGCAGATTGTGTGCTCATTGAGAACAGGATGTGTGTGTATTTGTGTTTGTTTATATGCATGTTACTGGCAGAGGATAAGGCAGGAGCAGAGTTGGGCTGGTTAAATACAACCATCTCTCTTCCATTTTCTTTTTTTTTCCACCTCACTATGTACCAGAGGAAATCATGAGTGTTTACTCAGTCTTTTTCCTTTTTTATGTGTTCTATTTATTTTCTTTAAAAAAATTAAAATGTAATTAATGTACAATATTATACATTACAGGGCTTCCCTGGTGGCTCAGTGGTAAAGAATCTGCCTGCAATGCAGGAGATGCAGGTCCGGTCCCTGAGCTGGGAAGATCCCCTGGAGGGGGAAATGGCAGCCCACTTCAGTATTCTTGCCTGGAGAATCCCATGGACAGAGGAGGCTGGCGGCTTACAGTCCTTGGGGTCGCAAGAATCGGACCTGACTTAAAGAGCCTGAACAACAGCAACATTGTATGTTACAGGTGTACAATATGAAAGTGAAAGCCACTCTGTCGTGTCTGACTGTTTGCAACCCCATGGACTATACAATTCATGGAATTCTCCAGGCCAGAATACTGGAGTGGGTAGCCTTTCCCTTCTCCAGGGGATCTTCCCAATACAGGGATCAAACCCAGGTCTCCCACATTGCAGGCGATTCTTTACCAGCTGAGCCACAAGGGAAGCCTGTGTACAATATAGTGATTCACATTTTTAAAAGGTTATAATCCATTTATGCTGCTGCTGCTGCTGCTAAGTCGCATCAATCGTGTACGACTCTGTGCGACCCCAGAGACAGCAGCCTACCAGGCTCCCCGTCCCTGGGATTCTCCTGGCAAGAACACTGGAGTGGGTTGCTATTTCCTTCTCCAATGCATGAAAGTGGAAAGTGAAAGTGAAGTTGCTCAGTTGTGTCTGACTCTTCGCGACCCCATGGACTGCAGCCTACCAGGCTCCTCCGTCCATGGGATTTTCCAGGCAAGAGTACTGGAGTGGGGTGCCATTGCCTTCTCCATAATCCATTTATAGTTATTATTAAGTATTGACTGTATTTCCATGTTGTACAGCGTAGCCTTGCAAATTATTTTATAACTAAGTTTGTACCTCTTAATTCCCCACCCCAAATTGCTCCTCCCTTCTTCCCTTTCCCTACTGGTAACCATTAGTTTCTTCTCTGTGAAGAAAAGAGCAGCAAGGCTGGTTCTTTTTTGTTTTATTCACTAATTTGTTGTATTTTCTTGATTCCATATGCAAGTGATACCGTACAGTATGTGTCTTTCTCTGACTTGCTTCGCTTAGTAATGACACTGTCTAGATCCCTGCACGTTGCTGTAAATGGCATTGCTTCACTCTTATTTGTGGCTGAGTGATACTCCATTGTATACATGTACCACAGCTTCTTTATCCGTTCATCTGCTGATGGGCACCAAGGTTGCTTCCATGTTTTGACTACTGTAAATAGTGCTGCTGGGAACATTGGGGCACATGTCTTTTTGAATTAGTGTTTTTGTCTTTTTTGTTTACATACCCAGGAGTGGAATTGCAGGATCATATGGAAACTTTATGTTTAGTTTTTTGAAAGACCTTCATATGGCCAGTCAATTATGTGTTACCTTTGGAGTCTGTGTATTTAATGTTTTATTTTTAGAGTGGTAAGACATGGGGTACATGTTTGCACATCTCTTCCTCATGTTGTGAATCCCCTTGGCCCTGGTGGCATGGTGGCTGGCCTGTGGGAGGAGGTAGACAGGGTGAGTCACCAGGTGTGTACGTGCTGAATCTCTGATCCCATGAGCGGAGTAATCAGCTGAGGGCCCCTTAGCTGGTGAGCGAGGGCATCACTGAGGGCAGGCTCAGCCATGACTGGTGGCAGACGAATCAGCTGTCTGAGGGCACCTTGGGACCATACTCACTACTCACTCGTGCCATGGGCCCAGTTGGGGCTGGGGGCGGGTCCCCCAGAGCCCCAGGACCACAGAGGCTCCATCTCAGCTTCTGCTTCTAGGTGGGGATGCCAGCCAGGCTCTGCCTTGCAAAATCCCCCCTGCCCCACTTCCCCCTGAAAGTGACACATTCCACCCCTGCTCAGTCTGTGGTCTGAACCTTTGCTGGGCCCTGACCTTGCTTGAAGGGTAGGGACACAGCCCCAGAGGGCGGGGCAGTGGAGTCCGTGAGCAGCCTGGCAGTTAGCAGGTGGGGGACCCAGCCTCTGCCCCAGTGCAGTGACCACACGGTGCCCACAGCCGCGGGGAGTGCACGGCAGGCGGCATGATGGTGTCCAGGATGGTTTCGTCACTTACGACACAGAGGACATGTCCTTGGAAGAAATTAAGCAGACTCCCCCTGCCGTGTGCTCACTATTGTGTGATGTGTAATTATTGATATGATGTGCTTTTATACAAGAGGTGGAGAAGCAGGGATGGCAGGAACATGGACTCTGGAGTTAGGCTGCTTGGATTGCTGGGGAGCTCCTGCGTGATCTTGGGTGAGTTACTTCACCACTCTGTGCTTTAATCGCCTCCTATTTCAGTGGGATTAGCAGCAGCACCTATTGTACAGTTAGACGCTGGAATACATCTGTCATTGTACAGAGTCACTGTATCATTTAAAGCTGTGCGTGTGTACTGCTGTTAGAATAGCCAGTGTAGAACTCAGAGTAAATGTTGAATAACCGCTAGCTGCTATTTTCTATTATGAATTTCGTTGTGCCACAGAGTAAATGACATCTCTAGAATTATAAAAAAAAAGTCTGATGGCCAGATTGGCCTATGAGGGTGTCAGTGTCTTATTGGAATTCGGGTTATACTGATGAATGGATACTTATCAGTGTTTATAATTTTGTGCTCATAAATTTCCTTTGTGTTCATCAAGAACTGGGGAAGTGTTGCTCTGAGTCCTGTTTCCCACAGTAGGGTTAGAGGTGGAGTCCTATTTTAACAATGTATTGACCAGAAATGTATTAATTAATACCTCATCCCAAACGTTATTGACCAGAAATGTTTCAATATTCACTTACATAACAAATCTCTGGCCACAGGCATTAGTTTCTGCAAAAATATCCAGGTCAGTAATGTGTTAAGAATATAACATGAAAGAACTTGATTTAATTATCAGATATGTTTGTAACCAGCAAATCAGTGAATGAGAATGCAAGTGTGGAAACCCGAGTGAGCGGTCTGGTGTGTAAGCTCTGGAGCAGCGGTGGTCTGGGCAGTGGTCTTGTCCCCCAGGGACAAATGTCTGGCAGCGTCTGGACCTTTGTCATCCTTGGCAGAGGAACGTGGTCCAGCTGGCGTCTCGTGAGTAGAGGAGGGACAGTAAAACCTTTGGCCTTGCGAGTTTTACTCTGAACTGGTTTGGGTGAGGACTCTGTGATTGCTGATTAAGTTGCTGATTATCTGGAGGCTATGAAGAAAATCAGACTATGAATTATTGAGGTGAAATACAGAACTTTCATTTTTCCAGAAGCCAAATCACCCCCCCAAAAAAACCCCTAAAGTAACCTGATATATTTTTCATGACTTAAAATGACATTTCTTGTTTATCAGCAAGTGAAGGAGGTGAAGAGTGTAGCAGATCAACACTTAGAAAAGCACCTGCCCTGAGGTTAGCTTTCATTAAGTTCTAGTTACCATTAGCTGTGAGAAAGAAGACCATGAAGAATCGTATTGAGTGTGGTTTAAAATGTAAGTTATTTTACTCTAATTCTTTAGAAACGGTATAATGCACATCTTAATTACCTTCCAGATAACCAGAATATTAAATTAACCAGATCATCCCGTTTACTCAGAGCATCTGGTGTTGCTGTAATCTGCTCTGTGTGGGTGGCTCATTGGTGAAGAATCTGTCTCCAGTGCCCAAGCCTCAGGAGACTTGGGTTCGATCTCTAAGTTAGGAAGATGCCCTGGAGGAGGAATGGTAACCCTCTCCGGTATTCTTCCCTGGGAACTCCCATGGACAGAGGAGCCTGGTGGGCTGCAGTTCATGGGGTCATAGAGAATCAGACACGACTGAAGTGATTTAGCATGCATGCACGCTCCGTATTAGGGCTTAATATTTATATGCAGGCAGTTTCCATCATTGATCAGCAGACTCTTAGGTTCTGTCCTACTCAGAGTTGCAGTCCTGTGAAATTATTTGATGGGCATGAATCTTGTTGGCAGTCTGACCGGATCACCAATGAATGTGAACATTTCTTGGTGCAGCCAGCTTTCAGGACTGAAGCCCAGGGTTCCCGGGTTCACCCAGCATCGTCACTGGGTGTCACTGTGACGTGCATGTGGTGCTGTTTCAGCCGGAAGGTATCTGGCCCAGGTGAGTTCATGTGCCCCGGCCATGCCAGGGACGTGGTGTGACCCACAGCTGCCCTTTGATCTTAACTCTGAGGGCTGGAGAGGAGAGGGCAGTGGCAGGAGGAGGCCTAGATCCTGGACCGTCTCTGCCGTCCTTCCAGCTCTGTTGTGTGGTCCTGTTGAGGCTCAGTGTCCACCAGCGGAGGGGTGAGGGCTCCCTGTCTGCCCACAGCTGTCGGAGGTGGAACTAATTCTGAGGCTTGGTGGAAACGATGACGCTCTATAACTTCATCTACCTTTTTTTTTTTTTTTTTTGGTTCTTGCTTCCTTTATTTTCTTCCTCATGTTGGGCACAGTGATCTTTTCCAAATGTGGATCTGGGCACTGACGGCCCTGCTTGAATCTCTCGTAGCCCTCCACTGTCTGGAGCAGAGAGCCCCACGACACCGGCACTGTCCACAGGCTGGGGGCCCGCCATCCGCTTACCCCTCCCCTCACTGATCCTCGTCATGCCCTCCCACCAGCTAGCACTTAGAGCAGCTGATCAGAGGCGTGCCTGCACGTCTACCTTTGTTCAAGCTGCCTCCCCGACAGCCTCCCTTCTCTGGTGCACCTGTCCATGTCCCTGGTCCCGTGCCCTCTCCCTTCAGCAAGGAAGCCAGCCCTCTCTTTTGCCAATAATATATGTACTATGTTTTGGATATATTTCCACCATGGAATTTTTTAAAACTGTTGAAAAACATTTGTTTCCCACTTTTTGTCCTTCTAGACTAACAGGTTTTTAAAGAAAGGACTTGATGCTTATATATCTTTATGTTTCTGAAGTCAAACGGTGCCTGAGAGGTAGTGGGTAATTGATGCATATAGTTGAAAGAAGCAATAATTGAAGAGAGATGGTCCAGGCAGAAGTAGAAAAAGATGGCAGTTGTTCAGGACTCTGATGGGAACAGAAGTGGTAGTTGGCGCTTACGGGTTGCTGGAGAAGCACTGAGTATCCTGTCATAGCTTTGGGGCAAAGCTAGTCTGGGCAAGTAAGAATCTGGAGTGGATTAGGGGTTTACCCTCTCACGTTTGGTGCAGCGAACATGACTTCAGTGTCATGAAGACAGCGGGAAAGCGGTGACAGGACGCAGCCGCTGAAGCCACGCACGGGGCTGTTCTCAGTGCGGCCGTGGTTAGCCCCGTGTCCTTGCCTCTCCCATTTGTTAATGCAGAGATGTGGGTGCGGGGAAGATGAGCAAGCCCAGGGCAAGCGGCTCATGGGCAGAGTTAGGATCCGCTAGGCTCCGAGCTTGTGCTCTTCACATGGTCTCAGCATCTCTCGTAGCAGGTGGCTCATTGACTGTGTTTTTTAACCTGTTGAGCCTAGTATATTGTTTCTACTTAATGACTATAAACTTCAAGAAGTAGATCTCATGTATAGAATTTTTTTTATAAAAGGAGAGTCACTGATATTTGAACAGTTACTATTTTAAGATTGAAAGTGTTAGTCACTCAGTTGTGTCTTTGTGATCCCGTGGACTGTAGCTCGACAGGCTCCTCGGCAGGCTCCTCTGTCCATGGAATTCTCCAGGCAAGAATACTGGGGTGGGTAGCCATTTCCTTCTCCAGGGGATCTTTCCTACCCAGGGATTGAGCATGGGTTTTCCACATTGCAGATATGTTCTTTACCTTCTGAGCCATCAGGTGATTAAAGGTTAGAATTTTAGTTTAGATGGAAATATTTTTAGACTTTCATTGAGAGGCTGAGAAACATTTAAAAGCAATTCCCCATCCCTTCTAAATTAACCTGTTTATTTTCATTGAATATTCTTTTAAGTCAGTGGATGAAGGAAAGAAATAGCCTATGGAATGTCTTTTATGAATCTGTTGCTTATGTACAGTGGATAGAACCTCCACAGCTCTGTTTGAAGGCCAGTGTTTTGAGTGAGATATATTTTGACTGTTTATAAACATGGTAAGGATTGTTTAGATGTGGACCATTTAAAGCCGTCTTGAGCTGAAAATCGCTTCTTTTAAATGACCCATCCATATAAATACAATTAGAGGCTATGGTACATCTCCATAGCTGTGTTGTTTCAAGTTAGTCTTAATCCTGGTTGCAACTTGGTATTGATGATTATACATTTGATATTTACAAATAGATCCCATAAACTCTCATGGGCTGAGCTAGGGCTGGTTTTGTTTCCACATGTGATGAGTCTGCTTTGGGCTTGTCCTGAGTGATGCCCTGTGATGTTCTCATTCTCCTGTCTCAGCGCTGGTTAGTCACAGGGGTGTTAGGAAAACACTTCTGAGAGCAGTGAGGTTGAACTCTTAGAGCTGTCAGTGCTTAGGGACATGTAAATTTAAAATGGTTAATGTGTATTGGCAACCCTCTAAAAGAGAATAATATATACATCCTTGCTCAAACATCAGTTTAGTCGCTCAGTTGTGTCCCACTCTTTGTGACCCCATGGACTGCAGCACTCTCGGCCTCCCTGTCCATCACCAACTCCCAGAGTTTTTTCAAACTCATGTCCATCGAGTCGGTGACGCCATCCCACCATCTCATCCTCCATCACACCCTTCTCCTGCCTTCCATCTTTCCCAGCATCAGAGTCTTTTCCAATGAATTGGCTTTTCGCATCAGGTGGCCAAAGTACTGGAGCTTCCGCCTCAGTCCTTCCAATGAATATTCAGGATCCTTTAGGATTTTTTTTTTTTGAGAGATACCAGTTTTTATTTCCAAGTATTCCAAGGAACACAGTCAATTTGGGAAACAAAAAACAGATTACTTTAGAGTAAATTATTATTAAAATTGCTTTTTAGAAGCCTCAGAAACTGTTCCTCTGATCCTTATTTAAAGGAAGCGACCAAGAGAAGTATTAGAGAATTGAAGTGAGTTTGACAAACCTATTCTTAACTACATTCACATATTTTAATTATTCTGTGCGAGTCTGTTCATTTAATAAAAGAGGGAGAATTGCAAATATGAATCCATTTCCTTTGATTAAAAAATAAACAAAAGAAGGTGAGTCTATTTTCCTACAATTAAGGCTAGAATTAAATTGTCATGATTTATTCTTCTTGGAAACTGTGACAGATGAGCGAGCACTCAGATATCTTTGGGTAACTGAAAGGAGGCCTTGAGGGTTTCTGGAGAAACTCATTTTGAGATAAAGTAACATTAGCTTAGTGGAAGTGTAACCACAGGGTAACCTGCCTATGGCAGAATAAATTATACCTACAGGGGCTTCCCTGGCGGCTCGGATGGCAAAGCGTCTGCCTGCAGGGGCTTCCCTGGCGGCTCGGATGGCAAAGCGTCTGCCTGCAATGCGGGAGACCCGGGTTCGATCCCTGGGTCAGGAAGATCCCCTGGAGAAGGAAATGGCAACCCACTCCAGCACTCTTGCCTGGATAATCCCATGGATGGAGGAGCCTGGTGGGCTACAGTCCATGGGGTTGCATATTCGGGCACGACTGAGTGACTTCACTCACAGGAGCCTTAGAATCTTCTGTGGAATATGGCCTGAAATGTGTGTGTAGCAGGTATCAAACACTTTGTGCATCTGAAAGAGCTCTTTCATGGGGGCTTTCATGCTTTTATTATTATCATTTTTAACTCAAAGTGAAGGTATCTTCTAGATTGCCCTCTTGGAACCATCTGAAGTTTCTTTCAAGATAAAAGATAAAATTTTAGCACTATAAAACTAGGAGATATTTATGGAACAATTCAGCAGAGTTAGTCTAGAACTCATGAATTGAAGCAGGAAATCCAAAGAATTCGTTTGTGTGTGTGTGTGCGGGGGGTGGGGAGGGAGAGAAAGACTCTGCTGTATGTCTATATATTTACATGTAAATATAAAATAGTACGTGTACTAAAGTGCTCAGGTGCTCAGTCACGTCCGACTCTGCGACCACATGGACTGTAATCCGTCAGGCTCCTCTGTCCATGGGATTCTCCAGACAAGAATACTGGAGTGGGTTGCCATTTCCTTCTCCAGGGGATCTTCCCGACCCAGGGATTGAACCCGAGTGTCCTGTGTCTCTTGCACTGGCAGGTGGATCCTTGGCCCCTGAGCCCCCTGGGAAGCCCGTATGTACTAATTGATGATTACACACTGTGGGAGGCAGAGCACTGACCCCCTCCTAACCCTGGAACTGGTGAGTATGTTGTCACGTGGCAAAGAGGAGTTAGGATCACAGGTCGGATTAAGCTTGCTAATCAGCTGTTCTGAGGTGAGAAGACCCAGGAGTGCCCAGATGGGTTCCATGGAGCCCAAGGGCCTTTAGAAGGAGGAGGAGAGCAGCAGAGAAGGTCAGAGTGAGGCCGCGTAAGAAGCACTCCAGCCTCTTCTCCTACTTTGAATTGGATGAAAGACCCATAAACCACTGACCTCCGTATGTAAGGGGGTAAAGGTCAGAGGATGGGTCTTCCCTGGAGCCTTCAGAGAGAAGTGCAGTCTTGTCTACACTTGGCTTAAATGAGCCCAGCGAGACCCGCTTTGAACTTCTGACCTCAGAACTGTAAGATGATAAGTTTGGGTTGTTCGAACCTATGAAGTTTGCAGTAATTTGTTACAGCAGCCACAGCAGACTGATACACATGTCACCTGTAAGCTGTTCAGGTCGACTCCCTGTGTTTGATGACCCCCCAGTATTTTCTTGTGCACACTTCTAGTTCTTTTAGAAGATGTGCATTTAGCGTACGGATTCAGTGGTGATCTGCTTAATGCTCCTGGAAACAGGTAAAAAGTGACAACAGTGAAACAACTTGTTGAAGAAAAATAAGGATTGAAAACACATTCAGTTACTTGCGTAGGAAATAAAACCTTCAATAAAATTCAGATCAGGCATTTGGAATTCAGTTACTTCACGACTCCAGGGTCTATGGAGTTGCTGCCATTCACTCTTGTGACATGCTTTTTTTCAAAAAAAAAGTTTTTCTCATGAATGTCCTGAATTGAAGCATTTAGGGTACAAAAGATTCTGCTTGAGAATCCAGGATGTTATGTTTCCCTCTGGGAAATTGCACTGCAGCTTTTCATACCACTGCTCTTTGACATTCCTCTGGAAGTGTCCAGGTTTATCTTGATGGCACTGCCCCACTGCCTGGGGCTGCCAGCTCTCCGCTCTCAAGGTATGTTTCCAATCCACTGGTGGAGGGGACTTATGATCAGCACATGATACAGTGAGATGAGTCGTGCAAAGATGCTCAGGGACCCCCAGCTACCCCTGCCAAGTGTTGTCGCAGAGTGGAAAATCCTCATGGGGTTTTATAAAAGGAACGTCATGTTGCTGGGGGCTCCACTACAGGTTGTAAAGCATAAATCCCAACTTGACACACCTGTTAAGAAAACCCCTTACTTTTGTCACCGTTGATGGTCTCCAAGAATTATTTTACTGTGTACCTATCAGTGAAAGATGGAATATTTGGTAACAGATGCAGCATATTCAAGAGGAACATTTTTAAAATATGTGAAATAGTTCTTTGTTTCTCATTTGCCATCTCTAATCTATTTAGAGTTGAGTCGATCTGAATTGAGTATTCTGAAAATAGATTATGGATTGGTATTATAATCTAGTGATTTTTTTTTTTTATCTCCTACTCCTATTTAGCATTTTGTAAAAACCTCATGTGAAGAGTTGACTCATTGGAAAAGACTCTCATGCTGGGAGGGATTGGGGACAGGAGGAGAAGGGGACAACAGAGGATGAGATGGCTGGATGGCATCACTGACTCAATGGATGTGAGTTTGAGTGAACTCCAGGAGTTGGTGATGGACAGGGAGGCCTGGCGTGCTGCGATTCATGGGGTTGCAAAGAGTCAGACATGACTGAGCAATGGAACTGAACTGAACTGAACTGAAGTTAATTGAACTATTTAAATTCTTTGTTATGTGGTTTTTAAACCAGTTTGGTAATTGAGGTATATACAACTTATATTTGGAATTAAGGATAACTAATTGGACTGCAAGGAGATCCAACCAGTCCATCCTAGAGGATATCAGTCCTGGGTGTTCACTGGAAGGACTGATGTTGAAGCAGAAACTCCAATACTTTGGCCACCTGATACGAAGAGCTGACTCATTTGGAAAGACCCTGATGCTGGGAAAGATTGAAGGCAGGAGGAGAAGGGGATGACAAAGAATGAGATGGCTGGGTGGCATCACTGACTCAATGGACATGGGTTTGAGTGAACTCCGGGAGTTGGTGATGGACAGTGAGGCCTTGCGTGCTGCAGTCCATGGAGTCGCAAAGTACTGGACATGACTGAGTGACTGAACTGAACTGAACTGAAGGATAACTAATACTATTTTTACTTATTCATCTGTCATCCAGTCACAGTTTTATAAAACTGACTTTTTACCTTCATGACAGTTTTGGTGCACTGAAGAGAGTTATAAAGATACACTTTCATTATCTGCAGCAGTTTCTTTTAAGTCGATGGTGCATCATGGCCAACTGTTTAGAAAGTTTCTAAACTAGGATATTAGCCACTGGTTTGTGCTGTTTCTGTTCCTCTCTCTGGGGATGGAGGGTGGTTAAATGCAGTTAGAATGAGCTGTGATTGTGTCATTAATTATTTAATTCATCTAAGTATTCTATTCTCTCCTATCTCCCACTGTTTTAAATCAAATATCATCAGAATTTTGTTCCTGATAGCATCTCATGTATTTCGCTTTTCACTGTCATGGGATAGTGGTGTCTTGGTGACCAGGAAAAACGTCATATAGAGACACGACAACTGTGATGGAAAGCAGACTCATTTTGGTTTATGAATTCAAAGTTGAATTGTAAATGTCAAGTGATTGTGAAAAACAAACCCAGTAGGAGTTGAACTTAATTTCAGAAGCAAAATATACTCTTTTATGTACAGCGTGTTTTGCCTTGTTTGGAAGCTGCATCTTCATTCACTTACCAAAGGTACTTAACCACCCACCTCTTTCATTCATGTTAAATGCACGCAGCAGGAGAGGAGCGTGAGTCCCAGCCTGGGCTGCTCTGTGGTCAGATGGTCCTGGCGGCGGCAGTGGGTGCCGTCTCTCCCCTCGGGGGTGGTCAGAGTGCGATGCTGGCTGGCCTGTGGCATCCTGTCCCTGCGGTGCACCACTGAGGTCGTGGCCTCTCCTTGCAGGCCAGGCTCTTCCCTCTCAGCTTCAGGACCCTTGTTCACACGCCACTTCCTGCGCCTGCGCCTCCCTCAGGGCGCTTCATCACTTGCCCCATGCTTTAGGAGCAGCTTTGACACGTGCTCCCCCTCCCTGTCCCCTCCAGGTGCCCCCCCTGTCCCTCCAGGTGCCCTCCCTGTCCCTCCAGGTGCCCTCCCTGTCCCTCCAGGTGCCCCCCCTGTCCCCTCCAGGTGCCCTCCCTGTGCCTCCAGGTGCCCTCCCTGTCCCTCCAGGTGCCCTCCCTGTCCCCTCCAGGTGCCCTCACTGTATCCTGCCCCTGGCACCTGAGTGACTGAGGTTACTACACAGCCTGGTACTGTGGCTCCTCCTCCTCCCATGCCAGCCTCCACCCAGGGTTTTCTCTGCCAGCCCCCAGGTGTGATGTCAGTCTGGACTGTAGCAGGGCCACCTTGTCGATGCCCAGTGATGACGCTGTCCTCACCCTGGGCCCTGAACTCAGCGGCAGGGGGGCGCCCACCCAGGTGCCGAGGCTGTAGTGGACAAGCTGCCCTCTTCAGCCCCGCCATGTCTGCCGTCACTTGTTCAGGGCCTGTCACCTCGTGTGCCCAGCCTCACCGCAGGGCCCGTGATGATATCCTTTCCCCCGCTCCGGGACTGACGTGCCTGGGCTCCCTCTGTGTTCTGTCCTTAACCCTAGGTGATGTGTGCACAGTGCAGNCCCCTGTCCCCTCCAGGTGCCCTCCCTGTGCCTCCAGGTGCCCTCCCTGTCCCTCCAGGTGCCCTCCTGTGCCTCCAGGTGCCCTCACTGTGCCCTCCAGGTGCCCTTCCTGTCCCTCCAGGTGCCCTCCCTTTGCCTCCAGGTGCCCTCCCTGTGCCTCCAGGTGCCCTCACTGTGTCCCTCCAGGTGCCCTCACTGTGTCCCTCCAGGTGCCCTCCCTGTGCCTCCAGTGCCCTCCCTGTGCCTCCAGGTGCCCTCCCTGTGCCTCCAGGTGCCCTCCCTGTCCCTCCAGGTGCCCTCACTGTCCCCTCCAGGTGCCCTCACTGTATCCTGCCCCTGGCACCTGAGTGACTGAGGTTACTACACAGCCTGGTACTGTGGCTCCTCCTCCTCCCATGCCAGCCTCCACCCAGGGTTTTCTCTGCCAGCCCCCAGGTGTGATGTCAGTCTGGACTGTAGCAGGGCCACCTTGTCGATGCCCAGTGATGACGCTGTCCTCACCCTGGGCCCTGAACTCAGCGGCAGGGGGGCGCCCACCCAGGTGCCGAGGCTGTAGTGGACAAGCTGCCCTCTTCAGCCCCGCCATGTCTGCCGTCACTTGTTCAGGGCCTGTCACCTCGTGTGCCCAGCCTCACCGCAGGGCCCGTGATGATATCCTTTCCCCCGCTCCGGGACTGACGTGCCTGGGCTCCCTCTGTGTTCTGTCCTTAACCCTAGGTGATGTGTGCACAGTGCAGGGGTCTCTGCCGAATGGGTGATCCGCCCCAGCACCCCGTCCCCTGCAGAAGGCCACTCTGTGCCCCAGGAAAGCCCCGAGGGACTCCAGGCTCAGTTCCCGTCCAGTCTTCTTGCTGACATCTGCTCTACAGCCTTCAGTCTCTGCTGTCCTGTCTGCACCACAGCCACGAGCTGGCCACCATCCAGCACCCCCACCGTCCCCACCATGCCAGGGCTGTTGGGACCCCCTGTGGCTGCCCCGTCACCCTGGCTGCTTTCCCTCCTGAGCTCAGTTTCCCGAGCCACAGACAGACATTCTCGAGGTCCCATTTTCCTCTCAGCTCTGTGGGATGGACTCTGAGCCCTCTCCTCTGCTCCCAGCACTGGGGGCCTCCCAGTGACATGTGGAACATAGTCACAGCGACAGTTTCCTGGAGACACCTGGAACACATAACGACTGTTTCCTGGTGACACCTGGAACACACAGTGACTGTTTCCTGGGGACACTTGACACAGTCACAGTGACTGTTTCCTGGTGACACCTGGAACACACAGTGACTGTTTCCTGGGGACACTTGGAACACACAGCGACTGTTTCCCGGGGACACCTGGAACATAAGCACAGCAACTGTTTCCTGGTGACACCTGAAACAGTCACAGCGACTGTTTCCTGGGGACACCTGGAACACAGTCACAGTGACTGTTTCCTGGTGACACCTGGAACACACAGTGACTGTTTCCTGGGGACACTTGGAACACAGTCACAGCGACTGCTTCCTGGGGATACCTGGAACACACAACGATTGTTTCCTGGGGACACCTAGAACATAAGCACAGTGATTGTTTCCTGGTGACACCTGAAACACAGTCACAGTGACTGTTTCCTGGGGACACCTGGAACACACAGTGACTGTCTCCTGGGGACACCTGGAACATAAGCACAGTGACTGTTTCCTGGTGACACCTGAAACACAGAGTGACTGTTTTCTCATGACACCTGGAACACTGTCACAGCGACTGTTTCCTGGTAACACCTGGAACATAAGCACAGTGACTGTTTCCTGGTGACACCTGAAACACAGAGCGACTGTTTCCTCATGACACCTGGAACACAGTCACAGTGACTGTTCCTGGTAACATCTGGAACACACAGTGACTGTTTCCTGGGGACACGACATAGTCACAATGACTGTTTCTTGGGGATACCTGGAACACACAACGACTGTTTCCTGGGGACACCTGGAACATAAGCACAGCAACTGTTTCCTGGTGATACCTGAAACACAGTCACAGCAACTGTTTCCTCATGACACCTAGAACACAGTCACAGCGACTGTTACCTGGTGACACCTGGAACACAGTGACTGTTTCCTGGGGACACTCAGAACATCAGCACAGTGACTGTTACCTGGTGACACCTGGAACATAAGCACAGCAACTGTTTCCTGGTGACACCTGGAACACAGTCACAGTGACTGTTTCCTGGTGACACCTGGAACACACAGTGACTGTTTCCTGGGGACACTTGGAACATCAGCACAGTGACTGTTTCCTGGGGACACTTGGAACATCAGCACAGTGACTGTTACCTGGTGACACCTGGAACATAAGCACAGCAACTGTTTCCTGGTGACACCTGGAACACAGTCACAGCGACTGTTTCCTGGTGACACCTGGAACACAGTCACAGCGACTGTTTCCTGGTGACACCTGAAACACAGAGCGACTGTTTCCTCATGATACCTGGAACACAGTCACAGCGGCTGTTTCTTGGGGGTATCTGGAACACACAACGACTGTTTCCTGGGGATACCTAGAACATAAGTACAGCAACTGTTTCCTCGTGACACCTGAAACACAGTCACAGCGACTGTTTTCTCATGACACCTAGAACACAGTCACAGCGACTGTTACCTAGTGACACCTGGAACACACAGTGACTGTTACCTGGGGACACTTGGAACATCAGCACAGTGACTGTTACCTGGTGACACCTGGAACATAAGCACAGCAACTGTTTCCTGGTGACACCTGGAACACAGTCACAACGACTGTTTCCTGGTGACACCTGTAACACACAGTGACTGTCTTCTGGGGACACTTGGAACATAAGCACAGTGATTGTTTCCTCGTGACACCTGGAACACAGTCACAGTGACTGTTTCCTGGGGACACCTGGAGCACATAGCGACTGTTTCCCAGGGACACTCGGAACACAGTCACAGTGACTGTTTATGACAGCAGGGCCAAACGGGACGTGGCTGGTGGATCTCAGGGACAGCTGTGCACCTTCCCATCCCTGCAGGCTGTTTGGAATGGCGGGGGGTTCTTTGCTGGTTATAGGGAAGGTCCTGTTGGCTTTCGGTGCCTCGGGCCACGATGCCAAGCAGGACGGGACAGGATGCCCACCTCTGCAGCCGCTTCTGCCGCCATCCTGCTCAGGGCCTTTGCTCGGCTTTCCCCGTTCCTTTGCCCAAGTCACTCCCTTTCTCACTTGTTCACATCTCTGTCCGTGAGTCCCTGCTCTTCGGTCCTCTTGCCGATGCCACTCCAGGTCGCTGCACCTTTCCTGCACTTAGTTTTTCCTCTCCATACCTGATGCAGCCTGACGTGAGCTTGGCATGTGTTTGTGGGTCTGTCAGTCCTCCTCCTCTGGAGAACAAACTTGTGAGTGAGTGGAGTGCCAGCCTGCCCTATTCACAGTGCACAGCCCCCCAAACCTGCTGTGACTGCCCAGTGCATCTGCTCTTCCCTGAGGAGTGGTTTCTGGAGGTGACGTTGTGGGGGGTCAGGGAGCAAGGTCTGATCTCAGTCTGATCTCGGCTGCCCTCACCCCCCGCCAGCCAGCCCCTCTCCCCAAGCCTGCTGATATTGTTCTCTGTCCACCTGCACCTCCACTTCCCACCATCCCTGGGCCTGCAGCTGTACCAAGGCTAATACGGCCAGCCCCCAGAGTGCTCCTGGCCTTGATCTGTGTCTCCTTCCCTGTCAGTTGAGTAGGTGACCTTCAGTGACTACCTAGGAGAGGGGCCCCCTGAGGTGTGGGCTTCAGCGTCCTATGGGAGGCTTGGGGAGTGTGCATGTGCAGGGGGACCTGTGCCCACTGCAGGGATGTTGGAGGTGACATCGTGTGTGTCCCCCCATAGGGGCTGCAGCTGTGCAGGCAGAGGGTGCAACAGGGTGGAGCTCCTCATAAGCCTCATGCACCAGGGGCTCTGTCCACCCCGCTCACATCCAGGGGTGCTGTCTACATCAAGTGCATCCTGGGGCTCCATCCACCCCGCTCACATCCAGGGGTGCCATCCACACTGTGTGCATCCAGGGACGCTGTCCACCCCGCTCACATCCAGGTCACTGTCCATGCCGTGTGTGTCCTGGGGCTCCGTCCACACCGCTCACATCCAGGGGCGCCGTCCACACTGTGTGCATCCAGGGGCGCCGTCCACCCTGCTCACATCCAGGTCACTGTCCACGCCGTGTGTGTCCTGGGGGCTCCTTCCACCCCGCTCACATTCAGGGGTGCTGTCCATGCCGTGTGTGTCCTGGGGCTCCGTCCACCCCGCTCACATCCAGGGGCACCGTCCACCCCGCTCACATCCAGGGGCGCCATCCACCCCGCTCACGTCCAGCGGCACTGTCCATGCCGTGTGCATCCTGGGGCTCCATCCACACTGCAGACATCCAGGGGTGCTGTCCACATCACACACGTCCAGGGGTGCTGTCTACACTGCGTACATCCTGGGGCTATGTCCACTGCATGCACATCTAGGGCTGCTGTCTACACCACCTGTGTCCTGGGGCTCTGTCCACTCCATGCACATCCAAGGGTGGTGTCTACACTACCTGCATCTTGGAGCTCCATGCACATGTAGGGCACTGTCTACACCACCTGCGTCCTGGAGCGCCCTCCACTCCATGCATATCCAGGGATGCTGTCCACACCGTGTGTGTTCTGGGGCTCCATCCACCCCATGCACATCCAGGAGCTCTGTCCACACCGCGTGCATCCAGGGGTGCCTTCCACACCATGCACATCCAGGGGTGCTGTCCATACCACCTGCGTCCTGGGGCTCCATCCACTCCATGCACATCCAGGGCACTGTCTACACCACCTGCGTCCTGGAGGCTCCGTCCACACTGCAGACATCCAGGGGTGCGGTCCACACTGTGTGCATCCTGGGGCTCCATCCACGCCGCACACGCCCAGGGTTGCCGTCGCAGCCTGCGGGGTCCTGGCCAGACAGCGTCCAGACCACCTTTTCTCAGCAGATCTGGTGACTTAGCGGTACAATCAGGAGCAGGACGGATCTCCATAAAAGTTAAAGTGTCACAGAGCAGAGAGTTCTTAGCCTCCATTCTCTCTCACTTTTAGTTGTAAAATGCAGTTTAGAAGGTGAAAGATTAACACAGAAACAGTAAACTGTCTGAATTTTATCCTCAGAGTATGAGTTCCACTTTTATTAGAGTGAACTTTGTTTTTATTTTGTTCAGGTATATATCCAACAATGTTATTAACTTGAAGTTAAACTCTGTTACCGTAAATTCCTGTTATACAGTTGTCAAAATATACGGAACAACTAACAGCTTATATGCAGGTAATAATGATCACCACGTTGCTGACTTCCTGTTGCAGAATGTTTTGCCTGGGAGTAAAATAAGTCAGCCTTATAAACCAAGCACATGGATTGGACGTATGATTACACAGTACACATCACACTTCACAGTGTGACTTGGAGGAGCTAAGTGGAGTTCTTTGGATGGGGGAGGGGAAGGAGGCTTACTTTTAGAAGAGCAAATTGTACAGTTGATTATATTGGAAGTCTATGTATCCATTAAGCACTGAGGTTATGTTTTAGCTTAGCACTTTCATGTATGTGCTATACAAAGGTGTTAGAATTGTAGAATGTAGGTGCTGTGTCAATGATGAAATAAGAAATTCATGACAAATTTTAGGGAGGAAAGTATGACATCTTTTGTTATCTTGGATTTAACAGCTGTGCCCTTTTTAAGAGTACCTGTGTATTATCCACTCCAGCTTCATTGAGATGTAATTGACGCACAGATCTGTGTATGGTTAAGGGTACACCATAATGATCTGCCTTCTGTACATCATGAGATGATTATCACAGTAACTTTAGTGAACACCCATCTCGTAGATTGGAGAAGGCAGTGGCACCCCCCTCCAGTACTCTTGTCTGGAAAACCCCATGGATGGAGGAGCCTGGTAGGCTGCCATCCATGGGGTGGCGAAGAGTCGGACATGACTGAGTGACTTCACTTTCACTTTTCACTTTCATGCATTGGAGAAGGAAATGGCAACCCACTCCAATGTTGTTGCCCGGAGAATCCCAGGGATGGGGGAGCCTGGTGGGCTGCCGTCTATGGGGTCGCACAGAGTTGGACACGACTGAAGCGACTTAGCAGCAGCAGCAGCATCTCATAGATTAAATAAAAGAGAAAAGAAATTGTCTTTGTGATAAGAACTCTTAGGATTTACACTCTCAACAACTTTCATATATGACCTGGAGCAGTCTTAATTGTACTTGTCGTCTTGTACATGACACCCCTAGTACTTCTTTCTCTCATAACTGAAATTGTGTACCTTTGACCACCTTCATCCAACTCCCCTCACCCCACCTCTGATAAGAAATCTGATTTCTTTTTCTGAGTTTGTATGTTTTTGAGGTATAACTGACCTGCATAACCCTGTGCTAGTTCCAGGTATACAGTACAGTGATCCAGTATTTCTGTGTATTTCAAAGTAGACACAAACAGCTGTGTTCTCTTACTGTAAGGCATCATTGTGGATTATGAGGTACATTACTAAGAGTATAGTCTTTATAGGTTGTAATGAAAGGCTGGTGTGGAGATTTTAGCCTACTGCGTATTTCACCAAACCTTCTTTTCCAAAGTCAACATTTCTAAAATTTCCCAGAACAGACTTGTTAGTATAGTGAATCATGGTAAAGCTTAACTTATGCATGAGTTGTCTTTGATGGAGATCAAAACCGGCAATTTGGGCACTTTTTGAGTTTTGGTTTTGTGGAAAGTAGATCTTAAAAGAGCATCCAGGTTCGAGTCTGCTGGGTAAGGATGCAGCTGTTTCACTGTCTAGGACACTCGGTTGGAAAGACCAATTTTTTGTGTGTGTTTGAAGGCTTCTCTGAAATCTGTTTATAAGCATTGTCAGGAGCAGAGAGTGTCAGGAATCTTCCACGTGAAAGAAGAAAGACAAAAGGAGTAAACCACGCAGGGACTCGCCGTGGTTCAGAGCCACGTGTCTCAGCCCCATGCCTCTGGGATTACTTGCGGTCCCCCGAGAGCACGGAATGGGTGGTGTCAGCAAGTTGCACGGAGCATCACAGGCGGCGTGTGCCTCCCACTTCTGATGAACCACTCAGGGCCTTTCAGTGGTACAGCTGAGTTGTGTTTAAACCATTTTGACACGTGACGTCCAAATTTAACTGAACTTTTAACAGAATTTTAATGTTAGCCTTGTAGCAGAATTGTTTGTCCGCCCCTTGAAGGCACATTTTACCTATGCCAGACCGTTGATCTCATTCATTTCCATGACACTTGAGACCTCTGTTTTGACTGTGTTCTTGAAAATGATGGTCCTTACCTCATGAAGGGTATGAATGGTACTCTTTTCCTGCAGTCACGTTTTCATGGAAAGTCATGTTCCAGAGTGAGCTGGGAGCCGGGCATTCAGCTGTCTGGCTGAGGACTCCAGTGTGGTGGAAATGACTTTCCCCGGAGCTGGGTGCCCAGGTGCTGGACATGGGTTGGCCTGTGAGTTGCTGAGATGTCCAAAGGCCAGACCATGGCTGCTCTCGCTGTGGAACAGGGATCTCCTCCTCCTCCAGCCACTGTCTCCAAAATGGGCACTCGAGAAGTGCTAGAAGACGGGAATTTATTTACAGGAGAGAGGATCACCGAGAAGTTCACTTGGCTCATTCATGCCGACTGAGGAAAGCTAAGTGTAAATGTTTAATGCTGGAACTCATGAAATGACATGCATTCAGAATGAGAGGGAGTCTTCATTAGGCTCCCTGTGAAGAGGCAGCCAGCTCTTGGCGTTTTTCTTCCAGTTACAAGAAGTTCATCATGAAGACAGAATTATATCTGTTTCAATTTCACTGTTAAATATGCACAGCTTGGGACACAAGCTATTTCCTGTCTTAGTTTTCTCTAGTTGTAGACAGGAGGTGAGGCGGAGGCATCCTGGCAGACAGCTGATTCACTTTGAGTTGAAGTAAGTTTAGTGTATCTTTAACGTATTAATGAAGAGTTCCTCTTTTTTTTTTCCTTCTTGCCTCCCTTCTGTTTTTCCCCTAATTTAGATTACCACAAGCTAATTTGAATTGATTGCACGGGTGTAAATTATTAAAAAAAACAAAACTCTGTCTATCCAACTATCATTTTTGTCACTGAGACAAGATAAAAAGCTCAGAATAAAAAGCATGACATTTAAGTGAACACCATGATTTTACACAAGATGACAAGTAAATAATTGATTTCTGGTGGTTGCTGGCTTGATGAGAGAAAGCAGAGGAGCTCAAAGGAAGAAATATTCCTGCCTTCCACAGTAACAAGCCCCTGGTTTCTGCAGCAGGAATACAGGGGCCCTGCTGTGGGTGGGGAGGGCAGCTGCGTCCCTGCCCTGCCCACAGTGGCCACAGGGAGCAGAAGACAGTGGCCACAGGAGAGCAAATGCAAGCTGCCCTTGTTCACGTCCCTCCAGTACTTGGAGAGGATATCGAAGGAGAGTGTGTTCATTTTTAGCCTGAAAACAGCTTCTTTTAGGAAGGAAATCTTGAAACTCAAGCATTGGCTCCTTTACTTGACATCATTGGGAAAGAAGGTATCTTCATGGATGCATATTTGTCAGACTGTTGTGTAACCTCGATATCAGAACCTCCTTTTCTCTCTGTAGTTTTTATTAAGTCTTTTCTTAAATGCATCAGTGCCCCCTACGTTACTTGGACTAAGACCACACTGAGCAGACGACCCTCCCCAGACGGCTTGGCACCCCTGCCCTGTGTTCAGCATGACTCCACTTCTCCCCCGATCCCAAGTCACTGTCCCTCCCTGACTCTGTCACTTCTTCCATATTATTCTCCTTATACCTATCAGACATGCCTTTTAATTTTTTATGCATTGAGAAATCAGGTAACTGGGTTTACTGTGAGTTCTCTTTTATGTAAGGAAGATTATGAAGGAATTTGGGCCTTTGGGTGGAGGACTCAGACTTCTGTGCCCAGGGCTGTGTATTAGAGGGTGGATATGTCCAAAGTCTGATTTCTAAATGCTATACTTTTTAGGGCGCCATGAAAGAACAGTTAACCCCTAATTAGCTTGAGCTTTTAGATTACCTGTACTTCTGTGGAGGTGGTTTGTGGTTTAGTTGCTAAGTTGTATCTGACTCTCTGAGACCCCATGGACTATAGCCCACCAGGATCCTCTGTCCATGGGATTTCGCAGGCAAGGATACTAGAGCAAGTTGCCATTTCCTTCTGCAGGAGGTCTTCTTGACCCAGGGATTGAACCTGTATCTCTTGCATTGCAGATGACCTCCTGCATTGCAGGTGGTTTCTTTACCACTGAGACACCAGGGAAGCCGCATCAAATTTGATCTTGATGCAGATCCTGGCTACTGCTTATTCCCCATAGGGATGAAAGTGTTCATATTTGATTTCTTATTGAAAATTCAGTCTGCAGACTGTTATTGCACTGAAGTGATTTGGAGAATTGTGGCATGTTTCCCAGGGTAATTGAAGAGACCCAGTGTTTTTGAACAGTAATGATAGCATTTTCCCCCTCATTTTTAAAGCATTTCTTTTTATTGTAGTGAAATATGTATAACATAAAATTTACCATTTCAAGTGTATAGTTCTTGGACGTTAAGTCCATTCATGGTGTGTATCCACTTATAGAACTTTTCATCTTCCCGCTCCCCACCCCAAGGCCAGGCCAGTGTTTTATTCCTCATCGTCAGACACACCTGATCTCATCCAGTCCAGCCCTTGGGGCTTTTCATGCATCCAGAGCCCCTGGTCAGTGCCTGGCCACATGCCCTCAAAGTTTGGGCTCCTTTTCTATTTGTGTGTGTGTTTTTTTTTCAATTGACATATAGTTGATTTATAATGTTATGTTAATTTCTACTCTGTGGCAAAGTGATTCAGTTATAATATATATACATTTTAAAAATATTCTCTTCCATTGCGGTTTATCATAGGATATGGAATATAGTTCCTGTGCTATACGGCATGACCTTGTTTATCCATTCCATATATAGTTTACATCTGCTAACCCCAGCCTCCTGCTCCATCCCCCCCCAACCCCCTCTTCCTTGGCAGTCACAAGTCTGTCCTCTGTGTCCGTTTCTGTCTCATAGATAAGTTCATCTGTGTCATAGTTTCGATTTCACGTATAAGTGATTTCATATGGTATTTGTCTTTCTCTGTCTGATTCACTTGACTTAGTATGGTAATCTCTAAATCCATCCATGTTGGTGCTAAGCAGTGTTCGTGTGTGTGTGTGTGTGTGTGTGTGTGTGTGTGTGTGTGTGTCTTACCACATCTTCTTTCTCCATTCATGGTGAGAAACTCAGACCCTTCCCACGAAGATCAGGTACAAGGCAGGCAAGGATGTGCCCTCTCACTAGTCCTTTTCCAGACATCATACTGGAAGTCCTCGCCAATGTAGAAGTAAAAGGTACACAGGCTGGAAAGGAAGGTATAAAACTCTTTGTTCCCCCCATTCACTCTTGGTCAGTTCTGCTTGTATTTCTTCATTCTTTAAAACAAACAAATTATTGTCTTTGTTCACAGTTGACATGACATGATTGTCTATGTAGAAAATTCTGAAGAACTCCTGGAAAAATGCCTAGAACTAATAAGCAATTGTAGTAAAGTTGCAAATAACAAAATTAGTTTATATAAATTAGTTGCTTTCCTATATACTAACAACAGAGAAGTGGGATTTGAAATTAAAAACACAATACTATTTACAGCATAATCTCCAAATATGAAGTATGTATAAATCTAACAAAATATGTATAAGATCTATATGAAGAAAACTGCAAAACTCTGATGAAAGAAATCAAAGAACTTAATAAATGGAGAGATAGTACATTTCCATGGATAGGAAAACTTATTATTGTCACCATATCAGGTCTTCCAAACTTGATCTCTAAATTCAGTGCAATCCCATTCAAAATCCCAGCAGGTTACTTTGTGAATATCAACAAACTGATTCCCAAATGTGCATGTAGAATAGGCAACACAGTATAGAAAAACAAAAAGTTGGAGAGTTGATGCTACCTGACTTTGACTTAATATAAAGCTACAGTAGCCACCATTGGGTGGTATTGGCAAAAGAATTTTCAAAAGAACTGACAGGTTGATGAGTGGAACAGCATATAAGGCTCAGAAATAGACCCACATGAATACAGTCAACTGATTTTTGACATGGGAGCACATACAATATGGTGGAGAAAAGATAGTCTTTTCAATAAAAGCTAGTAGAGTAACTGGACATCAGCAGGCAGGGAAATGAACCTAGGCACACACCTTATACTCTTCATAAATTAACTTAAAATGGAATATAAAATGTAAAATTATAAAACTCCCTGTAAGATAACATAGGAGAAAATATAGGTGACCTTGGATCTCATGATGTCTTCTTAAATACAACAGTAAAGGCATGATCCATGATGGAAACATTGATAAGCTGAACTTTATTAAAGTTTAAATTTTTTTCTACAAAATACACTGTCTGGAGAATAAGAAGAAAAGCCACATGGAAGCTTTTAGACTGGAAGCTAATATTTGCAAAATATTAGACTAATATTTGCTAATATTTGCAAAAGACATCTGATGAAGGACTGTTATCCAAAATTTGCAAAAACTCTTAAAACTCAACAGTAAAAAAGCAAACAACCAGGGGTAAAGGGATTAACTGTATAGTGATGAAGGGAAACTGAACTTTTGATAGTGAGCATGCTATAGTGTACATAGAAGTTGAAATGTAATATATATGAATTTTATGTAGTATTATAAACCAACGATGCTTCAATAAAATAGAAAAAAAAAACAACCCTTTTAAAACTGCATAAAACACCTGAACAGACGTCTCACCCAAGAAAGTAAAACAGATAGCAAATAAGCATATGAAAAATGCTCCATATTTTATGTCATCAGAGAAATGCAATTTAAAACAACGGTGAGATACTACACCTGTGACTGTGGCCACTCTCCCACAGTCTGCATGGCACAGCCCCCCTCGCCCCACCAAAATAAGAATGGCCAAAATCTGAAATGCTGACAACACCATATCTTACTGAAAATGTGGAGCAACAGGAACTCGCATTCATGGCTGAGGGGAGTGCAGAATGGTGCAGCCACTTCGGAAGGCAGTGTAGCAGTTGCTTATAAAACAACATATACTCTTAGCAGGTGGTCCAGCACTTGCACTCCAAGTGAGTCAAAATGTACGTTCATACAGATGTTTGCTGCTGCTGCTGCTGAGTCGCTTCAGTCATGTCTGACTCTTTGAGACCCCATAGACGGCAGCCCACCAGGCTCCCCTGTCCCTGGGATTCTCCAGGCAAGAACACTGGAGTGGGTTGCCATTTCCTTCTCCAGTGCATGAAAGGAAAAGTGAAAGTGAAGTTGCTCAGTCATGCCCAACTCTTAGTGACCCCATCGACTGCAGCCTACCAGGCTCCTCCATCCATGGGATTTTGCAGGTGAGAGTACTAGAGTGGGTTGCCATTGCCTTCTCCAACACAGATGTTTAGAGCAGCTTTATTCATAATTGACAACACATGAAAGCAATTGGATATCCTTCAGCCAGTGAATGGATAAATTGTTGTATATCCAGACAGTGGAATATTATTCAGCACTAAAAAGAATAAGCTATCAGGCTGTAAAAAGATATGCAGGATCCATAAAATGCATATTACCAAGGGAAACAAGCCAATCTGGAAAAGCTGCATATTTTATATTTCAACCATATGACATTCTGGAAAAGGCAAAACTGTGGTGACAGTAAAAAGATCAGTGGTTGCCAGCAGTTAAGGGGGACAGGTGGAAGAGTTTCGGAGCAGTGACCCCATCCTCTACCTGATACTGTAATGACTGGTGAGTGCCGTTATACATTTGTCAGACCCACAGAATGCCCAACAACTTCAAATGTGAATTCCGACGTAAACTTTGGACTTCAGGTGAGCAAGATGTGTTAGTGTAGGTTCATGGATTATCGTAAATGCACCTTCCTAGTGGGGCTGCTGATGGTGGGGACTGTGAGGGGTCAGGGGTATATGGGAACTCTCATTCTTTGGCTTACTTTTTTTCTGGGAACCTAAAACTGCTCTAAAAAGAGAAAAATACAAATGGTGAAAATATATTTAAAATAAGTATTAAAAAGAGTGCTGAATTCATCCTGTCATTCTGTTGCTTCAGACTAGAAATTTTTACTTTTTCTTCTGTAATGATTATATCTTTCAGAGACCCTTTTAGAAATGAGATAATGAAGATATCCCAGAAGCATTTATTTCTCTTCAACACTATTAACAAAACACTAAGTCATGGTATGAAAGGTGAGAGATTAGCTACATTTAGAAAGAAGTATCTGAAACTGGATTTTGTAATTTTTCTTGCATTGTTGGCATTAGGATGTAAAATGTATGTTAATACCATGGTGCAAAGCCCCACTTGTGAGTGTGGGTCAAAGGGGTGACCATGAGATACTGTCTTTGGGTAGGGTCAGCACAGTTTTGTGCTAGATTTCTTGGCGTCTGACAGATTGCCCAATATAAGTGGAAATAAAACTTCTCAATGCTTTTGTCTGCCAGCCACACACATAACATTTGTATATTCATAATCTAGTCTGTAACTGTCCACTGTGAAACAGGCTGTGGACACACACAGGACTTTATTCAAGTTGAGGTAACTGGCTGTCTAAGAAGGGTCATGAGCTTCCAGATGTTCAGGCTGGATTTAGAAAAAGCAGAGGAACCAGAAACCAAATTGTTGACATTTGCTGGAGCATCAAAAAAGCAAGAGAGTTCCAGAAAAACATCTACTGCTGCTTTATTGACTATGCCAAAGCCTTTGACTGTGTGGATCACAACAAGCTGTGCAACTGTGAAAGAGATGGGAAGGCAGACCCTGACCTGCCTCCTGAGAATTCTGTATGCAGGTCAGGAAGCAACAGTTAGAACTGGACATGGAACAACAGTCTGGTTCCAACTCAGGAACAGATTGCATCAAGGCTGTATATTGTCACCCTGCTTATTTAACTTATATGCAGAGTACATCATGCAAAATGCTGGGCTGGATGAAGTACAAGCTGAACCCAAGATTGCCAGCAGAAATATCAATAACCTCAGATACGCAGATGGCACCACCCTTACGGCAGAAAGTGAAGAAGAACTAAAGAGCCTCTTGATGAAAGTGAAAGAGGAGAGTGAAAAAGTTGGCTTAAAGCTCAACATTCAGAAAACTAACATCATGGCATCTGGTCCCATCACTTAATGACAAATAGATGGGGAAACAATGGAAACAGTGAGAGACTTTATTTTCTTGGGCTCCAAAATCACTACAGATGGTAACTGCAGCCATGAAATTAAAAGATGCTTGCTCCTTGGAAGAAAAGCTATGACCAACCTAGACAGCATACTGAAAAGCAGAGACATTACTTTTCCAACAAAGGTGCGGCTAGTCAAGGCTATGGTTTTTCCAGTGGTCATGTACAGATGTGAGAGTTGGACCATAAAGAAAGCTGAGCACTGAAGAATTGATGCTTTTGAACTGTGGTGTTGGAGAAGACTCTTGAGAGTCCCTTGGACTGCAAGGAGATCCAACCAGTCCATTCTAAAGGAAATCAGTCCTGGGTGTTCATTGGAAGGACTGATGCTGAAGCTGAAAATGGTGACTGCAGCCATGAAATTAAAAGATGCTTGCTCCTTGGAAGAAAAGCTATGACCAACCTAGACAGCATACTGAAAAGCAGAGACATTACTTTTCCAACAAAGGTGCGGCTAGTCAAGGCTATGGTTTTTCCAGTGGTCATGTACAGATGTGAGAGTTGGACCATAAAGAAAGCTGAGCACTGAAGAATTGATGCTTTTGAACTGTGGTGTTGGAGAAGACTCTTGAGAGTCCCTTGGACTGCAAGGAGATCCAACCAGTCCATTCTAAAGGAAATCAGTCCTGAATATTCATTGGGAGGGCTGATGCTGAAGTTGAAACTCCAATACTTTGGCCACCTGATGTGAAGAACCAACTCATTAGAAAAGACCCTGATGCTGAGAAAATTTGAAGCCAGGAGAAGGGGATGACAGAAGATGAGATGGTTCGATGGCATCACCAACACGATGGACTTGAGTTTGAGTAAGCTCCAAGAGTTGGTGGTGGACAAGAAAGCCTGGCGTGCTGCAGTCCATGCGGTTGCAAAGAGTTGGACGCGACTTGAGTGACTGAACTGAAAGGAAAGAAGAATTTGACCTAGTTCCTCATCTACCGTAGATCTGGCTGATGTGGTACCCAGCCTTTTCTGAATTCTCCAGTGAATGATGGCAGCACGGTGACATTGGATTTAGGTCCATAGAGAATGGATTGAAATTCCAAACCTGCTCAATTATGGACAACAGTGGAGGCTTGTTTTTTTTAATCAGTGTATCAGTTCAATTCAGTCACTCAGTCATGTCCAACTCTTTGTGACCCCATGGACTGTAGCACACCAGGCTTGCCTGTCCATCACCAACTCCCAGAGCTTGTTCAAACTCATGTCCATCGAGTTGGTGATGCCATCCAACCATCTTATCTTCTGTTGTCCTCTTTTCTTCCCACTTTCAATCTTTCCCAGCAGCAGGGTCTTTTCCAAAGAGTTAGTTTTTTGAATCAGGTAGCCAAAGCATTCGAGTTTCAGCTTCAGCATCAGTCCTTCCAATGAATATTCAGGACTGATTTCCTTTAGAATGGACTGGTTGGATCTCCTTGCAGTCCAAGGGACTCTCGAGAGTCTTTTCCAACATCGATATTAAAAAAAAAAAGCAGTGTATAGATGTTAATTTTTTTCTTGAAATTTTTTTTATTATTTTTTAAATTGAAGTATAGTTGCTGTACAATATTATGTAAGTTACCAGGTGTACAGCACAGTGATTCACAATTTTTAAAGGTTATAACTCCATTTATAGTTATTATAAAATATTGACTGTATTCTCTGTGTTGTATGCTATATCCCTGTAGCTTATTTTATACCTAATAGTTTGTACCTCTTACCCCTGAACCCTGTGTTGCCCCTTCCCCCATCCTTCTCCCCACTGGTAGCCACTAGTTTGTTCTCTATATCTGTGAGTCTGCTTCTTTTTTGTTATGTTCTCTAGTTTGTTTTATTTTTTAGATTAGTGGACTTTGTATGGGACTTTGGATTTAAGGGTGTAAATGGTTTTGGTCTCTTTTTCTTATTTGCATTGTCTTGTGAAAATAATTCTGTTTTGATGAACAAGATTATTTTGAGTAGCATCAAAATAATGAAATAATTATGCAAAGTTATGCATATTATTATGAAAAGAAATGTTTTTCATAAACCACTTAGGTAAATGAAATTCTGTTTCAACATTTTTTTAATTTTTTTAATATAAATTTGTTTATTTTAATTGGAGGTTAATTACTTTGCAATATTATATTGGTTTTGCCGTACATCAACATGAATCCGCCACAGGTATACACGTGTTCCCCATCCTGGACCCCCCACCCTCCTCCCTCCCCGTACCATCCCTCTGGGTCATCCCAGTGCACCAGCCCCAAGCATCTAGTATCATGCATCGAACCTGGACTGGCAATTCATTTCATGTATGATATTATACATGTTTCAATGCCATGCTCCCAAATCATCCCACCCTCTCCTTTCCCCACTCAGAGTCCAAAAGACTGTTCGATACATCTGTGTCTCTTTTGCTGTCTCTCATACATGGTTATCATTACCATCTTTCTAAATTCCATATATATGTGTTATTATACTGTATTGGTGTTTTTCTTTCTGGCTTACTTCACTCTGTATAATAGGCTCCAGTTTCATCCACCTCATTAGAACTGATTCAAATGTATTCTTTTTAATGGCTGAGTAATACTCCATTGTGTATATGTACCACAGCTTTCTTATCCATTCATCTGCTGATGGACATCTAGGTTGCTTCCATGTCCTGGCTATTATAAACAGTGCTGCGATGAACATTGGGGTACATGTGTCTCTTTCAATTCTGGTTTCCTTGGTGTGTATGCCCAGCAGTGGGATTGCTGGGTCATAAGGCAGTTCTATTTCCAATTTTTTAAGGAATCTCCACACTGTTCTCCATAGTGGCTGTACTAGTTTGCATTCCCACCAACAGTGTAAGAGGGTTCCCTTTTCTCCACACCCTCTCCAGCATTTATTGCTTGTAGACTTTTGCATCACAGCCATTCTGACTGGCATGAAATGGTACCTCATTGTGGTTTTGATTTACATTTTTCTGATAATGAGTGGGAGAAGACAATGGCAACCCACTCCAGTACTCTTGCCTGGAAAATCTCATGGACAGAGGAGCCTGGTGATAATGAGTGATGTTGAGCATCTTTTCATGTGTTTGTTAGCCATCTGTATGTCTTCTTTGGAGAAATGTCTATTTAG
>SJXO01002056.1:85129-211123 GCA_006408615.1 Connochaetes taurinus
AAGATAAGGTGTCCATAGGTGTGTGGATTTATCTCTGGGCTTTCTATTTTGTTCCATTGATCTATATTTCTGTCTTTGTGCCAGTACCATACTGTCTTGATGACTGTGGCTTTGTAGCAGAGCCTGAAGTCAGGCAGGTTGATTCCTCCAGTTCCATTCTTCTTTCTCAAGATTGCTTTGGCTATTCGAGGTTTTTTGTATTTCCATGTAAACTGTGAAATTATTTGTTCTAGCTCTGTGAAAAATACCGTTGGTAGCTTGATAGGGATTGCATTGAATCTGTAGATTGCTTTGGATAGTATACTCATTTTCACTATAGTGATTCTTCCGACCCACAAACATGGTATATTTCTCCATCTATTAGTGTCCTCTTTGATTTCTTTCACCAGTGTTTTATAGTTTTCTAGTTAGTTCTATGTAGGTCTTTAGTTTCTTTAGGTAGATATAGTCCTAAGTATTTTATTCTTTTCATTGCAATGGTGAATGGAATTGTTTCCTTAATTTCTCTTTGTATTTTCTCATTATTAGTGTATAGGAATGCAAGGAATTTCTGTGTGTTGATTTTTATCCTGCAACTTTACTATATTCACTGATTAGTTCTAGTAATTTTCTGGTGGAGTCTTTAGGGTTTTCTATGTAGAGGATCATGTCGTCTGCAAACAGTGAGAGTTTTACTTCTTCTTTTCCAATTTGGATTCCTTTTATTTCTTTCTCTGCTCTGATTGCTGTGGCCAAACTATGTTGAATAGTAGTGGTGAAAGTCTCTTGTTCTTATTTGCATTGTCTTGTGAAAATAATTCCGTTTTGATGAACAAGAGTTTTTTTGAGTAGCATCAAAATTATGAAATAATTATGCAAAGTTATGCATATTATTATGAAATGTTTTTCATAAGCCACTTAGGTAAATGAAATTCTGTTTCAACAGGTTTTTAAAAAAAATTTAAACACCCCATTAGGCTTGCATTTTTTTTTTGAAATAATGAACTGAAGTCTGCATTATGTTTCATTGTCATTTATGAGATTAGCATTGCTTCATTATTGGCCTCATATAATGCATAATCATAGGTTAAGCCATATCTAGAGAAAGTGCGAAGCTGTCACACAAAATGTTCTGTCTCACTGTAGATTAGAAGGTGAAGTTTGCAGTTTCAGATGCAAATGATCCTTTGTGGTAAGAAGGTGGAAATAAGCAGGAAGGTAAACACAGGAGGAGGGACAGGGAGGAGAAGGGGAGGGAGGAGAAGGGTAAAAAGGCAGAAAGGCTCTTGGGGCTGGGGGTGAGCAGGGAAGGGGGATGGGAGAAAGGAAAGCCTGAAATACTCACTGAGGCCCTTGTGCCAGCCTGCCTGGTGTGTCATGGATAATCTTATCTGCCTTTTTTGTTGTTGTTCACTCACTCAGTTGTGTTCGGCTCTTTCAACCCCATAGACTGCAGCACACCAGGCCTTCCTGTCCTTTACTATCTCTTGGAGTTTACTCAAGCTCATGTCCATTGAGTCAGTGATGCCATCCAACCATCTCACCTTCTGTTACCCCCTTCTCCTGCCCTCAATCTCTTCCAGCATCAGGATCTTTTCTAATGAGCTGGTTCTTCGCATCAGGTGGCCAAAGTATTGGAGTTTCAGCTTCAGCATCAGTCCTTCCAATGAACATTCAGGACCAGTTTCCTTTAGGATTGACTGGTTTGATCTCCTTGCAGTCCAAAGGACTCTCAAGAGTCTTTTGCAGCACCACAGCATGAAAGCGTCAATTCTTTGACTCTCAGCCTTCTTTACGGTCCAGCTCTAACATTCATACATGACTACTGGAAAAGCCAGAGCTTACAGACAAACTATACTTTGTTGGCAAAATAACCTCTCTGCTTTTTAACACGCTGTCTAGGTTTGTCATAGCTTTTCTTCCAAGGAGCAAGCATCTTAATTTCATGGCTGCATATCTGCCTTTACTGTCTCCATTCTGCATCTTATGTCACAGTGTGAGTTAATGGTAGAAACAGGGTTTGAACACATATGATTTCACTTTTCTAGTAATAGTGACTCTCATCATGGGCCAAGCTTGATGTTGAAAATAGTACAATTACAGGCTCCATATAGTCTCTCTCCTCCCTCAGCTTGAGTCCCAGTGGGGAAGATGGCTCCAGGGGATCCACAGTGACCTGCAGGGGGTGCGAGCTGTAGATGGGAATGCGAGCTGTAGATGGGAATGCGTGGAAGAACCTCAGACATACCTGGCTTCAGGGAAAACTTTGTGGAGAAGGTGGGTCCTTGTTTGAGAACTGAAGGACAAAAGCAAAGACCGCTCTGCTCTCCTGGGACAAGCTGTCTGATTTTTATTTTGTTTGGTGTATATTTCATCTTTTTCCTCCACTGCTTTTTTTTTCCAACTTGTTTTTATTTTCTGGCCTTAGAACCCAGAGTCTCAAGGAAGTTCTGATGCCATTGTTCATTACTGGGGGGTGGTGCACAGTGGGGACTCTGAGCCTGTTTCTTGGCTTTGGGAGCTCTCTAGGAGCTGGGTGGGTGCAGGACAGAGCAGGAGGCAAACCCGGGCAGCTGCAGACCCCACACTTGACACAGATTCAAGCCTTAGTGTCATCTCATTTTGTTCTGGGGGTGTCAGGATGTGGTGAACTTTGTGTAGCTAAAATGCTTGTCATTTACTGGCCTTTTAGGTTATGTGTATTTGATTTAATAGGAATGAAAAATACTTGTTTACTCAATCATTTGGAAGGAAACTTTTGACATAATGGGCTTCCCTCATGGCTCAAATGGTAAAGAATCTGCCTGCAGGAGACCCGGGTTCGATCACTGGGTCAGGAAGGTCCCCTGGAGGAGGAAATGGCAACCTACTCCAGTGTTCTTGCCTGGAGAATCCCATAGACAGGGGAGCCTCATGGGCTACAGTCTGTGGGGTCAGAGTCAGATACGACCGAGTGACTAACACACATATTTGACTTAATAGAAACATTTTTCAAATTTTGTTAAAACTAATATTAAAATACATTGTGTGTGTGTGCATGCACATATTTTTTTTGGAAAGCTTTGTATTTGTCTTCCGAAAAAGAAATACGGCTTTAAGGTTGATTTTTCATCTTTTTCTCCTGCCCAGTGATAACTGTGGGCTTTCCTGGTGGCTCAGACGTATAGAATCTGCATGCAGTGCGGGAGACCCAGGTTCAATCCCTGGGTTGGGAAAATGCCCTGGAGGAGGGCATGGCAACCCACTCCAGTATTGTTGCCTGGAGAATCCCATGGACAGAGGAGGCTGGTGGGCTGGGGTCCATTGGGTCGCAAAGAGTCAGACACGACTGAGCACAGCACAGTGATACCTGCATCCTTGGTCGATGGAGAGTTCCTTTAGGAACACAGTCAAAGGGAGCAGAGAGGGGGGCCTGGTGGGCTCTGTAGGCAACAGGACAGACCTAATCCCAGAGAAACCGGAGTGGGTGGGAGGGCAAAGGTCATTTCAACTCTGGGCAGCAACTGCTAACACTTGGCCGCCTGAGCCAAGTATTTTGCATGTTTGTGATGACTTATTTTGGAATGTAGGAGTCTTGGTGGGATGTTCAGGAGCCAGCAGATCCCGGGTCCTTTTGGACTGTGGCCCCATCCACTTTGTCCCTGCCCTGTTTCTGTAAAATTACCACGGTCCTGAGTGTAGTTTCCCTGGTTTGTCAAGGCTTGCTGTATGTCCCAGTACTCCTGTCTGGAAAATCCCATGGATGGAGGAGCCTGGAAGGCTGCAGTCCATGGGGTCACTGAGGGTCGGACACGACTGAGCGACTTCACTTTCACTTTTCACTTTCATGCATTGGAGAAGGAAATGGCAGCCCACTCCAGTGTTCTTGCCCGGAGAATCCCAGGGACAGGGGAGCCTGGTGGGCTGCCGTCTGTGGGGCTGCACAGAGTCAGACACGACTGAAGCGACTTAGCAGCAGCAGCAGCAGCTGTATGTCCCACCAGGCACCTTGTCTCCTGAGAGCTTGGGGTGGGGTTGCTCAGTATAACTTATCATGGTGCAGGCCAGGTGGTTCACTGAGACATTTTTTACTTCATGTATTTAGTTTGATTAACTCCTATGTGCAGTCTTCTTGGATGCTAGACTTCAGGGTAGTGTTGGTGGGATCCTGGGTGAAGTCACAGAGTTACTGCATGAGGCTGGGAGCTTGCCAGCACCCCCATGCCCGGAGTCGCATGTGACGCACAGTGGTATCATTTTCAGGTCACTGGGAGTGGGGTATCGCTCACATTAGCTGGCAGTTCCCGGGTCTGGTCATGTTTCCTGCACACCCTCTCCAAGGGTGCTCTTTAGTTGCACTTTCCCGATCTCCCGAAAGGACTGATCTGAGAGAGTTCGGTCACAGGGCCTCTCCGGCTGTTGCACTGGCCGCCCTCCAGATCCCGACACTCTTTATTCCCCTTAGAAACATGAATTGAAAATGTATTTATTGTTCTTCCGTTGTTGGTGAGGGCAAGACCCCATTGTAAAAGGCCCCAGTGGGCTGGAATTGCTCTTTCAGGTTTTTTTTTTTTTTTTTTTTTTTTGCCGCAAAGTGGATTTGAGAACTCCTGTGGATATGGTTTGCTTGTTTTCCCAAGTCAGGATTTGGGTTTTTCCCGTGTGTGTGTGTGTGTGTGTGTGTGTGTGCGTGTGTGTGTGCGTGTGTGTTTTGTTAAGAAATTCTTCACATATTCTTGGTGTTATCTTTCCTTTCCTTGAGTCAAAACTTTCACTGTCAGTGTGGTGTGTTGGCAAATTTCAAGAAGGCGAAAGAACAGAATTTTTTAGTCCTGTTAAGAATGTCATTGAGCTCCTCGCCGAGTTCCTGGCTGTGTTACTAAGTGAGAAACTATGGCAGGGGGCTTTTCTGACCTGTGAGTGCGTGTCAGTACATGAATGAGATCAGACGCTTTAAAAATAACCCCCGGAGGATGTGCTGTGGGCCACCCTGGACTCCTCTGATTAGGGCTGTGCATTTGACAGGTCTGTAAATTGGCCTCCATTTTGGGGTGATTTTATCTTGTTTTTGCAAAATCAGAGTTCTTAATGTAAAAGAGACTACATTAATGCACGTGGGCAGTTTGCCATGCTTAGTACTGCCTTATCAGTGGGATTACAAAAATACAGGCTCGTTCTTGTGATAGGAATGTGACAAGTCATTTCTTTTCCTCCAAGACCGTCCATGTGGTGTTAATTTTTGACCTGATTCATAGGGCCTCTGATACCCTCCATACAGAGTGTGTATAAAACAGCTAGACCAACCATCACTCACTTGCAGCTCTTGCCAACAAAGAAATACTGTGTACTAAATTTGAATCTAGTTTCAAAACAAATGTGAACATTTTAAAACGCAGGATTTACTGGAACGTAAATAGTGTGTTTAGTGCAGCAGTTCCTCCTGACTCGCCCCTTCTTCTGTCAGCGTGTCAGGTAATGCCACAAATTTTCATCTTAATATATGATTCCTGTCTCTCCTTCATTCTCTGATGACTGATTGATACAGAGGAAGGAAAGCCCACCCTCTTACAAAGCCTTCTCTTCAGCAAATCAACTTCTCAGTATGTCAGATTATTTCAGAAACAACATAAGCAGGAGCCCAGCCTCATCAAAGGGGGACAACTAGGCAAGATGCAGTTTTATTTGTGTCAATTAGGTGTGTGTTCAATAATGATCTTCATACTTGTGTTGTTGCCAGCATGCTGCTGCTGCTGCTAAGTCACTTCAGTCATCCACCTTTTTGCAACCCCTTGAACTGTAGCCCACTAGGCTCCTCTGTCCATGGGATTCACCAGTCAAGAATACTAGAGTGGATTGTCATTTCCTTCTCCAGGGATCTTTCTGACTCCGGGATCAAACCCACTTCTCCTATGGCTTCTGCATTGCAGGCAGATTTCTTACCCCCCAAGCTACCAGGGAAGCTGTTGCCAGCATCTTTGGAGCTTTGCTGCTGCTGCTAAGTCGCTTCAGTCGTGTCCGACTCTGTGCGACTCCATAGACAGCAGCCCACCAGGCTCTGTCCCTGGGATTCTCCAGGCAAGAACACTGGAGTGGGTTGCCATTTCCTTCTCCAATGCATGAAAGTGAAAAGTGAAAGTGAAGTCACTCAGTTGTGTCTGACCCTCAGTGACCCCATGGACTGCAGCCTTCCAGGCTCCTCTGTCCATGGGATTTTGCAGGCAAGCGTCCTGGAGTGGGGTGCCATTGCCTTCTTCAATTTGGAGCTTTAAACCTGGCTTATTTGGGGACATTTTAATGTTTCAGGGTTGTTGGAGGAAAGAGACAAAACTTAATTGTACAAATACTGTTTTGATTTTGAAGATGCAAGGGCTTTGACAGAATAGGGTGACCTAACACAATTATCTGCTGGGAGTTTTGTTGAATTAGTGTGATTAAACAGGATGAACACCTCAAGGTTAAAAGACACTCTAGCACTCAAGACCTCTAGGAACGTGAATGGGGCTAGTGTTACAGGCTTTAGAAGCAAGTTTCTTCTTGTCTCAGATTCGATGGGGGGTTTGTTTTGGCCTATTTACTTCATCTCACTCAGCAGTCCCCCATGACGTGTTACTTGTCCCCTGAGTTGTTGTTTCCTCAGGATTTAAATGAGGGAAAAGTCAGAATGAGGGAGAGGGGAGTGGTATTTTTTGAATCCTTCTCTGTGCCAAGGCATGTGCCTGGCATGCCAAGTGCTTTCTTCACATGGGGTCTTATGGGATGAAAATGTTTTAATTCCTGTTGTGCAAAAAGTGCACAAGATCACACAGCCCTGGCTGTCTCACACACGGCCTGTGTTCTTGCTTCTGTCATGTTCTCCTAGCCCCCCTGTTCCTTTTAGGGGGTCTGCAGGGTGTATCAGACCAGCTGTCTCTTAATTAGAGTGAGGAAAATGAAAGAGGATTATTCAGTCATTCATTCAACACATATTTGTATATGCCAGATATACGGATATATGTGTATTTGTATATGTATATTCTAGGTGTGTCCTCAACCAAACAGGCTTCCTTTCTTTTATTTAGCTGTGGCTTAACACATTTATGGGCTTCCCTGGTGGCTCAGACAGTAAAGAATCTGCCTGCAATGCAGGAGACCTGAGTTCAATCCCTGGGTTGGGAAGATCTTCTGGAGAAGGAAATGGCAACCCACTCCAGTATTCTTGCCTGGGAAATCCCATGGACAGTGGAGCCTGGCGGGGTGCAGTCCATGGGTTTGCAAAGAGTTGGACACGACTGAGTGATTAACACTTTTATACACTTAATACATTTGTAGACGATCATTCTTATTTGTAGCGGGGGTTGTAGAACAATTAGGATATCTCTGTTTCATTGTTGAGTCGCTAAGTCACGTCCAGCTCTTTGTGACCCCATGGACAGTTTCTCTACTGCAGAACTTGTTTAGTCACTGAGTCCTGTCCGACCCTGCGACCCCATGGACTGTAGCCTGCCAGGCTCCTCTGTGCATGGCAAGAATCCTGGACTGGAATGGGTTGCCATATCCTTCTCCAAGGAGTCTTCCCAAGCCCTTAAACACTTGTCAGTCTCGTGCAGGATTTCCAAGCTGAGTTGATCATAAACTCTTTTTTCCTAAGAGCTTCTAGCCCAAACAGTGTTGAGGAGAACTCGCACTGCTGTCTAGGTACATAATGCTGTATTTCCCTCCTGTAGTTTTTTTTTTTTTTCTTCTTTCTCTACTCAGAAAGCACACAATTGTGTCTTTCAAAGTTCTTTTTATTGAAGAACACCTTAGCATTTCTTTTTTAAGCTATTGAAATATAATTGATTTACAATGTTGCATTAGTTTCAGTCATATAGCAAAATGATTGTTATACATATGCATCTATCCAGTCTTTTTTAGCTCATTTTCCCATATAGGCCATTACAGAGTATTGAGTAGAGTTCCCTGTACTATACAGTACGTCCTTATTAGTTGTCTATTTTATATGTACTAGTGTGTATATTTCAACCCCAGTATCCCAATTTATCACCACCACCCCCCTTTACTTCTTGTTAACCATAGATTTGTTTTCTACATCTATGAGTCTATTTCTGTTTTATAAATAAGTTCATTTTTATCAATTTTTTAGATTCCACATATAAGTAATATTGTATGATATTTGTCTTTGCTTCAGTGTTTCTAAAGATAAATTTCTTAAACGTTTCTTTAGGTGCACTGATTAAATATCTGATGACAACAATGTATCTAAGGAAGCTTAAACTGGTTCTCTTTTTGTCACAAAGTTGCAAGATAAAATTATTATGTTACTTCTTTAGAAATAGGCACTTCCGCAGGCCTTGAATTAACTGATACTTTGGTTTCTGAAGGTAGATATTTACTTCCATTGTGTTTTCAGAGGTTCAGACGATTGTCACAGTGCCTTAAACCCAAATAATAATTATAAACTGTCTGCAAGCTGAAGACTTTCGTTCATTTTAAATTACCCTCTGTAAAGAACCACATCCCCTCCTTTGGAGATGGTAAATTGAAATAGCCCTGCCTGCCCTGGACTCCATTTCTCGAGCACAGAGGTTCACTGTTTGAGCTTTCAACGTATGTTCTGTTTGCCTAGATGTGTGGGCACAGGAGAAAACAGGGCCCAGAACCAAGGCTGATCTCATCCCAGGGGCCAGCCCCTGCCGAGGAGGTGGGGGAGAAGCAGCCTCTGCAGGGGGCTCTGTCCTGCGGGCTCCAGAGCCTCACCAAGGCCGCTGCTGGCCAAGCCCAGGCCTCCAGGTGGCGTGACCCTCTCCCCATCCCCGCCTCTGTGATCTGATGGCATCGCCCATCCGCATGGGACCTGCCCCCACGTCTGGGTGTCCTGAGGAGCCTGAGGCCAGCTGGGTCCTAGGTGCCCGGCCCCCTCAGCCGTGACCGCTGGACGGGTCTCGGGACCTGGCCCCCTGGACCATTCTAATGGTTCTGAGGTACTTGGCCACTTTACAGCTGGATAAACTGAAGTTGGGGACCGTTAGATATATGCCCAAGGCGCATGTCTCAGACCTGGAGGGGCCTGGGTGCAAATATAGGAGGTGGACTCTGCTCCTTTGGGCTTCACCAGGGTCCCGGGCTGTCAGGGTTCTTCTTGTCTCAGCCAGTGTGGTAGATGGGGTTTCAGTGTTGAGACCTTCTCCCTAGAACTTTTAATAGTAAACCTCTTATTTCCGTTGGAAAGATTAAAATCCACGGACGATTTGACTGGGAAACTGAGGCTGTGGGGTAACTCGGCAATGTTTTCTGTGTGACGTCACAGAAAGTTACCATGGAAACTGTGACAGTGTTATGAATGCAGAATTATAACCTGGAGCAGGAAATTGGCAACCTGAGGAGACAGAGGCTGAGAAATAGCAGACAAATTCAGCAGCATGCTGTCTTTTCAGTCATATCTGACTCTTTGCGACCCTGTGGATCATAGCTTACCAGGCTCCTCTGTCCGTGGGATTCTCCAGCCAAGAATACTGGAGTGGGTTGCCATGTCCTTCTTCAGGGGCTCTTCCCCACCTACGGATCCAACCCACATCTCTTGTGTCCTGCATTGGCAGGCAGGTTCTTTACCACTAGCCCAGTGTGAGGGCTAAATGCCTGCCCTCTCAGCCTTCCCGAAACATCCGTGTGAAATTACTCTTTTTACTTTCCCCAGTGTTGTTACTACTTTCAGAACTTGTTGAAAGTAAAATAATTCCCATGTGTGCATATGTGTTTTCAGTTCAGCATATTACTGTTTTTTTCTGCCCCCACCCCCCACAGGATCCTGCCTTTCCAGCCCCTCTAATCCCTTCTTGAAGATATATATTCCCAGTGGAGATAAAGTGTTTCCTGGGTTTTGCATCAACAGATTCCCTGTGGAGTGAGTTAGCACTGGTATTTGCTGATTGATAAAGCTGATTCTGGCAGCCAGATGGAGTGAGTAAAGTTAAAACAACAACAAAAAAAACCTCAGTATTTTCCCAGTAGAAACTTAAATTCTAAATTATGTTGTTCCTGTCGCTGTTAAGTAAATACAGTTCTTTCCCAAAAATGCTTATTTCAAAAACATTGATAATATGTCTTAAACTTTGTCATAGAAAATTCTTTAGATCACTGGTAATTGGAGGTGGCGACAGTCACCCCCCCTTCTCTCTGTGTATCTGGAGTCCTCTGGTGGGCCCTGTGTCTGCCTGGCTCCAGGGCATTCTGGAGATGTCCCTTCTCTTCCTGCTGCTCTTTGACTGTGAAAGGACTGAGGACCCCAGACAGGAGCCTCCCCATGGCTCTGCCCCTAAAGCTCTAGAAGCTTGTCAGCTGACTCACATGAGTTAGCCCCACAAATTCCTGTGGGTGCAGAAGCATCTTTCTCCCTAGTCTCTTCTGGGACCTGAAATATCTTGCTAATCTGTGATCAGGAAGAGAAGAGTAAGTAGAGGTGGAGCTGTCTTTTTAATAAAAGGGGATTTCAAGTGACGAGAGGAGCACAGAGAGAGTTGAATTAGTCCCAAGTGCGTATGTGCCCAGGAGAGACCATGAGGTATGTGTGCCATGAAACTTACATATATGGACCTCTCCCAGCTAAAGAGTCAGAGCATGACCAGTAGAAGGAGGTAACGTTGTTCTTTCACTGCTCTGTTTGTCTACCAAGTTATGCTTATCATTCACTTGTCTTGTAGAGATAGAGTTGTGTGCTTTACCAAATGTGTGCAAATATTTTGGAAAAAATGGAAATATACTCATCATAATGTGTTTTTTGTTGTGAGCTGTGGCTCATTCTTACTAATGTATAAATTTCCTTTCCAATCTTTACTTTGAATTAAGGGTTACTTAGAAATGTTAAAAAAAAATTTTCCACGTGGAAAAATTTCAAATTTATCCATGCATTATTAATTTTAATTGCCTTGTGACTAGGAGATGTGGTCTGTATAATAACTGACCATGAAAATCCATTGAGAGTTGTTCTGTGACTTAGCACATACAGAGCTTTGCAACATGTATGTGAAAACAATGTGAAGTCTCCTAGGTGTTCTACCTCTACTGCACTGAACATGCTTTGGGATCTCCTAACAAATGATGGACTTATTAGTTTATCCTGTATTTTTATTAAATTTTATCTGTACATGGTTGAGGCAATTTTAATAAATATATGATATATAGATTTGTTATAACTTCCCGTTAATTTTTTGTCATTATATAGAGGCTGTCTTTTTTATTGAAGTGTGATTGACTTACAATGTTGTGTTAGTTTCTGATGTACAACATAGTGATTTGATGTTTTTATACACTGTGAAATGATTGCCGTGATTAGTCTAGTAACCTTGTGTCACCATACAAAACTAGGACAGTATTACTGACTATATTCCCTATGCTGTACATCACAGCCCCATGACTTATTTTATAACTGACTTCCTACCTTTTAATCTTCCTCACCTGTTTCACTCCTCTCCCCCCACCCACTCCATATGACAAGCCCCAGCTTGTTCTCTGTATCCTTGAGTCTCTTTCTGATTTGTATGTTAGTTCATTTGCTTTGTGTTTTAGACTTTACATGTAAGTGAAGTTACACAGTGTTTGTCCTTCTCTGACGTACTTCACTTGGCATAGGTCCATCCATGTTTTTGCAGATGGAATCATTTCATGTTTTTTTTTATGACTGAGTAACATATTCTACAGCTCCTTTATCCATCATCTGTTGATGAACACTGAGGGGGCTTCCCTATCTTGGCTATTATAAATAATGCTGCTATGAACATTGGGATGCATGTATCCTTTCAAATTAATGATTTGTTTTTTTTTAAGATACATGCCTAGAAACAAAATTGCTGGGTCATATGGTAGTTCTGTTTTGTATTTTTTGAGGAACCTCCATACTGTTGTCCATGGTGGCTTTTACATTTCTGTTTTAGATTCCATTTTACACGCAGCTTACATTCCCACTAACAGTGCAAGAGGCTTCCCTTTAATCCACATCCTCTCCAACACTTGTTTTCCTTTTGATGATGAACATTCTGACAGGTATGAGGTAATACCTCATTGTGGTTTTGATTTGCATTTTCCTGATGTTCAGTGATGTTGAGCATATTGGTTTGATGCCTGGCTTTATAGTATAACATGAAGTCAGGAACTGTGAGGCCTCCTGGTTTTTTCTTTTTGTGTGATTCCATAAAAATTTTAGATTTTTTTTTCCTTCTATTAAAAAAAAAATGGCATTGGAATCTTGTTAAAGATTGCATTGAATCTATAGGTGACTGTTGGTGGTATAGACATTTTAACAGTAGTAATTCTTCCAATATTTCTTATCCTCTTTAATATTCATTTGCTTAATATATTCACTTATGCATTTTTAAAGTTTTATGCAAATTGAATAATCTATAAAAGGTGAATTAAAATTTATAGGAAATGCATTATTTCTTATAACACAGATTTCTTTCTAAATATTATATAAATCAGGCTCCATACGTTGAATCCATATAGAATATAATATTAGAAGTTGGAGCAAAAACAAATCTGTAGGGTTTTTGGACATGTACAAAGGTATATAATTTTAAATACACATTTATATTGACCAGCCCTATGGAAAATTATAGTGTATAAAAGAGTGAAGAACTTGGATTTTTGACATTACTATGTGTAGATGGATATACACTGTAGAAGAAGAACAATAATATTAATATATTTAAGGTGTTATATATTCATTCATTTGCTGGTAGTCTAAAAATGAGGCCTTTCATTTGTGGATTAAAGTGATGAAAATTAAACAGTAGCTTGACAATTTCTGATTATAGAAAATACATGAAAGGTGGGTTCAGAGGACTTTGTTTTTAACCTTTTCATTAGGTAATTTAACTTATTCTCTGGCTCAAAAATAATGCCAGAAAGGGTGGAAAATCTTATTTGATGCAGTAACTTTGGGCCATTTGATTTTTCTAAACCACTGTTATAAAACATTTTTATTTTCCCTTCAAAGGAGAACTTTCTCATTATGAGGTGTCACTGCTTATTTAGCAGTTCCAGCAAGTACATCAACTATAGTTTTCTCATACAGCAAACAAAAAAAACAACTGTTGGAACTTTTCCTGTCTTCTCTTCCTCAGTGTCCTAGTCAAGAGTTAACTTTTCTTCATTTTTTAAAAGGATATAGTACTGTTTAGGCTTCCCTTGTGGCTCAGCTGGTAAAGAGTCTGCCTGCAATATGGGATACCTGGGTTTGATCCCTGAGTTGGGAAGATCCTCTGGAGAAGGGAAAGTATAAGTATTCTCCAGTATTCTGGCCTGGAGAATTACATGGACTGTGTGTGTGTGTGTGTGTGTGTGTGTGTGTGTGTGTGTGTGTGTGTGTATACATATGGCATATACATATATATATACATATATATATATAGTGTATATATATAAGTGAATATTTAACAAAGCGTGGTCCACTGGAGAAGGAAATGGCAAACCACTTCAGTGTTCTTGCCTTGAGAACCCCATGAACAATATGAAAGGCAAAAAGATAGGACACTGGAAGATGAACTCCACGGTGGGTAGGTGCCCAGTATGCTACTGGAGAAGAGTGGAGAAATAACTCCAGAAAGAATGAAGAGACAGAGCCAAAGCAAAAACAACACCCAGTTGTGGATGTGAGTGGTGATGGAAGTAAAGTCTGATGCTATAAGAACAATATTGCATAGGAACCTGGAATGTTAGGTCCATGAATCAAGGTAAATTGGAAGTGGTCAAATAGGAGATAGCAAGAGTGAACATCCACATTTTAGGAATCAGTGAACTAACATGGACTGGAATGGGGGAATTTAATTCAGATAACCATTATATCTACTACTGTGGGCAAGAATCCCTTAGAAGAGATGGCATAGCCATCATAGTCAACAAGAATTCAAAATGCAGTACTTGGGTACAGTCTTAAAAATGACAGAATGATCTCTGTTTGTTTCCAAGGCAAACCATTCAATAGCACAGTGATCCAAATCTATGCCCCAACCACTAATGTCAAAGAAGCTGAAGTTGAATGGTTCTATGAGGACCTACAAGACCTTCTAGAACTAACACCAAAGAAAGATGTCCTTTTCATCATAGGGGACTGGAATGCAAAAGTAGGAGGTTAAGAGATACCTGGAGTAACCGGCAAATTTGGCCTTGGAGTACAAAATGAAGCAGGGCAAAGGCTAAAAGATTTTTGCCAAGGGAATGCACCAGTCATGGCAAACACCCTTTTCCAACAACAGAAGCCTCTACATGTGGACATCACCAGATGGTCAACACCAAAATCTGATTATATTCTTTCCAACTGAAGATGGAGAAGCTCTGTACAGTCAGCAAAAACAAGACTGGGAGCTGACTGTGGCTCAGTCAATGAACTCCTTATTGCCAAATTCAGACTTAAATTGAAGAAAGTAGGGAAAACCACTATACCATTCAGGTATGACCGAAATCAAATTCCTTATGATTATACAGTGGAAGTGACAAACAGATTCAAGGGATTAGATCTGATAGAGTGCCTGAAGAACTATGGACAGAGGTTCATGACATGGTACAGGGGGCAGGGATCAAGATCATCCCAAGAAAAAGAGAGGCAAGATGGTTGTCTGAGGAGGCCATACAAATAGTTGAGAAAGGAAGAGAAGCTAAAGGCAGAGGAAAAAAGGAAAGACGCACCCATCTGAACACACAATTCCAAAGAATAGCAAGGAGAGATAAGAATGTTCTCGGGACTTCTTAACTAATCAATGCAAAGAAATAGAGGAAAACAATAGAATGGGAAAGACTAGCGATTTCTTCAGGAAAATTAGAGATGCCAAGGGAACATTTCATCCTAAGATGGGCACAATAAAGGACAGAAATAGTATGGATCTAGGCAGAAGATACTAAAAATAGGTGTCAAGAATACACAGAAGAACTATACAAAAAAGATCTTAATGACTCAGATAACCACAGTGGTGTAATCACTCACCTAGAGCCAGACATCCTGGAGTGTGAAGTCAAGTGAGCCTTACGAAGCATCACTGTGAACAAAGATAGTGTAGGTGATGGAATTCGAGATGAGCTATTTCAAATCCTGAAAGATGATGCTGTGAAAGTGCTGCACTCAATATGCCAGCAAATTTGGAAAACTCAGCAGTGGCCACAGGACTGGAAAAGGTCAGTTTTCATTCCAATCCCAAAGAAAGGCAATGCCAAAGAATGTTCAAACTACCACACAATTGCACTCATCTCACATGCTAGCAAAGTAATGCTCAAACTTCTCCAAGCCAGGCTTCAACAGTACATGAACCGAGAACTTCCAGAGCTTCAAGCTGGATTTACAAAAGTCTGGGGAGCCAGAAATCAAATTGCCAGCATCCATTGGATCATAGAAAAAATAAGAGAATTCCAGGAAAACATTTACTTCTGTTTTATTGACTACGCCAAAGCCTTTGACTGTGTGGATCACAAAAAACTATGGAAAATTCTGAAAGAGATGGGCATACCAGACCACCTGACCTGCCTCCTGAGAAATCTGTGTACAGCGCAACAAGCGACAGTTAGAACTGGACATGGAACAACAGACTGGTTCAAAAATGAGAAAAGAGTACGTCAAGGCTGTATATTGTCACCCTGCTTATTTAACTTATGTGCAGAGTACATCATGCAGAATGCTGGGCTGGATGAAACACAAGCTGGAATCAAAGATTTCCAGGAGAAATATCAATAACCTCAGATATGCAGATGACTCCACCCTTATTGGCAGAAAGTGAAGAGGAACTGAAGAGCCTCTTGATGAAAGTGGAAGAGGAGAGTGAAAAAGCTGGCTGAAAACTCAACATACGAAAAACTAAGATCATGTCATCCGGTCCCACCCTTCATGGCAAATAGATGAGGAAACAATGGAAACAGTGACAGACTTTGTTTTGGGGAGCTCCAGAATCACTACAGATAGTGACTGCAGCCATGAGATTAAAGGATGCTTGCTCCTTGGAAGAAAAGCTATGACCAACCTAAACAGCATATTAAAAAGCAGAGATATTACTTAGTTGACAAAGTTTCATCTAGTCAAAGCAATGGTTTTTCCAGTGGTCATGTATGGATGTGAGAGTTGGACCATAAAGAAAGCTGAGCACTGAAGAACTGATGCTTTTGAAGTGTGGTATTGTAGAAGACTCTTGAGAGTCCCTTGGACTGCTAGGAGGTCAAACCAGTCAAACCGAAAGTCCTGGATATTCATTGGAAGGACTGATGCTGAAGCTAAAACTCCAATACTTTGGCCACTTGATGCGAAGAACTGGTTTATTGGGAAAGCCCCTGATGCAGGGAAAGATTGAAGGCAGGAGGAGAAGGGGACGACAGAGGATGAGATGGTTGGATGGCATCACCAACTGGATGGATGCGTTTGAGCAAGCTCTGGGAGTTGGTGATGGACAGGGAGGCCTGGCATTCTGTAGTCCATGGGGTCAAAAAGAGTTCAACATGACTGAGTGACTGAACTGAAGTGAACTGATACTACTATTCTAACCATACAGTGCTAGAAAAGTTTCATTATGTATGTATGTATTTATTTTTATTTGTGGAACAACTACTAAGTCTGTTTATGATTTTAATATAAAAAGTCAAGTAATCTTATTCATATTTAAAGAATTATTATGCCATTCCAGACTCACTTTTATAAAACATAATACAAGCACACTTATTGAATGGTGGGCCTTTATGTAATTAAAAGTAAAAATTATAGAATTATAGATGATTGTTTTTAATGCTTTCAGCAAGAGCAATTTCCTCCCCTATTGTTCTGGAGACTAGAAGCGGCAGGTCAAAGTGTGGCAGAGCTGGTTTCCTCTGAGGGCCTCCCTCCTTGGCTTGCAGATACCATCTGCCATGGCCATCACTGGTCTTCCCTCTGTGTCTTGTATGTGACCTTTGTTTACTTTGGGTGTTTCTTTTTCATTATTTTAAAGTAAAATAGTCAAAACTGTTTTAAGAATTTTAAATAGTTGATAATAACAAGTCTTGTTGGGTAAAACCAAAGTTGAAAATAAATATCCTGTTGGGTGAAACTGAAGCAAGAGTAGACAAATTCCCTTGTTAATATATGGGTAGACTTTGAGGAGATAGAGTAAATGATCAGCTTTTTAAAACAGAATGCAGAGCCCTTGTGGGGGGCTCAATAAGGTGGGTTAACCCTCTTTCCAAGGAATAGCAGGAAAGCAAATTAAAGTGTAAAAAAGTGTTCTTGGAGCCACAGGGTGTCTTGCAATAAATGCATGGAAAAATAAACTGACACATCCAGGTGTTAGAATAATGTTCAGTGCTAGGAAGGAACAGGCTATTAAGCCATGCAAAGACAGAGAGGAGTCTTAAATACATAGTGCTATGTGAAAGAAGCCCATTTGATAAAGCTACTTCCTGTGTGATTCCAACGCTGTGAAGTTTTAGAAAACACAAAAGTATGGAGAGAGTGTGGAGATGAATGCTTGTCAGAGAGTAAGATGGGGAAAGAAGAATAGGTGGAACACAGAAGTTTTTTCTAGCAGTGAAAATACTCTCTTGGTATGATAGTACAGTGGTGGAGACATATCATTGTACATTTGTCCAAAGTAATAGAACATGCAGCACCAGGGCTGGAGCTTTATGTAGACTGTGGACCTTGTGTGATTAGGATGTGTTTACATAGGTTCTTGAGTTATAACAAATGTACCATCCTGGTGGGGAATGTTGTTAGTGGGAGAGGCTATACACATGTGAATAGGTCGAGGCCATTTGGGAATTCTCTGTACTTTCCTCTCAATTCTGATGTGACCCTAAAACTTTTCTTTGAAAAATTGTCTTTAAATTTAGGAATATTCTACTTAGAGGCATTCGGGAGGTTATCAGAGAGTGAAGAATTATGGGGCCAGGATTAGGGAGAACAGAGGCCCAGCTTCACATCACCTCTTTCTCTGAAACAACGTCAGGGTGAGTCCAGAGTACTAGTCCCTTAGGTGCCTGGCAGAAACAAGCTTAAATCCCTTCTGGAAGAATATAATGTTATCCTAGCCCTCAAATTATTTCTACTAACAGTTTTCCAAAAACAACATCTGACAATCAAAAATAAACATTGGAGAAGGAAGGACAATATTAGCAAAACCTTGAAAAACAATAGCAGTGGGAAAATGCAGACGCTTCATAGATTGGTATTAGGAGGAATAGACTTCCAAATGGTTTACTATTTTCAAGGAAAGACAGAAATTCAAGAGAACTGGAATGTATAAATAAGAACCAGATGAAAATTCTAGAACTGCAAATTAAAACAACCAGCAGATTAGGTATTACCAAAGACAGATTTAGCAACCTGAAAAATAGGTAAAAGAAGTACTCAAAGTTAAACACAAAGAGCAGAAGGATGAAAAACACAGAAGAGAGGTGACAGGATGTGGTGAGAAGTATCCATGTACTTATAAACAGAAGCTGGAAAGAAGATGCGCGCTAATATGGAACACAGTGATATTTGAACAGGAAGTGACTCAGAACTTAAACGATAACTTCTATCTACAAACTCAAGAAATGCTGTGAACTCTAAGAAGGATAAATAGTAAACAACTCCTACCAAGTCATATTGTTGTAATACTCATGAAAGCAAAAGGAGAGAGAAGACATTAGAAGCAACTGGAGGGGGAAGAAAAGAACAAATTACTTTCCAAGCTACACTTAGTCAACAGCTGACTTCTTAGCGTAAAAAGCAGAAGCCAGAAGGCAATGGGGTGGTATCTTTAAACTGTGGAAAGAAAATACCTGCCAACCTAGAGTTCTCTGCCCCCCAAAAATATCCTTCAAGTATGTGGGTGGGATAAAGACATTTCAGACAAATAGAAATTGAACGGTTCTGTTGCCAACAGATTTTAGACTAAGACTGTATTAGGAGGGGTTATTTAGGTAGGAGAAAAATTATCCCAGCTGGTCAGAAATGCAACTGTAAACATGCCTATGAAGAGAAGTCTAGTAACTCACTGTATAAAATAGTAACAATGTCTTGTTGGATTAAAATATATGGGGGGTTAAAACACATGCCACATGGGCTTTTGAAAATGGGGAAATGGGACGTCCAGTTGGGGTGAGATGCTGTGACCCTCCTCCATGTATGGTGAGGAGGAGGAGGAGCAGCCAGCACTTCCTGGCTCTCCTGGGGAGGAACGGACTTGCTCTAGCCACGTTAGGAATTTGGTGTGAGTGCAAATTGTTTGGATAGGCATATACCATGATCCAGCACTTTTACTCCCAATGTACACTTCTTAGTAACAGAGGTTCATACAGAAGACACAGTCAAGAATGTTCATGACAGTGTATTTATAGTAACTAAAGCCTGGAAAGAGCGCACATGTCCACCTAGATTAGATGGACAGATTGTATATGCATACAATGGATTATGCATTGATGGAAAGGAATAAGCTGACAAGTACACGTAACCACACGGATAAATTTCACACACATAGCATGGAGCAGAAGCAGATTGACACATCAGAATATACTCTGCATGATTCACTGAAGTAACATCTCGTAAAGGACTGTAGAGCCATCGTGTCTAAGGCTGTGGACCTAGGTAAGAGGCAGGGTGGCAGATGCCTTTAGGAAAGGAAGGGGCTGCTTGCTGCCAGGATCCGGTGGAGGCTTCCTGCTCTGCCGGGGTTTGCCTCTTGACTGGTGGTGGTTAACGTGTCTCTTGGTGTCATGGGTCTTTCAACTGCAGCTCTTGTTTTGTGTATGTTTCTGTGGATGGTTTACTTCACAACAAGGAGGTTAAAATACACACTCGGTCCTTTTTGAACTGTATGGAAAGTCCTTAGATGGAGAATTGTCCTGACTTCGTATTCTCTGAGTGTGTGTGTGTGTCTGTCTCTCTTTTAATACCTTGGAGGTTCTCTCGGGACAAGTTCTCAACAGCCCTCATGCTCACTGCCGGGATTTGGCTAGTCCCTTGGTCCCCTTTGTAACTCTGGCCCGAAGAAGAAGAAAATCCCCATCCTTTATGTTGCCTTAGTACAGCAGATAAAGATATTTTAAAATATTTTACCAGGTATCCATGGGGGAAAGGGCAGGAGGAAAACCCAGTAACATCAGTGGAGTGTGAACCTGGACAGGATCCCTTCTTTCAGGTTTGATGTGGTCCAACAGCAGCTGAAGACTCGCTGTCTTCTTCCATCACCCAGCGAGTGTCTGTTACCTTCGAAATGGAGACCTTGTCCTCAGTCCAGGCCCCCGACCCAGAGACCTTCTCTTCAGGCGACAGGCAGTCCGTGGGGAGACCTCAGCCCTCGCAGGGATGGCTGGGTGTGATTGTGGATGGAGCCATGCTGTAGTGACCCCTCAGGCACTCAGCAGTCTGAGCAGCCTTTGGCAGTCCATGGGTAGACCTCACCCCTGCCGTGCAGGGGTGGCTGGGTGTGATTGTGGATGGAGCCACACCGTAGTGACCCCTTGGGCACTCAGCAGCCTGAGCAGCCTTTGGCAGTCCGTGGGGAGACCTCACCCCTGCCGTGCAGGGATGGCGGGGTGTGATTGTGGATGGAGCCACACTGTAGTGACCCCTCGGGCACTCAGCAGTCTGAGCAGCCTTTGGCAGTCTGTGGGGAGACCTCAGCCCTCGCAGGGATGGCGGGGTGTGATTGTGGATGGAGCCATGCCGTAATGACCCCTCGGGCACTCAGCAGTCTGAGCAGCCTTTGTTTTGTGGTTCAGTCCCTCGGTCGTGTTGAGTCTTTGTGACCCCGTGGACTGCGGCATGCCAGGCCTCCCTGTCCTTCACCGTTTCCTAGAGCTTGCTCAAATTCGTGCCCGTTGAGCTGGTGATGCTGTCCAGCCGCCTCATCCTCTGTTGCCCTCTTCTCCTCAGTCTTTCTCGGCATCAGGCCTTTTTTGATGAGTGGGCTCTTTGCATCAGGTGGCCAAAGGATCGGAGCTTCAGCTTCAGTCCTTTGTAGCATCCTTATTAGTGGGGCCAAGTCCGTCTGTCTCAGAAGGAGCAGTTCTGAACACCAGCTTTAACCTGCAGACTTAGTATCTCTGTATACTGAAGTGGAACGTAACAGCCCTGGAATAGCCACAGGCACTTGTTTATATGAAAGGGAAAAGGACTCCTCAAATCACTGTGCGTGTGAGGTCCTCATGCTTTGTCTGCTGGAGGGTGATCCTGGGTTCCTGCTGACACTTCAATCCAAGCGTGGCCAGGGGCGCCCTGTGGCCCTCCACAGCCTCAGATGCTCAGCCTGCTCGTCCTCACTTCACCCCGAAACATGATTGTGAAGAAACTTGGGAAGGGTGAACAGTCTGCCTAAGAGCATGCAGCAAACTCAGCATGATAGAGAGGGGGTCCACGACTCATTCTTTTCCCTGCAGGCCCCCCCTTTTCTGATGACACAGGGAGATACGTGGTTTATTTTTAAGTTGGGATCCTGTGCCGTTGTCCCTTGAAACAGAATTTTTGACTTGAAACTTCTGCAGAGGAGAGGCCGGCAGGCATGCCTTAGTGCTTGTGCTGTGCCTCCGCCTGTCTGGCTTCTCAGCCAGAGTGTGATGGGCAGGGAGCGCCTGCTACTCTCCTGGCTGTGCCCGCTCGGCCCCACGTGGGGACCAGCTCTGTGAAGGAGCTGCAATGCCAGCAGAGTGTCGGTGCTGGATGCTGAGGCCACGCTGCTGTGGTCCAACGTGTCTGACTGCAGGGAGCCCTTCCTGAGTTGATTGAAGTGGTTTGGGGCAGGCATTGTGTTCATTGTAGGGATCAGTGGTCACTTTATTCTGAAGGCACTTGAATGTTGCGTCAGTGGAAATAGAATTGTGAAAAGCACAGAGAGCTGCAGCTTAGATGCTTGGCAAAGCTTCTACTTGAACCACGAAGAGTCTCTTCAGAATAACTTTTAAAGCCAAAGCTGTCTTTACCAGAATGAGAGAATTTAAATGTAGTCCCAGAAATTTTCATTTGTGTGTGTGTAAATTTTTTTCTTTTTCATGATATGTAACTTGCTGAAGATGTCAAGGCAGCTACATAGTTCCATTGAAAAAGTCAGTTACAAGTGATCCATTGATAAAGTAATTTCCTAGTGACGCAGCCGCCAAAATATTGGAGCAGAAAAGAGCATGTGTTTCACACTCCTTGCTGAAAGCTTGACGCACACACACAAAACTGATACAGGGAATATGGAAGAAATTATCTGGCCAATTCTGCACAAAGCTTTCCATTTAGAATTTACTGAACTGTGGCAGACAGGTTAAAATTATTAAATAAGCCAGAAAAGCTTTAAAGATTTTGGGTGTGTCGATGTTTGGGGATGTGGGCTTTTTTCCTGTTAGCTGTTCAGTTAATTATAATGATTACAACTGCATTTTCATCCTTTTCAGTACCTCGCATGAGGGAAGGAGTCCAGAAGTGATGGAGGAGACAGGTGTGTGGCTCGCCGGTACTCCTGTTCCTGGAAGTGCCGGCCTTGGCCCACCCCTCAGTCTCGAGGCTCCATGGGCATCTCCCCTACTGCAGGGCAGGGTGCACGGGGCTGCCTGGTCGGGGAGGGACCCATGGTCTCTGGAGAAGGCAGTGATGGGATGGCAAGGCTCGAGGATGTGCACAAGCGCGAGGCGTCTTTATTGTGTTGGATTTCACATGAAGAATGAACGGGTCCTGGGAAGGCTGTTTTCATCCACTCATGCCTTGGAGTCAGGGATGTCATGTTCGTTTCCAAGGTCTGCTGTTGTCAATTCCCAGCCACAAGCCTGGAGAGAAGAGGCTGGGACAAGGCGGGACAGGGCCCCTCTCTTGGGAGGCTCTGGGGAGGGGTCCTCACCTGCATTCCCAGCCCTGGGGGACTCACTGCCAACCTCCCTCCCCTGGTGTTTTCTAAAGGCGCCTGCATCACTCCCCAGCCCCTACCCCTCAGCACAGCCCCTCTGCCTGCACGTGGGCCCGTGATGGGGCGCCACTGCTTGTACAGGGGCTCAGCCCACCCCGGGGTGACACCATGTGGACAGATCACATCTGCAGGACCCTGTTTCCACATGCAGCCTATTTCCTCCTCCCGCATCCTGTGGACACAGCTCTTTTTCCTCCCTCTCCTTTCCTGTCCCCACCAATTTGGAGAGTGAGGGTCAGTGAGTAGTGTTCACCTTTCAATTAAAATATTTTCCTGAAAGAAAAGAATGATGCTTCCCGAGAGTCATAGTTCTCTTCTGCACGGCTAAACTGTGCAGCTGAGACTACAACTCACTCTTAAATTTTTAGAATTTAACTCACTCTGTTGTATATAGAATATTTTGATTGAGACGTTCTGGGGTCAAAAGCTACCATTTCCTTCTGGCCCTTCTGTCCTGGGATTTGTCCCTACCCAGCTCTGGGCTCCCCACCTGTACGGGCCGTGTCTTCCTCGTACATCATTTTACCTGGAGAGTCCGGTGCAGAACTTCGCGCCTGATGCATACCTTCTGAATACTTGTAGGGTATGAGAACTGTGAAAGAACAGCTTCTTTGTATGCACGGAAGGAAACCTTGATCAGTTCAGTTCAGTCACTCAGTCATCTCCCACTTTCTGTGACCCCATGGACTGCAGCATGCCAGGCTTGACTGTCCATCACCAATTTCCAGAGTCCACCCAAACCCATGTCCATTGAGTCGGTGATGCCATCCAGCCATCTCATCCTCTGTCATCCCCTTCTCCTCCTGCCCTCAATCTTTTCCAGCATCAGGGTCTTTTCAAATGAGTCAGCTCTTCGCATCAGGTGGCCAAAGTATTGGAGTTTCAGCTTCAGCATCAGTCCTTCCAATGAACACCCAGGACTGATCTCCTTTAGGATGGACTGGTTGGATCTCCTTGCAGTCCAAGGGACTCTGAAGAGTCTTCTCCAACATCGCAGTTCAAAAGCATCAATTTTTGCCGCTCAGCTTTCTCTGTAGTCCAACTCTCACATCCATACGTGACTACTGGAAAAACCATAGCTTTGACTGGAAGGATGTTTGTCGGTAAAGTAATGTTTTTGCTTTTGAATATGCTATCTAGGTTGGTCATAACTTTCCTGCCAAGGAGTAAGCATCTTTTAATTTCATGGCTGCAGTCACCATCTGTAGTGATTTTGGAGCCCAAAAAAATAAAAGTCTGACACTGTTTCCACTGTTTACTTATCTATTTGCCATGAAGTGATGGGACTGGATGCCATGATCTTAATTTTCTGAATGTTGAACTTTAAGCCAACTTTTGCACTCTCATCTTTCACTTTCATAAAGAGGTTCTTTAGTTCTTCACTTTCTACCATAAGGGTGGTGTCATCTGCGTATTGAGGTTATTGATATTTCTCCCAGCAATCTTGATTTCAGCTTTTGCTTCTTCCAGCCCAGCATTTCTCATGATGTACTCTGCATATAAGTTAAATAAGCAAGGTGACAATATACAGCCTTGACGTATTCTTTTTCCTATTTGGAGCCAGTCTGTTGTTTGATGTCCAGTTCTAACTGTTGCTTCCTGACCTGCATACAGATTTCTCAAGAGGCAGGTCAGGTGGTCTGGTATTCCCATCTCTTTCAGAATTTTCCAGTTTGTTGTGATCCACACAGTCAAAAGCTTTGCCATAGTCAATAAAGCAGAAATAGATGTTTTTCTGGAACTCTCTTGCTTTTTCGATGATCCAGCCAATGTTGGCAGTCTGGTTCCTCTGTCTTTTCTAAAACCAGCTTGAACATCAGGAAGTTCACAGTTCACGCATTGCTGAAGCCTGGCTTGGAGAACTTTGAGCATTACTTTACTAGCGTGTGAGATGAGTGCAATTGTGCGGTAGTTTGAGCATTCTTTGGCATTGCTTTTCTTAGGGATTGAAATGAAAACTGACCTTTTGCAGTCCTGTGGCCACTGCTGAGTTTTCCAAATTTGCTGGCATATTGAGTGCAGCACTTTCAGAGCATCATCATTTAGGATTTGAAACAACTCAACTGGAATTCCATCACCTCCACTAGCTTTGTTCATAGTGATGCTTTGTTTGTAGTGATGAGCCAAACTTGTCCCTTTCAATTGAAATATCATTGTAGGAAACAGATGACACAGACGGCATACTTGCAAAAATGTGGAATGAGGAAGCTTTCATCTTGCTGGTCCTGTAACTAGGACCATTTGAAAACTAGGAGGAGCCACCGAGAATTTGAGTCAGGAAGTGAAAGCCTTATCTTGCAGATAATCCCTTACGTGTGTGATCTTGTTTGTTGCTGTTTTCCACTGGTTTCCCTGGAGGTGGTACTCTGCTGTAAATTGTCTGCTGTAATTTAGAGTACACCCTGGGGCGCAAGATCTGTCTTGGCATATTTCTTCTTGAGCCAGTGTGCAAAAAAAAAAAGCAGCGCCTCCTACCACAGCTGATAGGGAAGTCATGGATCTTTTCTGGACCAGCCTCATCATCCAGAGATAGGCATCTCCTCCTGAGCAGCTCCTGGATCATTAGTGATGGCTGTGGACTGAGGTGAAGGTCCTGAGCCTTCACTGAATGCAGGACATCATCATATTGTTCAGTTGAATGACTGTCTCGAAAGGAGAAGAGCAGCTGACCTCAGCAAGGCTCAGGAGGCAAAGAGGTTGTGATGGGTGAAACCCAGGTCTGGCACTCCCCAACCCTCCCACTCTCTACCTCACAGCCCGCATTGGTTCCCCTCTAGGACCTCACTGTCTGGTTTTCTAGAACCGTCCAGCTTCAGGGTCAGGCGTGTGTGGGTGTGCCTGTGTGAGGGGCCTGGCATTGCCGGTGGAGCTGGAAATGTGTCAGTGTTTAGGGTTGACTACAGAGCATTGGTATGACGCTGTCAGTAGTCAGTCTGGGAAGATGCAGGGGACTCCCGGGAGAGTGCCTGCTCCAGCACGTGGACTGTGAAGGCATGGTGGGGTCACGGTCCACCTGCCCACAGGGTGCTCGGGTCTGGTGCCTCCACGTGTGAAGGTCTGCGTGTCACCAACAGCCGTGCTCAGGCTCTAGGTGCTTCACCCCCCACCGCGGTCACAGATTCAGGCAGAAGTAGTGACATGCGCTTTTATTGCTTTTAAAAACAAACAAATGTTCCTTTGAGCCCTGCTAATGGACAAAACCTGTCAGCTTGAGCTTTCTATGCTCATAAACTTTGTGATGTTATAGAAATGAACCATCCCTTTTCTACATATTTCTTCTCTAGGCAAAGGCTTCCAACAAGCAGTCATGTCCGAACTCATTTGTTTCTTGTTGACATAAAAAAATTTTTTTTGAACAGTTATTAAAGAGTCTTAGAAAACACCACTAAAAGCCACCTTTGTCCTTTCTTTTTGTGGCAGAAAAAAAGCTGTTCCTTGCCTACTGGCCTATGCTGTAGCTCTTTAAGGAGGTGGAGGGGCTGTTTGAGGTCTAGACCTGCCTCCTTTCTGTCCTTCTTCAGCAAGAAAGGAGTGTAGTCATTAACAGGAACCCAAACCAGTCACTTGGGTACAGGAGACACTTTTCCCATAAGCCCTTTGTAAGTCACACTTGAGCAAGACTGTACCTGAAGATCCCACACAAGTCTGTGATTGGGACAAATAAAGTATCTCCTTTATTGTAAATTGTGAAGGTTGGTTTTTATGTTATGTTAGTTTCCGTTCTCTCAACATCTCCATCATCATATTTTTGAGGAGTTTTGAAATTTCAAGGTGATGTTAGGCAGGAAATTAAGAATACTTTGGAAGAGAGGATGTTTTGGCATCTTAATTACACATGTGTTGAAACAGGGATCCTGCTTCACAGGTCCTCGTGTCCAAGCACTTGCTCGGGAGTGATTTTTTCCATCAGCCTCTTTTGTAAATGATTATGTCTTACCTGATTTGAATATGAAAGTCTACTGTATCTAGCAAATCAGTGGTAATAATGTATTTCTGTTAACTTATAGAGTAAGATGGAAATAACTAAAATTATTGACTTGATTGCATTCAGTCGAGGATATGTAGTATGTATGGTTTCCCTTGCTGTGCAAAAGCTTTTAAATTTCATTAGGTCCTGTTTATTTTTGCTTTTGTTTCCATCACTGTAGGAGACAGATTTAAAAAAATATTGCTTTGATTTATGTCAAAGAGTGTTCTGCCTATGTTTCACTCTAGGAGTTTTATAATATCAGGTCTTGTATTTTTAGAGATGATGAGATGATTGGATGGCATCACCAGCTCAATGGACATGAGCCTGAGCGAACTCTGAGAGATAGTGAAGGACAGGGGAGCCTGGCGTAGTGCAGTCCACAGGGTCACAAAGAGTTGGACATGACTTAGTGACTGAGCAACAACAATAAGACATTTAGAGTTTATTTTTATAGATGGTGTTAGGAAGTGTTCTAATCTCATTCATTTACATGTAGCTGTCCAGTTTCCCCAGCACCATGTAGAGACTATCTTTTCTCCATAATGTATTGTTAACTTTTTCTGTAGATTGTCAGTAGGTGTGTGGGTTTATCTCTGAGCTTTCTATCCTTTTCTATTGATCTATATTTCTGTTTTTGTTCCAGTACCATACTGTCTTAATTACTGTAGCTTTGTAGTATAGTCTGAAGTCAGAAAGTATGATTTCTCCAGCTCTGTTCTTTCTCAATATTGTTTTTGCTGTTCAGGGTCTTTTGTATTACTATTGTAAAATTATTTGTTCTGATTCTTAAAAAAAATGCCATTGGTGATTAGATAGGGATTACATTAAATCTGTAGATTGCCTTGGGTAGTATGGCCATTTTTAACAGTATTGACTCTTCCAGTCCAAGGACACAGTATATCTTTACATCTGTCTGTGTGGTCTTCAGTTTTTCCCATCAGTGACTTATAGTTTTTGGGGTCTTTTGTCTCTGTCGTGAAGTCACTCAGTCGTGTCTGACTCTTTGTGACCCCATGGACTGTAGCCCACCAGGCTCTTCCATCCATGGAATTTTCTAGGCAGGAGTACTGGAGTGGGTTGCCATTTCCTTCTGCAGGGGATCTTCCCAACCCAGGGATCGAACCCGGTTCTCCCTCATTGGGGGCAGACGCTTTACTGTCTGAGCCACCAGGGAATCTTTGCCTCCTTAGGAAACCATAAAATGACTCATAGAACTCATAGAATGGGAGAAAATGTTTGCAAATGATGTGACCAACAAGGGATTAATCTCTAAAATATACCAACAGTTTATGCAACAACAACAACAGGAAAAAAAGAACTTATTCAAAAATGACCTAGGCAGACACTTCTCCAGAGAAGACATACAGATGGCCAACAGGCACATGAAGAGACGCTCAACTTTGCTAATTATCTGAGAAATGCAAATCAAAACAGCAATGAGGCACCACCTCCACTGCTCAGAATGGCCCTTTTAAAACGTCTACAAATAATGAATGCTGAGGAGGGTGTGGAGAAAAGGGAACCCTCCTGCACTGTTGGAGGGAGTGTAAATTGGTGCATCACTGTAGAGAATAGTATGAAGCTTCCTCAGAAAACTGAAAATAGAGTTGTCATATGATCCGGCAACCCTACTCCTGGGCATGTATGTGGAGAAGATTCTAATTTGGAAAGGCACACGCACCCCAGTGTCCACAGCAGCACTGTTCACATTAAAACGTCTACAAATAATGAATGCTGAGGAGGGTGTGGAGAAAAGGGAACCCTCCTGCACTGTTGGAGGGAGTGTAAATTGGTGCATCACTGTAGAGAATAGTATGAAGCTTCCTCAGAAAACTGAAAATAGAGTTGTCATATGATCCGGCAACCCTACTCCTGGGCATGTATGTGGAGAAGATTCTAATTTGGAAAGGCACACGCACCCCAGTGTCCACAGCAGCACTGTTCACAGTAGCTAAGACGTGGAAGCAGCCTCAGTGTCCATCAGCAGGTGACTGGATAAAGAGGACGTGGTGGCCATTTTCTACACGTTCATGTGTCATCAGGGTGCCTCAGATTTCACCATTAGTTTAATCTCCTTCTACCTAAAAGAACGTATTAATCTTCAGAATCCTCTATTAAAAGGTTTTTCCAAAGTGAACGTTTGCTCAGAGAATTCTGGACCTGGGACACCAGGTGTGGAGCGGGGAGAAGATGGGTACCAGCCACATCAGGGAGGGAAGAACGAGGCTCTCCAGGCTCCTCTGTCCATGGGGTTCTCCGGGCAGGAATACTGGAGTGGGTTGCCATTTCCTCCTCCAGGGGATCTTTCTGGACCCAGGGATCGAACCATATCTCTTGCATCTGGTACACTGTAGGCAGATGATTTACCACTGCACCACCTGAGAAGCCAGAGGGGACAGTGATTATGTTCAAATCTATTGAGACAAAGAGTAAAAGTGTCTGAGTTTGCTCCATGTGCACAGGACTCTGACGTAAATTCGTATTTTTCACTGTCTCCCAGTGTATTTGAGATGCTTCTACTCAATCTTGTTTACTTGGGTAGATGAGAGCGACAACCAAAGCCTAAAGCAAATAAAGGAAAACAAAACCAAATGAGGTTGGGGAAGCGCTGGGATGAGACCCCATGGGCCATGGTGCATGGGGCGCCCACCTTGCCCTCTGGCCATGCTTTTAAGCTCCGACCTGGGCAGTGGTTGTTAGCGTCCCTGATGGTGCAGGGCACAGAGTGACCTGTTACCACTGTGGTGGGCTAGTCTGGTGATGGCTGGAGTCAGGAGGTGGGTCAGTATTTACACGAGTGGGCCTTGGGAGAGCCTGGCTGACACACGCTTCTCCTCAGCAGGTGCTCGGTTGACCCTTTCCCTTCACTGCTTCATTCTTCGGGCCCGTCCCAGGCTGAGCAGCAGCGCATCGGGTGTGGAGGGGAGGAGCCGCTCCAGCTGCCTGGGCCGCATCTGCCTCCTTGGCCCTCGCTGTGCTCCACGTGGTGTCCTGGCCCCTGGGCTCAGAGCTATGAGGTTTCCTGTAGTTGTGCCTAGCAATCCATGCCGGGGCTGAGGCTGGTTTGGCGGGGGCAGCGGGGCTAGGGGCTGCTCTGCGTGCAGGCGAGGGGTCCACCGCCGCCCCGCCGTCCTCTGGGACGCTGACTGCAGACAGCAGCGGAGGGCTCTGTCCACACGGTCATCTGGGGTCACCACCTCGGCTTCTGCTGCAGAGTAGCAGGAGGAATAAGTTTTAGGGGGAAAAAAAATACAGAGTTCTGATAAGATGCTGTTTGGAAGGTCCAACCAACTCTTTGAAGTAGAACACTGTAAAATGTATTCAAAGTAAATCGTATTTCACTTGGAAGCAAACACAGTTCCAAGAATGAGCTAAGGTAAACAGACGGTGGCCTTGCCTGGCATTGCGTGGGGCTGTCTCTGGACCGGGCCCCCAGCAGCCGTCTCCCCTGGCCGTGAGCCCCGCAGCGCTGCCTGCTGTCCTCGTGTGACCCGGGCAGTGTGGGGAGTCCCCTCAGCCGGATGAGATGGGGCCGCACCTGTCCCGTGGCCTTGTACCTCCTTGGACTGGCCGGGAGGAGCGAGGGTTGGCTCTGGGTTCACATGCAGTGTTGGCTTTTTTACTCCTGCAGTGAATCACCAGAAACTTCGGGCTGAAACAATGTAAATTTATTTCCTTACAGGTCGGTAAGTCAGAGTCTCCCTGGGCTGACCCCAAGGCGGAGGCAAGCCTGAGTGCTCCCAGGACCGCTCCAAGAATGTTTCCTGCCTTTTCCTCGGTCTAGAGGCCATGAGGCCCTAGGCTGGGGTTCCCCTCCACCTTCCCACCTCGTGAGACGCAGTGTATCGTGTCCATAGCCGGCAGCATCCCCCCCATCACTGCTGCCTCTGCCTCCCAGCTCTGTGGGAGTGTTTCTGATTATCCGGTGATTACCTGTGGCCCACTCAGTCCAGGACAAGCACCTCAGCTGAAGGCTCTGAACGGCACCTCTGCCAAGCCTCACTGGCCCACTGAAGCAACATCTCAGGGTTTAGGGTCCTGACCTTGGCACTGACCAGCTCTGTGATGCTGGCATTAGATTTGCTTTTTTGCCCCAGTGCGCTGGAGTTGGTCTAAATAATCATGTGGGTTCCTTCCAGCAGCAGCTCCCTGTGAATCTGTGCCTCCGAAGAGGGATCAGGTTCATTGTTTCTAAAATTTAACTCTCACGGACCCTGTCTGTGAGAACCAAGGCTTTAATGCCTTTACCCATCAGCTTTGTGAGTATCTGTGTATGTATTCAGCCCATGCACACTTTTGATATTTGCTNGTCCAACCAACTCTTTGAAGTAGAACACTGTAAAATGTATTCAAAGTAAATCGTATTTCACTTGGAAGCAAACACAGTTCCAAGAATGAGCTAAGGTAAACAGTCGGTGGCCTTGCCTGGCATTGCGTGGGGCTGTCTCTGGGCCGGGCCCCCAGCAGCCGTCTCCCCTGGCCGTGAGCCCCGCAGCGCTGCCTGCTGTCCTCGTGTGACCCGGGCAGTGTGGGGAGTCCCCTCAGCCGGATGAGATGGGGCCGCACCTGTCCCGTGGCCTTGTACCTCCTTGGACTGGCCGGGAGGAGCGAGGGTTGGCTCTGGGTTCACATGCAGTGTTGGCTTTTTCACTCCTGCAGTGAATCACCAGAAACTTCGGGCTGAAACAATGTAAATTTATTTCCTTACAGGTCGGTAGGTCAGAGTCTCCCTGGGCTGACCCCAAGGCGGAGGCAAGCCTGAGTGCTCCCAGGACCGCAGGACCGCTCCAAGAATGTTTCCTGCCTTTTCCTCGGTCTAGAGGCCATGAGGCCCTAGGCTGGGGTTCCCCTCCACCTTCCCACCTCGTGAGACGCAGTGTATCGTGTCCATAGCCGGCAGCATCCCCCCCATCACTGCTGCCTCTGCCTCCCAGCTCTGTGGGAGTGTTTCTGATTATCCGGTGATTACCTGTGGCCCACTCAGTCCAGGACAAGCACCTCAGCTGAAGGCTCTGAACGGCACCTCTGCCAAGCCTCACTGGCCCACTGAAGCAACATCTCAGGGTTTAGGGTCCTGACCTTGGCACTGACCAGCTCTGTGATGCTGGCATTAGATTTGCTTTTTTGCCCCAGTGCGCTGGAGTTGGTCTAAATAATCATGTGGGTTCCTTCCAGCAGCAGCTCCCTGTGAATCTGTGCCTCCGAAGAGGGATCAGGTTCATTGTTTCTAAAATTTAACTCTCACGGACCCTGTCTGTGAGAACCATGGCCCACTCAGTCCAGGACAAGCACCTCAGCTGAAGGCTCTGAACGGCACCTCTGCCAAGCCTCACTGGCCCACTGAAGCAACATCTCAGGGTTTAGGGTCCTGACCTTGGCACTGACCAGCTCTGTGATGCTGGCATTAGATTTGCTTTTTTGCCCCAGTGCGCTGGAGTTGGTCTAAATAATCATGTGGGTTCCTTCCAGCAGCAGCTCCCTGTGAATCTGTGCCTCCGAAGAGGGATCAGGTTCATTGTTTCTAAAATTTAACTCTCACGGACCCTGTCTGTGAGAACCAAGGCTTTAATGCCTTTACCCATCAGCTTTGTGAGTATCTGTGTATGTATTCAGCCCATGCACACTTTTGATATTTGCTATTCAGTCATGCAGGGAACTGTATCAGTGAAACTATGTTTAGAATCTTTTATCTGTTTTCTTACCCATTAACTCCATGGAAACTAGTCTCCATGTATGTCAGCAACTTGAAAACAAGAGTTATTTTAAAACATTTTAACACTTAGTTTACTTTTAAAATAGTAGATTATACAGTTAACATGAAGTCAAAATGATGTTGCTGTTCAGTTGCTAGGTTGTTCCAGCTCTCTGTGACCCCATGGACTGCATCACACCAGGCTTCCCTGCCCATCACAGTCTCCCAGAGCTTGCTTAGACTCACATCCATTGAGTTGGTGATGCCATTTACCATCTCATCCTCGTCACCCTCTTCTCCTTTTGCCTTCAATCTATTCCAGCATCAGGGTCTTTTCCAATGAGGCAGCTCTTCGCATCAGGTGGCCAAAGTATTGGAGCTTCAGGTTCAGCATCAGTCCTTCCAATGAATATTCAGGGTTGATTTCCTTTAGGATGGACTGTTTTGATCACCTTGCAGGCCAAAGGGCTCTCAAGAGTCTTCTCTAGCACCACAGTTGGAAAGCATCAGTGCTTTGGCGCTCAGCCTTCTTCATGGTCCAACGCTCACATCCTTACATGACTACTCGAAACACTGTAGCTTTGACTCGATGGACCTCTGTTGGCAAAGTGATGTCTCTGCTTTTTAATACAGTGTCTGGATTTGTCATAGCTTTTCTTCCAAGGAACAAGTGTCTTTTAATTTCATGGCTGCAGTCACCATCCTCTGATTTTGGAGCCCAAGAAAACAAAGTCTGTCACTGTTTCCATTGTTCCCCCATCTGTTTGCTATGACATGTTGGAGTCCGCGGGGTCACAAAGAATCGGACATGAGTTAGCGACTGAACAATGTTTCCCATGAAGTGATAGGATCATATGCCATAATCTTAGTTTTTTGAATGCTGAGTTTTAAGCCAGCTTTTTCACTCTCCTCTTTCACCTTCATCAAGAGGCTCTTTAGTTCCTCTTCACTTTCTGCCATAAGGGTGGTGTCATCTGCATATCTGAGATTATTGATATTTCTCCTGGCAATCTTGATTCCAGCTTGTGCTTCATCCAACCCAGCATTGCATGTGATGTGCTCTGCATGTAAGTTAAATAAGCAAGATGACAATATACCGCCTTGACGTACTCCTTTCCCAATTTGGAACCAGTCCATTGTTCCATGTCCGTTTCTAACTGTTGCTTCTTGTCCTGCATACAGATTTCTCAGGAGGCAGATAAGGTGGTCTGGTAGTCCCATCTCTTTTAGAATATTCCACAGTTTTTTGTGGTCTACACAGTCAAAGGCTTTAGCATTGTCAGTGATACAGAAGTAGATGTTTTTCTGGAATTCTCATGCTTTTTCTATGAAATGTGCCTCATTATAAAATTACTAACTTGTAAAATGGGTGAGTGAAAGTCGCTCAGTCATGTTCGACTCTTTGCAACCCCATGGCCTGTAGTCCACCAGGCTTCTCTGTCCATGGAATTCTTCAGGCAAGAATACAGGAGTAGGTTGCCATTTCCTTCTGCAAGGGATCTTCCCGACTATGTAAAATATATAAAATAGCTTATATTAGAGTAATCCTTTTAGTGATGTGGACATATACACTGGATTGTGAATGTTCTTTTGTGTTTAAATAAACGTTCCTTGCATTTACAAATTTATTGTGTGTTTGTTAAGATCAGCGTAGAGATCTTTCAGTGCTTGATTTTATAACTTTTTTTCCATTCTTGCAAATGCTGTCATTTTTTTTAGTTTTTATCTTCTTATTTAAGTAGAGAATGAAAAATATCTCCTTGGTCCAAGTGGCTGTTTATAAAGATCTGTAGGGTACAAGCTGAGGAAATCTTTTTAATGAAACATCTGTTTTTTCAAAAGAATTTAACAGTGGAGGACAAAAAAAATGGAGCAAAGACTTCTCTTCAGTCCATTTGTGTCCAGCAGGCAGACGGTGGGAGCTGGTGCAGGATACCTGGTAAGCCTGCCCAGCCTCAGAATAAGGACAACACAGACACCCTGTACTTAGACGCGGCTCATCGTCCTTTCCAGCGTAACTGGCTGGCACCCCTGTGAAGAGCGGCAGGCATCAGCAGTGTTCTTGGCTGTGGGTTTCGAGTTGGTGTTTGGGTGGGAAAGCAGGCGTGTCTCGTTGAGGATTGGGGCTGGGTGCTGACGGGCGGGGCCGCCAGCCCCTCTTGCAGTCACTGCTGTGCAGAAAACCCTTCCTTCTACCCGCAGTGAGCTTGAGCTGTCGTGACGTCCCTTTAGCTTTAGGCCCAGGAGCTGCACAGAAAGAATAAGTGTAATACTGGTCTTTAACGTCACCCTGTCAGGCTTGTAAAGGCTCCGTCCTGAGGTCAGTGTGAGCTTTGGGGTCACCAGAGCTTTGGTTTCTGTAGCCTGTTAGTGGGAATACTGGGGATCCCTCACCTGCCTGCTGCTGCGAGCGTGCAGCGCGCATCGTCAGTGCTCAGCTAGCCCTGCTGTCGTCTTCCCTCTCCAGCTCTCTTCTCCCAAGCCTCTGGAGTGCTTCTCTCATTTACTTATGTGTGTTTGGCGGTGCTGGGTCTTCCCCGCCGCCGGCCCTCCTCTCCTGGCAGCACGCAGGCTTCTCGTGTGGAGCACGGGCTTAGCTGCTCGTCAGCATGTGTGATCTCCCCAGATCCAGGATCAAGCCCGTGTTCCCTGCTTTGACAGGTGGATTCTCCCCCACTGTACCACCAGGGAAGTCCCCTTTTAAGGCCTTCTAACATGACTGTAGGCCTTGTGTACTTAGAGACCATGTTACCAATACTCCCCTTAAGCTGGGATGCAGAGACAGAACAAGGTGCTCCATTATGAAGGTAAAGGAACAGCACGTGAAAACCAACGTCCAGTTGTTTAAGAAAAAGGGGACCCACGCTATCGCCACAGTCACACTCCTCACTTCTGTACAAGAACCTGTGATGCCTTCGCCTGTGTGATTCCACCCTGAGACGCAGGAGAGATGAACGCTGAAGTGTGATGCTGCATCCTGGCAAGTCAGGTCAGCGATGGTGGTGTGGTGGGCCTGCTCCTAGGTTTCTGCGAGACTTCAGAGAAAAATAATGGCTCTGTGTTAAACATCTGAAAATTTCCTCTCTCTGATGAATCAAGTTTTTGTGACTGTGGTTTTAATAATTCTCATGTCACCCCTCCATCCAGCTGTTTAAAGGAGCTTGTCAGTGAGTATACTTGGTCATCAGGAGTACACGTTGGTTTCCGAAGTTCACACGTCAAGTGACCGCCACGCTTCTCAGCAGTTAGTGAACTAATCCCTTTTTGAGCGGAGGGAAGGTGTGTACGTTTTTATTTTCTTCAAAGCTAAACTGTTAATTCTGCCGCTTCTTGTGGTCTGCAGCAGCTAGAGGTCAACTCTCACTGTGAGCTCATGCTGACGGGGGCACCAGAACTTCTTGCAGGGAAGTGAGGAGCATGATCGTGGACACAACTTAGGCCCCCTCCCTGTTTTTAAACAGCTGAACTTATTGTATACATATGCTCCTTTTTTATGTCCATAAAGGAACTTATTAGCACAGCAAGCTAAAACCTGTGTATTTATTGTGAGAGACGGAGCCTGAATGACAAGCTAGTGAAGTGAGGATGTTACTGTCATTCTGCTGATACTGAATTAATATGCAAGAGTCGATGATTTGTGCAACTGAATATCCTCTTCAGTGAGGGGGGCTTGGAGCTGGCAGTGAGGGGCGAGTGTTTAGGGTTCACCAGCTTTACTTCATTTTCTTTTAAAGGCTACTATATGGTTGATGAAGAAAAATGTAGGAGGCTTCAGCTACTATTTTCAGTGCTTGATTTCTGAAGTGAGGTTGTCAGTAAAGGGTTATCTTTTGTGTTATTCATCATCTTTGAATGTTGAAAAACAAGATAATCTATTACAATTTATAGTGAGTACCTTTGAGCTTTACACACTGCCTGCCTTTTTCTTATGCATTTTATCTTTGAGGTTATACCTATTCATGATAGAAAAATAGGCAACTACACAGCAGGGTCTAAAGTGAAAAATGCAAGTATCTGTCCTTTCATAGCTAGTCCTAAATTCCAGAGGTAGGTGCTTACTCTGTTTTCTGTAGTTCTGCTGGTTACCTGTACAACCTTATAAGACGCTTCCATTTCTTGATTGCTGAGCCTTAGACAGTATCAATTTCAGATACTCTGTCATAAAATTCAGATGTCTTCTCCCACCTCCCACCTCCTCTTCCCGAACAGCTGGTTTTTGTTCAGCATGATTTTTTTTTTTTTTTGCATTATTACAGTTGATAACATTCCCTTCTGTGGCTCTGATTAAGGCTTCTTTGCTGTGCATGGAGATTAATCCTAAAAATTGAAACCCAATAAAAACAGCACTTGCAGTGTTGGGGTTATATAACCGTTAGCCACTGCAGTGGATCTGGATCCATGAAGAAGGACACATAAGCTGTGTCGGGGGTCCTGCCCCACTACAGGTGGGGCGGGTCCAGCTCCTGTGTCTGGCGGGCCCTCTCTCTATTTCTTTCCGTTTTCCTTGTGTCCCCCAATCATATGGGAGTCACATTTCTTGCGTCGTGTATCGTCTCTCTAGTGAGTGGATGTGGGTTTGCATAGGAGTCGCCTCCTTGAATAATTTTTTTTTTTATCTGAAATGCACAGGGCATAAACCTCCTGAGGTTTTTGTGTGTTTAAAGATGTCTTTGTTTTGTCCATGCACATAAGCAACAGGTTAGCTGGCTAAGATTTTCTGATCATGTTTATTATAAGATATTGAATATAGTTCCCTGCCCTTACTGTTCATCTATAGCATATATAGTAGTTTGTATCTCTTAATCTCATCCTCACAGTTTATCCCTCCCCACCTTGCCCCGCTGGTAACCGTGAGTTTGTTTTTTATGTCTGTGAGTCTGTTTCTGGTTTGTAAATAAGTTCATTTGTATCATCTTTTTAAGATCACATGTATAAGTAATATATGATATTTGTCTTTGTCTTCCTTCGCTTAGTATGATCATTTCTAGGTCCATCCATGTTACTGCAAATGGCATTATTTCATTCTTTTTAGTAGCTGAGTAATATATATATATATATATATATGAATATATGTATTATATATATGTATATAGATATATATCTATTCCACATCTTCTTTTCCAATCATCTGTTGATGGACATTTAGGTAAGTTCCTTTCACATCCTGACTGTTGTAAATAGTGCTGCTGTGAACACTTGGGTGCATGTATCTTTTCTTTTCTTTTCTTTTTACTTTATTTTACTTTACAATACTGTATTGGTTTTGTCATACATTGACATGAATCCACCATGGGTGTATACAAGCTCCCAATCCTGAATCTCCCTCCCCCCTCCCACCCAATATCCTCTCTCTGGATCATCCCCATGCACCAGCCCCAAGCATCCTGTATCCTGTATCGAACATAGACTGGCACTTCATTTCTTACATGTTAGTATACATGTTTCAAGGCCATTCTCCCACATCATCCCACCCTCTCCCTCTCCCTCAGAGTCCAAAAGTCCCTTCTATACATTTGTGTCTCTTTTGCTGTCTTGCATAACGGGTCATCATTACCATCTTTCTAAATTCCGTATATATGTGTCAGTATACTGTATTGGTGTTTTTCTTTCTGCCTTACTTCACTCTGTATAATCGGCTCCAGTTTCATCCATCTCATTGGAACTGATTCAAATGAATTTTTTTTCTGGCTGAGTAATACTCCGTTGTGTATATGTACCACAGCTTTCTTATCCATTCATCTGCTGATGGACATCTAGGTTGTTTCCATGTCCTAGCTGGGTGCATGTATCTTTTCAAACTATGGTTTTCTCCAGATATATGTCCAGGAGTAGGATTGCTAGATTATTTGATAATTCTCCTTTTAGCTTTTTAAGGAACCTTCATACTGTTCTCCATAGTGGCTGCACCAGTGTACATCCCCACTAGCAGGGTACTGCGGTTTTCCTTTTCTCCACACCCTCTCCAGCATTTGTTATTTGTAGAGTATTTAATAATGGCCATTCTGACCTGCATGAGGTGGTGCCTCATTGTTCTTCTGATCTGCATTTCTCTAATAATTAGCAATGTTGAATGTCTTATCATGCTCCCATTAGCCATGTTCATGTCTTCTTTGGAGAAATGTCTATTTAGATCTGCCCATTTTTTGTTGGGTTGTTCAGGTTTTGAATATGAGCTGTTTGTGTATTTGGGAAACTAAGCCCTTTTAGGCTGCATCGTTTGCAAGTATTTTCTCCCAGGCTGTCGGTTGTCTTTATTTTGTCAATGGTTTCCTTTGCTGCACAGAAGCTTATAAGTGTAGGTTGGTCTCATGTGTTTATCTTTGCTTTGATTTCTGTTCCTTTGGGGGAGTGGGACACTCACCATCTTGATCGTGAGCCCTGCCTTAGATATTTTTCTATCCAGCCATTGAAATGCTTTTAGTGTATTTATAAGTTTTAATAAAAGAATTTGACTATCTTCAAAGTGAATATAATTTGACTACTCACACCAAAGGCTTTTCTGTCTGTTTTTTACTTTTTTAGATATCAACTAATAACTTTCATTTTGAGATATAGTTCACATGCTAATAAAATTCACCCATTTACAGCCACTGGAATTTTCCTGATTTCACATGCTTTCAACTCTTCTTCTCTAAGTTCTTAAAAATTTCTGGTATGCTAATACATGTTTGTTGGAAAAGGTCAGATTCATTCCAATCCCAGAGAAAGACAATGCCAAAGAATGTTCACACTACCGCACAGTTGTACCCACCTCACATGCTAGCACAGTAATGCTCAGAATTCTCCAAGCTAGGTTTCAACAGTATGTGAACCTTGAACTTCCAGGTGTTCAATCTGGATTTAGAAAAGGCAGAGGGACCAGAGATCAAATTGCCAACATCCGTTGGATCATAGAAAAAGCAAGAGAATTTCAGGAAAATATCTACTTCTGTTTCACTGACTTTGACTGTGTGAATCACAGCAAACTGTGGAAAATTTTCGAGAAATGGGAATACCAGACCACCTTACCTGCCTCCTGAGAAATCTATATGCAGGTCAAGAAGCAACAGTTAGAAATGGACATGGAACAACAGTCTGGTTCCAAATTGGGAAAGGAGTACGTCAAGGCTGTATATTGTCACCCTGCTTATTTAACTTCTATGCAGAGTATATCATGCATAGTGCCGGGCTGGATGAAGTGCAGGCTGGAATCAAGACTGCTGGGAGAAATATCAATAACCTCATTCAATAACCTCAGATATGCAGATAACACCACTTTTATGGCAGAAAGCAAAGAGGAACTAAAGAGTCTCTTGATGCAGGTGAAAGGGGAGAGTGAAAAAGCTGGCTTAAAACTCAACATTCAAAAAATGAAGATCATGGCATCTGGTCCCATCACTTCATGGCAAATAGATGGGGAAACAGTGACAGACTTTATTTTCTTGGACTCCAAAATCACTGCAGTGAGTGCAGCCATGAAATGGCTCCTTGGACGATGCTCGCTTCCTTGGAAGAAAGCTATGACAAATCTAGACAGCATATTAAAAAATAGTGACATCACTTTGCCAACAAAGGTCTGTATAGTTAAAGCTCTGGTTTTTCCAGTGGTCATCTATAGATGTGAGAGTTGGAACATAAAGTTGAGCCCCGAATAATTGATGCTTTTGAACTGTGGTATTGTAGAAGACTGTTAGGAGTCCCTTGGACTGCAAGGAGATCAAATCAGTCAATCCTAAAGGAAATCAGTCCTGAATATTCATTGGAAGGACTAATGATGAAGCTGAAGCTCCAATACTTTGGCCACTTGATGCAAGGAACTGACTCATTAGAAAAGATCCTGATGCTGGGAAAGATTAAAGGCAAGAGGAGCAGGGGATTACAGAGAATGAGATGGTTGGATGGCATCACTGACTTGATGGACAGGAGTTTGAGCAAGCTCCGGGAGTTGGTGATGGACAGGGAAGCCTGGTGTGCTGCAGTGCATGGGGTCACATGGGCTGAGTCGGACACGACTGAGCCACCAAACTAAACTAAATGCATGTCTTCCCTCTTTTTCAAGGACTTCTATGTGTTAGTCGCTCAGTCGTGTTTGACTCTTTGCAACCCCATGGGCCACAGCCCACCAGACTCCTCTGTCCATGGGATTTCTGAGGCAGGAATACTGGAGTGGGCTGCTGTGTCCTTCTCCAGGGATCCTCTGGACCCAAGGATCGAACCTGGGTCTCCTACATTGCAGGCAGATTCTTTACCATCTGAGCCACCAGGGACTCAGGCAAGTAAACACCTGTGTTTAGCCACGACTGCATACCGCCTTGATTTGCGGGGTGCTCTTCCTTTGATTTCCTTTCCTAGATCAGATAAAACAACCAAAGTACTAGCAGATGCCCATCTCAGTGCCCTGACCTTCTGTTGGGTTGTTGTATATCAGTGGACACTACATAGGCCACCCCATTGACTTCTTACGCAGAGTTCCTGGTCGTAGGACACCAGACACACCCTGCGACTCGGCCAGAGGGTGTGAGGCTGGTGGGGGCGGCGGGGAGGTGGGGGGGGACAGGCAGAAAGGCCTCTCCTCTCTTAGGATTGTGAGGTTGCTGTGAAAGGGTGTGGGGAGGGGGGACCTCGTCTTTCAGTAAATGCACTTACTGTCTGTAAGGCCCAGAGCTGGGCCCTGCAGGGGACTCAGGACCGTGTCAGAGACTATCCCTGCTCTCAGAGTGTTTCATGTCTCACACTGTTACTAGCTAAGAATGCAAGTGTCTATTTAACAGGTACAGTTAAGCCAACCATAGACAACTGTAGACAACGATCTCGGGTCCAGAAGGAGATGTACATCTCTATTAAGGAATAAGAAAGGGGTTGGACACTGTTGTATTTGAGTTGTGTCTTGTAAGGTAAATGGGCTTCTGACAAGTGGACGTGGGGTCTGGGGAAGAGGGCTCTTCAAATGGAGAGAGTGTTGGAGAAATGTCCCAGGGGTGGGGGAAGAGAGACTGTGTTAGGGACTAGGGAGTTAGAATATTGGATACCTACTGAGAAAGGAGGATGAGGTACTTGAGAAAATTGTTTGGGAGCTTAAGTGTCAGGAGAAGAGTTTGAACCGAGTTTGCTGGAAGAGAATTGGAAAAAGCCTGATTCTGATAGAAATGATAGTTTTAACGAGATGAGTGTGGTAGATCTCTTGGCGTGAAATCCAGTGAGTTGATTCTGGTCTGCCCACTGGGCTGTCAGGATGCAAATGGGAGACTTTGCCCTGGTCTCGCTGTGCTCACAGCCTGTGGACAGGACAGCCTAGTTGCTTTACCCAAAGAAACATTCAGTTATAACACATTTTTTAAAACATAGATATGTAGTAGGTATTTAGTAGATTTTTAGCTATAATTGAATCCATTCCTGTGGCCACCTCAAATGATCAAATTTTTCATCTCAGATTTTATTATGAATGCAGCCAGAATAATCAGGTATCTTCTTATGCCATACGTTGTTGTTGTTGTTCAGTCGCTGAGTTGTATCTGAGTTGTTGCAACCCCATGAACTGCAGCACGCCAGGCTTCCCTGTCCTTCCCTGTCTCCTGGAGTTTGCTCAAATTTTTGTCCATTGAGTCTGTGATACTATCCAACCATTTCATCCTCTGTCTTCCTCTTCTCTTCCTGCCCTCAATCTTTCCCAGCATCAGTGTCTTTTCCAGTGACAAAACGTGGTCCACTGGAGGAGGGACTGGCAAGCCACTCCAGTATTCTTGCCTTGAGAACCCCAGGAACAGTATGAAAAAACTGCCATTTGTATTAAATGCTTATTACGAGTAGTCCTGCTTAACTTATACTCGCTGCTGTATGTTTAATCATCTAGAAATATAAAAAATAATTTATCTCTTTATGATTTATTTTGGTTGAATGTTAGTGTTAGTTGCTCAGTCATGTCTAACTCTTTGTGACTCCCTGGACTGTAGCTTGCCAGGCTCCTCTGTCCATGGGATTTCCCAGGCAAGAATATTGGAGTGGGTACCTGTTCCCTTCTCCAGGGCATCTTCCCTACCCAGGGATCAAACCCGTGTTTCCCGAATTGCAGGCAGATTCTTTACCATCTGAGCCACCAGGGAAGCCCCTCATTTTGGTTGAAAATACCTTTAATTCATAACCTATTGTTTGGTTATTTAGAGAAAGAAGAGTTAGGTTTGGGTTTATCAGAAGTGTCTTAGTAAATCTTCCCTTTTAAGTTTCTCTTATTTTTTATTTTTGGAAATCATTATACTTGAATTGGAATACTGTTTGTTTTTTTTTTAAGGGTGCTTCAATAAAATCGCTCGTTTCAAAATAATAATCTGCTATTGATAAAAATTATTTATTGCACATGGGTATTTCTTCTCCTCTTATATCATCATATATTTGGAGAAATTAAGGCATAAAGACAGTGTTTTTCAGTAATACTCATCTCACCCACAGAATATTTTCAAGTATTTTAAGCATCCTTTTAAGACAGACTTAGTCAAAGGTGAAAGAGCTTAATTGAAAAGGCCAGGAGATTGTACTTCAAATTCTTTTTGAAAGCCCAGATCCCAAAGCTTTTGCACCCATGAGTTTGTTTCCTTATTGAAGATGTTGATGGTGCCGTCTGGGTTCACAGGGTTGACTTTCCGTCCTTCGAGTAGATTGTTCCGTAGTGAGAGAGTGTCATGCTCTGTGATTCCGTGTCGTCTTCACACTGGCTCAGCCAGCAGAGCAGTCCTTTGGAAAGCAGTGAGTGTGACGGGCACCTAATGTGTCACTTTTGCACGGAAAGCACACGCGGTCACAGGAAGGGCCGAATGTGTGTGGCCCACAGCTGAGCTGCCTCAGCTCGCCTGTAACCTGGACCCCAGGGTGTTGAGGTCCTTCACATCCCAGGTGTCTTCTTCCCAAACGTGCCATCAGTGACCCTGCCCACACCTTATCCCCTCCGCATGCTGGAGAGCCCACCCCTAACAAGGGAACAGAGACAGAACCAGCAGGAATGAAAGCACCCTCTCGGATGGTCTGGTAGCCACAGGAGTCATCGAGATCACAGGTTGTCCTGTCTTCCTTTGCGTTTGGGCAGAACTCATCTTGTGAGAAGTTGGATTCTTCCAAGTCTCCAGTGACAGAGGTGTCATAATTCACTGCAGTATTGAACAGCCCTTGCTGTCAGGAAATCCTTTCATCCCACTTAAATAATGTATGCATCCGTTTCAGCCTGTGTTTCTCCATCAGCAAACACGCAGCTGACTTACTCTCCCTGCATGAGACTTCTCTGTTGTGTCTGAAGACTGACTGCCCCACGAATACATCTCAGCTTCTGCAGCGTGTCTTTCATAGTATTTTCAAATATTATGTAGAGAGAATAGGTGAGATGTAGGTAAAGTCATTTGTACGTCTCTCTCCCCACTGAGAGCCCTGTGTCCCTTCTGCTTGTGGATTTCAGACTGTGTCCAAGCCATCCAGGGAGAGGCCGCTGGCACTGGTGTGGGGTCAGATGGCCACAGACACCGGCTTCTCGGCCTCAGTGCTGGGCCTCCTTCCTGCTGGGTGCTGGTCTCTGCTTCTGCATTGCTGGTCTCTTGTTTGCCCAGGTAGGCTTGTTACTGACTGAGACACTTGCATATCTTTCCCCCCACATGCGCACGTAGTTACAGATCCGGCATATGCGGTCATTTCTAAGTTTTCTTCACTGTGCTTCCACTGGTTTATTTTTAAAACATTTTAATATTGAAGTAAAACTTACATTAAGTGTGGAAATCCTCAAATGTGGAATTATACTGAGTTTTGACACATGTCTACAGCTGACTAACCAACATCCCAGCCAAGATATAAAATACATCTATTTTCTCATGCCTTGTGAGGGTTTCTTTACAGTAGTTTGGCTTTACCTATTCTCAAAGTCATATAAATGTAATTTGTATATATGTATTCTGATACCACTCTAATGGCCGAAAGTGAAGAGGAACTAAAGAGCCTCTTGATGAGGATGAAAGAAGAGAGTGAAAAAGCTGGCTTGAAACTCAATATTAAATAAACCATCATGACATCAGTCCCATTACTTCATGGCGAACAGAAGGGGAAAAAGTGGAAACAGTGACAGATTTTATTTTCTTGGGCTCCAAAATCGCTGCAGATGGTGACTGCAGCCACGAAATTAAAAGACACTTGCTTCTTGCAAGGAAAGCTATGACAAACCCAAACAGCGTAATAAGAAAGCAGAGACATCACTTTGCCAACAATGGACCATCTAGTCAAAGCTCTGGTTTTTCCATTAGTCATGTACGGATGTGAGAGCTGGACCATAAAGAAGGCTGAATGCCAAAGAATTGATGCTTTCTAAGGGTAGTGCTGAAGAAGACTCTTGAGTCCCTTGGACAGCAAGGAGATCAAACCAGTCGATCCTAAAGGAAATCAACCCTGAATATTCATTGAAAGGACTGATGCAGAAACTCCAATCCTTTGATCACCTGATGCAGAGAGCCGGTTCATTGGAAAAGACCCTGATGCTAGGAAAGATTGAAGGCAAAAGGAGAAGTGGGTAACAGAGGATAAGATGCTTAGATAGCGTCACCAACTCAATGGACATGAATTTGAGCAAGCTCCAGGAGGTAGTGAAGGACAGAGGAGCCTGGCGTGCTGCAGTCCACGGGGTCACAAGGAGCCGGACATGACGGAGTGACTGAACGACAGTTCTGACACGTGTTTATTCTGGTTTTCCATCCATAAGTGTCAGTAGTTGCCCTTTTCTCTGTTTTAAACTACCTGAGGAGTCCAGCGTTCATCTTCGGCAGATGGACCACCTGGGTTTTCAGTGTTCGCTTTGTGAATAGTTCCGCAGGGAGCATTTCTGTGCAGATCTATGTGTGGACACACCTTCATTTCTCGGATTAACACCCAGCACTGGAATTGTGGGGCCATGAGTAGCTGTGTTTGTAACCTTACAAGAAACTGCTGAGTAGTTTTCCAGAGTGGTTACACCATTTTAAATGCCCACTACCAGCGCGTGTGAGTTGTTGGCTCTGTTTCATTAACATTTTCTGTTGTCAGTCTTTTAAATTTTAATCATCCTAATGGGTATGAAGCAATAACTCATTGTGGTTTTAGTTTATATTTCCCTGATGCCCAGGGATGTTGAGTACCTTTGCGGTTCCTTTTTGAAGGGTGTGTTCAGATCTGCCTGGGTGTCAGCTGGATTGATGGGTTATTTACTTGCAGTTCTTCATATTTCTGAATTTAAGTCCCTTGTCAGATACAGGTATTGCAAGTCTTTCCCCCTGTATGTAGCATGAATTTTTATAGTTTTATTGTCTCGTTTGATGAACAGAATTTTTCAGTTTTGAGAAAGTTCAACTTGTAAATTTTAATGTTTAGTTAAGATGGAGGGGGTGGGGCAAAGGAGACATACCTCATCATTAAGATATTATTCTGTGTGTTTTCCTAGAAAACTTACAGGTTTAGATTTTGCATTCGATTCTGAGATCCATTTCAAGTTATGTTTATATGTGGTGTGAGATAGGGGTTTCTCCTGTGGACTTCTAAGAGTTCCACAGCCATTGTTGAAGACTTTCTTTCCCTAGTTAAATTGCCTTGACATGTTTACTTGATTGTCCACATATGTGCGGGCCTGCTCCAGTGCTGTTTTAATTCTGAAACTGTGAACTGTCTTTCGCATTTAATGTTAAATTATATGAGCATCTCTCTCCACTACATCAATGAAAACACTGGACGAAAAAAAAGAAAACTCTAACCCAGACAGTTGAACTAGAGATCTCACCTGATCGTCCTGTTCAGTAGTGAAACCTACTCCCATATGCCCCTGCCCCTATGCTTCTGGCTCACCCACCTTCCTGGCTTTCTGTGAGGGTTGGACGGGGGCCTTGCAGAGCCCCTCAGGCAGGGCCGTTCTTCCCTGTCGGCCCATGGCCCCAGGGCAGGTGGGAGGAAAGGCAGGCAAGGGCAGGGCTCTTGCCGGGAACCCAGGTGTTTCCCAAATAGAAAAGTCGATGCTTTACCAGGAAATAGCCCTCATTCTGCCATGAATCCTCAAGACAGCAGATCAAGTTACTGTCACTAATTTTCCCAGTAAATTTTGCTGCTCTCTGCAAAATGTTATCATAATTATTAAATGTGATGAAACAGAAAACTAAGAGGGCGACGAGCAGCACGAGTTCCCTTCATTTTATTTCAGTGACTGCATTCTCAAGAGCTCTCTTCCCTTTGAAACATTTGTAAGATTTGTTTTCTGTAATGGTTTGTCAGTTGGATGCTCCATTTTTAAGGCCATCCAAGAAAAAATACAATGTATCAGCTGTGTGACTGGTTCCTCATAACCGCCAGAAGAGTCTGTAAGAAAGATGTTTGTTTGCTGCGGTTTGCTGCAGGCTTGGCTTCGCGTTTTTCAGATGCCAACAGTTCATTCAGTGCAAAGCCCTCAGCTGCCCCCTTCCAGAGCGTGTCACGTTTTCAGCTCTGCCTGCAGCACACACTGAGGGGGACGCCAGTTGGCAGCGGCGGTTCTTTTCTCCAGGTGTTCCTTGTGCACAGGTGCCAGGTCCCCCGGCAGCCCCAGGGGCTGCGGAGTGACAAACCTCCTTCCTCCGTCTGCTCTTCCTCTGTCCACTGTGCGTGTCCACCATGTGCTGGGCGCAGAGGAGGTGCTGGGGACAGGCCACAGGGGGTGGGCAGCCATGCATCCCCACGGAGCACAACTCACAAGCATGGGGGCTGTGGTCAGTGTATCCGTAGCTGGTGAGCCTGACCCACCGTGGAATCGTCTTTGAAGCAGCTGATCCTGTGGATGTGGTTTTTCCCATGTAGCCATCACGGTTCAGTGCTCAGCCCACCAGCAATGAGGTTCATTCCTCCCTTATTCATCCAGCAGGGGTGTGATCACGGGCACCCAGGCGGGTGCTCGTGAGGAGAGATGGGAGCCTGCAGCCCCTGTGCCCAGGTACCCTGGTCTCATGGGGACCAGGCTGGGAGCCAAGTGAGGACGGTGTGCAGTGGGCTCAGGATGAGCAGCCCCTCCTCCCACCCTGAGGGTGGGGTGGGGACTCCCCCAGGAGGCAGCATTCAGTCTAGTCCTAAAGCAGATGCGGCTAGTACGTGTGGAAACGGACCGTCCTGTGGACCTTCACCCAACCCCGAACTTGGTCTTATTTATGGGTGATTCCAAACAACAGAAGCTGCTGTCCCAGACAGACAGGAAGCTGTAAGAGGGGGAATGCCGGCCTCCTTGTCACCTCAGGATGTGTCCCTCCGGGGACATACTGGGGACCCTCCAGGTAGGAACGTGGTGGGGGCCAGGTGCCCTTGGTGAGCTCCAGTGGAAGACTGTCAGTCCGTCCAGGCTGCCTCATAAAACACCCCAGATGGCGCAGCTTGTAAATGACAAGCACAGTTTCTCACACTGTAGCATCTGGCAAGTCCAGGACCAGCTGTCTGGAGGAGTCCCTCCTGTCCACTGCTTGTGCCCCTCGCTGCGCCCTCACTGGGCAGAAGGGACGTGGGGCTTCTGGGGTACTAATTGCACTGCTGAGGGCCCCACCTTGTGCTCTGAGCACCCAGCTCTCCAGCATAGCCTTTGAGGGGGTGGGCTTCAGCATCCACATCACAGGGGCACGCAGACATTCAGACAGGAGCACGGAGCCGAGGTGCCCCTGAGACTGGAGATGGTGACAGCAGACTGGCCCGCCTGCTGAGGGTGGAAACCGGGGCAGGAGGGCGTCCACACAGGGGGCTCAGTTCTTTCCGGAAGTTTCTGGAAGTCAAGTTGCAATCAGCCAGAGTTTATACCAATTGAGATACAGCTCAGTCATTAAACTTTACACATTTTATTGCTGTTCCTATGACAAGAGTATCTTCTAAATGTTCTTTTTAGTAGGCCATTGAATCTTTTTTACTTTATGGAGCAATAAGAAATGCATGAAGGAATTTGAATTTAGAGGGGCTGTTGTGCATGTATATCTGGGCACTGGCATTTAGAGTCTATAAAATCAATTGGCAGTGAAGGTTTTATTTACATGTGAGGACCTCAGCTAGACCACCACGCTGCTCTTTGCCAGATGTACTGGAGTATGCCTGATAGGGCAGAAATGGGCCGGAAAGCAGTGAGTCAGAAGTGTCCGTGTGCCGCTCTCATGAGGATTTAATGTCCTATAAAATACCTGTGTATATAATGGAGAAGCAAAAATATTAGAAAAGTATAACAGGCCCACGTCATAGTTATTCTTTTTTATAGGAGGAAAGCAGTCACTGTTTACCGAAGTGTGTTTTGGGGTTAAGAACTGTTGTCAAATGTCACATTGCCTGCAATGCCCAGCCGCCGCCTCTGGCTCTCTCTGGCCGGCTCTGCCCCTGAGCCTCCCTTTCATATGTAGCCAAGTGAAATGTAAACTCCGCGGAAGCTGGGGGCCTTGCCCGGGAAGCAGTTTGGGAAGGCGGCCGAAGGTCTGGGGGCCAGACGAGGCTGCAACCCCCAGCCTTTCCAGGAGGTGACCGAGGGGCCCCTGTGGCTCCCAGCTCTCGGGATGGTTTTGGCACAAGGAAAATGCAGTCTTGCTTGCTTTTCAGTCGCTTTACTCTTTATCCTTCATTGTCTGCAGTCTCTGTGGGGATCAGCCTTTTAAAAATCAGTGAACTTTGCTGGGTTTGAAATCAGGGTGAGATTCATTTTATTTAATAAAGGAAGTTTTCTTTGGGGAAGTCTGACACAAACTGACTTTGCAGTCTCTTGGAATTTAATTGAATCAGCCCAGTGGAGCAGGACAGGGCCAGGGGCCCAACGTCTATTGGTGGGTTAGAGTGCCGTCAACCCCTGGCTGCCTTCTTTCTGCAGGGCTCCTGGTCACTGAACGAACCCAACACGCAAAGCAGTGTGTTTCCGGTTGCAGGCGCCAGGGTATAACCAGGCTGTTGCCTGAAGTTTACTCCTGCCACTCACTGTGTTAAAAGTACTGGGTGATCTTTGCTGTTCAGTTGCTCAGTCGTGTCCAACTCTTTCCAACTCCATGGACTGCAGCACACCAAGCCCCTCTGTCCTTCTCCATCTCCTGGGACTTGCTCAAACTCATGTCCATTGAGTTAGTGATGCCATCCAACCGTCTCGTCCTCTGTTGTCCCCTTCTCCTCCTGCCTTCAATCTTTCCCAGCATCAGGATCTTTTCTCTTGAGTCGGCTCTTCATACCAGGTGGCCAAAGGTTTGGAGCTTCAGCTTCAGCATCAGTCCTTCCAACAAATATTCAGGGTTGATTTCCTTTAGGATTGACCTCCTTGCAGCCTTTGGCACTCAGCCTTCTTTTTGGTGCAGTTAATGTCACAATTTAAGTTTTTAATGAGTTTTTGAATTTTATGCCAGGAAGCCAGACTTAGCAGTATTCCACATCCTAAAAACCCTGAATAGGGTGGAAGCCTGGCTACATTAGCCTTAGGAACAGAGTGCCTTCTCAGCGTCCGGGGGTGTCTGCTGTTATTTCTTCATGTGACATGGTTTTGTTGGCTCTTGGTGACACACACGCATGCAGTTTTTTATGTGGGATTGTCCTCCTGAGACAAAGTGTGTATTTGATCTGGACCTATTAACAACCACAGTGAAACAGTTGAATTTTCAGACATTTTGGGACAGTTCTCTCATTAAAACTCCCCTCTTTCCTTCAGGGAATACCTCAGTTACCATGTGCCAAAGCGTTATACAACTACGAAGGCAAGGAGCCCGGGGACCTAAAGTTCAGCAAAGGCGACATCATTGTCCTGCGGAGACAGGTGGATGAGAACTGGTACCACGGAGAGGTTGGCGGGGTCCACGGCTTCTTCCCCACCAGCTTCGTGCAGATCATCAAACCGTTACCTCAGCCCCCGCCTCAGTGCAAAGCACTTTATGACTTTGAAGTGAAAGACAAGGAAGCTGACAAAGACTGCCTTCCGTTTGCAAAGGTAAAGTTAGAACGTTGCCTTCTGCTTGCCAGCTCTTCTGTGTACCTCCATGCATGAACTATGGCCTGTACAAAAAAATACAATAGTTTTATGTGAACTCTGTCTCTGTGCTTCTAAAAATATGTGGAAGCAGGCTTCTCAGATCAGAAAGACAGTAATTTTGTGCACAGAGTGTTCTCTATGAAAGATAATTTTGGTTGACGCGCTGTATGGTATCATTTTCATATTTCGGGCCTAAATGTAATTCTAAGCTATGTTTTCGGGTGGGTGCATGCCACTCGGGGATTTTAATTCCCTGAATTATGAATAACAAAATGGAGCATCATTACTTCCTTATTTTATATGTAAATTTCTTTGCTGAAAAGCATACCAGACTGTATCTACTAAATTGATAAAATGCTCTGGGATTTTGACCAGAATGTTGTGTGGTTTTGGTAAAGAAAAACAGTAGGATGTACACTTAAGTGGGCTTTTGGTGTTTCATCGGAGAGAAGGTGAGCAGAGCCTGAGAGTCTGTCTAGAACAGGAGTTCAGGGCGTGGGTGGGGTGGCAGGTGCCCACAGGCTGCTAGTCTGGTCTGGTGCCCTTCAGTTCATCACCTCATTGTGGTCAGATCCCAAAGACGTGGCATGGCATCTTAATTCATGTGCTCTTACAACTTGAGTCTCCTGTTAAAAAGAAAATTAGGTGGCACGCTTCCTAGGGTCAGATGGAGTAATGTCCGTTGATGTCTCTTTAGGACGACGTTCTAACTGTGATCCGCCGAGTGGATGAAAACTGGGCTGAAGGCATGCTGGCAGACAAAATAGGAATATTCCCAATTTCGTATGTTGAGGTGAGTCAGTGTGTGGAAGCATCAATCGCGCTGGTATTCTGCTTAGCGGACCAGTCTTAAGTGTGCAGGGTGAGTATTCAGGAGTCCTCACGATCATTTCTCAGTGTATACACTCGTCGCCTCACTGTTGCACACTTAAGTGATACAGTGTTGCATATCCCTTTCTTGGATAAAACTAGGGAACAAAGAAAGACAAAAACCCAGTCTACTTAAGAAAAAAAAAAACCTCATAGCAGAAAGCCCCAGGAATGCCCCTGTTCTAGATTGTGGGATGGAATCCCTCTATCCTGCCCTACAGTTCCTGAGGACCAGGGGACTGTGAGATGTTTGCGCTCTGTACTTTGTCCCCTGCTAAGAGCACTGGCGTGTCTGTCGAGTGGGACCCTGAGCTGCCTGCAGCCTCTGTCTTCCATTTGCAGTGTTGGGGTCAGAGGGTAGGTGGTCAGGTCCTGACTAAGGTGGGAAATGCGTGTATCTGTGTATTTATGTGCCACACCTCAGAACTCAAACACTGATTTGCAGCGTAGCCTCCAGTCAGCATTAATTAAGCGATGAACTGCCCACACTTCATCCCAGCAGCCACTTAGCCACCCTCCCCACTTTAATCAGCTTCATTCAGAAACATACAGCCAATCCGATTCATCAAAATCTCTTTAGGAGTATGTACTAAGTAATATGTTGTATTAAAGAATAAACGAACTAAATTAAAAATGAATGCTGCTGCTGCTAAGTCGCTTCAGTCGTGTCCAACTCTGTGTGACCCCATAGATGGCAGCCCACCAGGCTCCCCCGTCCCTGGGATTCTCCAGGCAAGAACACTGGAATGGGTTGCCATTTCCTTCTCCAATGCATGAAAGTGAAAAATGAAAGTGAAGTCGCTCAGTTGTGTCTGACTCTTAGCGACCCCATGGACTGCAGCCCACCAGGCTCCTCCGTCCATGGGATTTTCCAGGCAAGAGTACTGGAGTGGGGTGCCATCGCCTTCTCCAAAAATGAACTAGGAAGTTATAATTTACAGTAGGCCTTGTAACATCATGGGCTTCCCTGGTGGCTTAGATGGTAAAGAGTCTGCCTGCAGTGCGGGAGACTGGGGTTCAGTCCCTGGGTCGGGAAGATCCCCTGGAGAAGGAAATGGCAACCCACTCCAGTATTCTTGCCTGGAGAATCCCATAGACAGAGAGGACCCTGGCATGATACAGTCCATGGGGTCGCAAAGAGTCGGACATGACTGAATGACTTCACTTTCACTTTGTAACATCATGTATAATAAAGTTTCATGTCCTTTAGTCATAAGAGTTTCATACAAAAAACAAAGGGGTATTTATATATAGTTATGACTGATTTGCGTTGTTGTATGGCAGAAACCAACACAAAATTGTAAGCAATTTTCCATCAATTAAAAAATAAAATTTTTTAAAAAAGGATTTAATGCCAAAAACAAAGTTGAAGACGTTTCAGAGACTGAAACACCAGCCCAGACAACCCTGCAAGGTTAGCTGAGATCCCAGAAGGCTTCTGGGAAGAAGCAAGTTCTTAGCAATGGTGGTTAGGTAGGTACCGCTTCACCAAGAAAGTGGAAAAGGTGCCTTTTTACAGCAGAAGGGACACTCACGCAGGATGACCAGCGTGTGCACAGGCCAGAGAGTAAGAGGCACATGGGCTGTTGGGAAATTGAAGGTGATTCTGTTGCTAAGATGTCAACGCGTGTATCTTAAGCATATAACGAAGTAAAACCACATCACTTTTGTTCGTGCCTTTTCACCTGAGGCGTTTGTTTTGACATGATCCTGAGAACGAGAGCGGCAAATCGTGTCATTAGAGCCGCCGTTCAGTCTCCCCGTAGACAGTGAGACGGCCCCCGTTTTCATAATAAACTACTTTGACTACCATATAACCATGGAAAGGTAATCCAGATTGTGTACACACCTTGAGTTTTGTTCATATCCTTGAAATGTTCTTGTTTATTACAATTGTTTTTCCTTCTTTGGAAGTAAAGAAAAGAGGAAATTCTCAGCTCTCAGGTAACCCTTCCTGTACACTGTTTACGTATTCTAACTGTGGTCTTGGAAAGTTACACGCCTTTCCGGGTATTTGGATGGTTACTGTCGGGAGCGTGGGTACACGAGCTTAGTAATGAGAGCCTGTCTCCACCTGTGTGAGCTGAGCTACAAGCCAGCACTTGGCGTGCAAGTGCTGGCCTCCACACCAGGCAGGTGTGCAAGAGGACTACCGTGCTTTGTTACCGGACGGGTGTAGAATTGAGTGATGGGCAGGCATGATCCACCCACAGCAAACCCAGAATCGCTGAGAGTCGCTTGAGTCATGAGGATTATTTACTCTGACTTCGGTTGGGAAGATGAACGTCTGCCCAGGTTCAAAGTACTTGTATTCTCCTGCCTCTTAATTTCACAAGAGGAGTTTCCTCATTTGAACTGCAGTTTTGCCAGTTGAGAGGAGTGAACAGATCGTCTCTCTTGGGGGGAGGGTGGGGACTGTGAGCTTGTCGTTGATGTCTGGCCATTGGATGGACATTCCTGGCACCTGGAGATTGGCATGGGGTTCAGCCTTTAGGGGAGGAGGGTAGATTTCAATAGCAACCTACAAAATTCAACTGTTCAAGTAAAGGACAGGTGGCTGTACAGGCCAGCCTCACAGGGAGTGAACCCAGCTAGTGTTGGGAATCACAAACGGGGGCTCTTTCCTGAGTAATGTCTTTCTCTTGCTCCATAAACCCCTTCAGGGCTCAGACTGTCCCCGCTGTAAAAACAGACGATGTTACAGAAACCCAGTTGTAAATTATTTTCTTACACCTTGCAGACACACATTTAGGTCTTCACCGTGTTAGGTGCCTCTGACTTTTGCACGGTGCTGCCCCAGACTTACTCCTGAGGATCGAGCAGGTATGTGTGATGATGCATCTCAGGGGCCCTGACCCCGCTGTGTCCTATGCACTGCGGTCCAGAGCTCAGATCAGACGTGACCCAGAGGACAGCCGCACAGTTCTTAAGGGCCCCAGTGTCCCATCCCATGAGGAAGTCAGCTCAGGGGCAAGTCTCCAGAGCAGCATCCGGGCTGTCATAGCCTCACCAGCAGGGCTGGAACCCCAAGTCCTGCTGGGCGGCTGGTCTGCAGAGATGCCCGCAGGCGGGACTTGCCTGAGGCAGCAACTCTGACCGGGATGGCTGGTGTCGGGGGGCGGGCCTGCAGCAGGATCCTGGGCTCAAGTCAGGAGCTCAGCATCAGCAGTGAGTGAGGAGAGAGCTGAGTGGGGAACCCAGGGCATTAGAGGCATTGCTGGGGTGCTGTCCCCTCCCCTGTGACCCCCCACCCTTCCCTCCATCTTCTGTCTCAATCCCACCCCCTCCAGCACCAGGACTGTGTATCCTGCTCCTGACCTGTGTCACAGGAGGTGACAAATGACCTCTGATTAAAGTACCAGAATCTTAAGGGTTTGAACAGAGAGTCTGGTGGGAAGTGAGCAGGAAGAGAAAGGCCGTGTGAATGTCCTCGAACTCTGCCCCTCAGGGCTCTGTGAAGACGAGGGGTCTTTGCCTTGATCGCATCATACCCCCCCTGGAGACTTGCTCATCGGAGCCTCGAGGCTGTGGATTCTGTTCTTTGGATGGATCTCCCTGGACGTGGGAAACTAGGAAGGAAGGAAGATAGACGTTCCCTGGGGAAACCCAGGGGACTCTTGGAGAAACCACATCAAGATATGTGTAAAAGGCTGTGTTTGTCAAGGACTGAATGTGGTTTCAGAAGAAACCAGTAGCTTGCTACTTTCTTTGTTCAGAAATACCAGGCTCCTCTAAAACCGCACGGAAGATTTTAACACGCTCATTAATTCAGAGCTGACTCACTCACATTTCAGGGTCATTTGGACAAAGATGACATGATTCTTCGCATGCCAAAAGTTGGGATGAAGTAAGTGCTAAATATGGCATTTTGGACGATACTCAGACATTGTTGCATATTGTGGGCTTATGAGCTGTACATTTTTATTAAATCTAGTCATGCATGTAAACTATCACTCAGTTTTTCCAACAAAAAAAATTTATTTAGCAGCTCTGCTACAGCTGGAATGTAAAAGTGGAGGTGGCGTGAAGTGGGCATGGCCTGTTGGACTGCAGTCTTTTTCTGTGGTTGGTGCTGGCAGGGGCGGGGTGGTGTGTGTGGGGGGGTGTATCCCTCAGATCTCTGCCCGGTGACCCCTCTGCAGGCACGCCTGCCCTCGGCGCCTCATGCAGAGTGATTCTTCCTCTGCAGCTGCCCTGCCTCACACAGAGGGCGCTATGGTCCTGAAAGAACTTGGACTCTGAGCCCAGAGGGCCAGGACCCCAGTCCTGGCTGGACCCGCGGCTGTGGAGTGACCGTGTCCTCATCTGTGAAGCAGAACCGCGGGGTGAGCTGGGCTGGCAGTGCTGTGCGTTGCCTGCACCTGTGAGATGTGTGTGTGCTGCGGGGTAGCTGCAGCCGTCACCGCTGCACTTGTTATTTCTGCGCCGCAGTGCGCCCCGTCTGTGTCCCCTCTGTGGGTGTTGCCCTCTGCCCTGTGCACCCCTTGGTGGGACTTGAGCTCCTGGGCCCAGCGTCCTGCCCTCTGGCTCACCTGGGCTCCCGTGCACAGCGCTGCTCCTAGTCGCCTCACCGAACACTAGCTGAGTGGGCAGCCTAAGGACCTGGTGAGCTGACACCGGAAATGGACTGGACTTGGACGTTGCTGACGTTCACCTCTTTCAGCGAGAACCTTTTGTGGCCAGGTTATCTTAGTGCTACATTCGAACACCACCATCCTCGAAGCACAGAGTCTCTCTAGTGACTTCTGGAAGTTCTTTGGTTTTGTTTGTTGTTAAATGAAGCTAGATGAGGGCTCGGTTATGCCTAATGTAGACTTTTCCAGACCGAGGTAAGAGTACTGCGGGTTAGATCCTGTGGGTTAGCTCCTGCCGCCTCTCCAGGTGGTCTCCCTGACTGTTTGTGAGATGAATTTTCAGCGGCTTGGCACTATCCCTTTGGCCCACTTTGAGCAGAAGTCGGGTAGCCTAATCGTTAAGGATCCTCGTTTTTCTAAATTAACTTTATGGAGTTATCAGGGACACACAACAAACCGTGCATGTTGAAGGCATAATGATTAGGTGTTGTTTGTTGTTTTCAGCTTTCAGAATCAGCCTGTAGACAAATCTTGGGAGATACTTCTGTGGCCAGAGAACAGAAGTGTGTCATCAGCCCTGATTAGAGAAGACCACGTGTGTATCTCCAGGAGCATAGGCGCGGCTTTCAGGGAAGTGAGAGCTGTGGACATAGGGACTTGGGAAACGTCGTCCGTGTCCCAGGGAGTTACACATGGAAGTTTAGCTGCAGAGTTTGCATTTGCCAAGGTGCCCCTCAGAGGAGCAAAGAGCATGGCTCACTTTACTCCTTCACCTAGAGTCTTTGCCCTAGAGAATGAGAGCCAAGGGTCAGAGCCATTGGCTTTGCTCTCTCAGTCAGAGAGAGCAGACTGAACGATATAAAAGGATATTCTGTCATTCATACTTAAGGGAGTATTCTTTTCCTTTCAGATGCAAAAGTGAAATGTTCAGTTCATTGAAACCATTGTTTTAAAACGAGAAGTGTAGGAAAATTGGGGAGAAGTTGTAAAGAGAATTACTATATTGCTTGGCTTCCCCAATTCCCCTTCAATTCTGAAGTAATTTTTATAAAGTTATTGGAAAGTCAGGAAGACAGTCGGTTGTCATACTTTCTCCTTCGATTCTGAGGTAAATTAATTTTTCTAAATGCAATTCAGAGGTACTGTTTAGGGATCAACAAGGGAGACTTGCTGAATACCAGCATCACGTGTTCACTCGTCTGCAAGTCGAGCTGGCCGCGTCCGCCAGCCCTGCCGTGAGTGGTGTCTTCAGCCCGTGGGCTCTGCCCTGTGCTGAGGCTTCTCGGGTCTTCTGAGCGTTGTCAGCTTGGTGTAATAGTGGCATTTCGTTTTACCACAGTGACGGAAGTGAGGGCTAGGACTCTGAAGTTCTCAGGGCAGGTCGGCTGTGGACGCCAGGAAAACCCCTGCTCACCGTGGGCAGCTGGAGGCAACCTGCCCAGACCTACTCAGAAAAAAAGGAAATCAGGCCAGGGTTTACTCGGCAGTTTACGCTCCATCTATTATGCAGCAGCCTCTTTCCCGTTTAAGAGTGTCGTTTTGTTTTCCATGAGGAAAACCCTTCGAGAGCTGAAATTCTAAAGATGGGTTAATGTTTGCTTATTTCTTGCTGCATGAGCGGGCAGTTCCACAGAACATGAACATGCTCACGTCCTGTCGAGCCTGGAGCAGAGGCCACGTGAATGACCAGCTGGTGTCTGATGTATGCCGTGCTTTCCTCTGGAGTCCACCAGTTCTTTAGCCTGGCCGCATCCCCCTGGGCCCTCACTAGGCTGGTCCCTTGGAATTTCTGTCTTCACAGCTCATCAGGGATGTTTCTTTGTCCATGTGTCTGTGGAAACACACCTCTCTTCAGGGTCCTGATGGAAACTGTCCTTTCTCAGGAAGCTGTTCTTTCCTGATTCTCCTTTGTGGAAACAAAACACAAAGTCCTTACATCAGACTTCCCTGGTTGCAGCTTGTCCATTCTTACAGCCTGGCTTGTGCCTAGAGGGTAGTGATGTGTGTGCAGGATTCCGTGTTTTCCTGGGAGCCTTGTCGTATGTGAAGAATACTGTTAATCATTTTATTTCTCTGATATAATCGTGTTGCAGAGGATTTGGGGAGAAATAACTCTTAGGCCCATCACATGTCATCTGGGTAAATATTCTTTCCTTCCTGCTCTGTGTGCTTTAATGACAGTACATGTCTGATTCTGCCTTTCTCTGCACAAATAAGAGTGCCACTCTCCACCAGTTTTTGTAACTGAAATGATTCTGGGAGCTACACTATAGTTTAGTTATTTTTCCATTTTTAAAACAAGTTAAGCGTCTTGTCTGGGGACACCCATCCAGTGACTGAGAGTTGATTTGTAGTCTTTCTTCAACAGCCTGGGTCTGCCCTAGACCCCCTGCCTTGCTGTTGCCTCCGAACTCATGTGCTGAGAGCTAGTCTTCGTAAGGCTGGCACAGAGTCACTATGATCGTCAAGCTTCACTTGAGAAGTGTTGAGGCTATTTTATCAAGAATAATGACAGCTTTTCAAGTTTGAACACCCAGAAGGTTGATTTTCAGAAGTGATGAAATATTCAACAACATCAGATTACTGAGGTTGCCTTTTTTAAGAGGGAAATCATACCTTAATCAAAGCCACCATATTTTAAGGCCTTAAATTTTGTCATTTGAAATCCTTAGTACATTGTTATGTACATACTAAATTTGGTAGTAACTGAGGCTTTCTATTAAGCAAGAGTTGAGGCCTGTCCTGCGTCCGGAGAGAGACAGGATGCGTGTGTGCCCTGTTCTGCACATGTGTGATCTGTTTCATCTTAAGTGTGAAGCCCCTGGGGACCGGCCCCTGTGGTGAAGTTGATGAGCTTCAGAAACTGAGTCAGGAGGTGTGGAGCAGCCGCCCTGATGACCCTGGTGACAGCGACGCGGCGGGTTCCTTGCCTCATGGCTGTGTGAACAAACGTTTCTCTGCAGGTGGGCAGGAAGAGGGAAGTCCCACACCCCCATGCAGCTCTGGGGCTCTGGCCCTCCTGGTGTGGTCCTCCTGGTGGTGGCCTCCCCGTGCACCTGCTTACCTGGGCTGGGCCACACCTGTGTGCCTGCTTTCCATTTCAGGTGTTCACTGCCAGGCTCCGCGTCCTGGGAGGGGGCAGCCTCTCGCCTTCCACAGGCCATTCCCGTGTCTGCAGCCCCTCCCCCTCCCTTTCCTGCCAGAATTCCCTGTGGTCGTCGCCCTCCCGACTGCTGGCTAACTGTGTCCCCTCTGCTCTCCTCTTGCTTCATTTTCCCAGTGCTGGCGACTCCTGCCGTGATGCTTCCTCCTTCCTTTCCTTGCAAGAGTTACCATCACAACTACTGCCCCCATCTCCTGCCTCCTTGGCGGCTGGGGGTCTTCTTCTCACCTGCGGTTTTGGGCACCCGCCTGGCCCTGTGTCTGTTCCGAGTTTCCTGCCCCTGCAGAGACCCCAGCTAGCAATACCTGCAGGGCGTCCACACTTGGCTTGCAGAGTGCATGTGTGTGTGCTAAGTCACTTCGGTCGTGTCTGATTCTTTCTAACCCTATGGGCTGTCGCCCACCAGGCTCCTCTGTCCATGGAATTCTCCAGGCAAGAATACTAGAGTGGATTTCCATTTCCTCCTCCAGGGGATCTTCCCGACCTAGGGATCGAACTTGAGTCTCCTAAGACTGCTGCAGACTGCTTTTGTTTCAATTGTTGTTCAGATGGAAGAAATCAGGGTATTTTACAGAAGCTTAAGTGTGTGGCTTGCTGGGCTTGTGACAGTCGCTCAGAGAACGTAGCGGCAGGGGATGTCCCCTCCAGGTCTGACTGCAGCCGTAGGCCTGAGGTCTCGGCCTCTTGTGTGCTCTGAAGGGGTAAGGAAAGGCGTTTGCACATCGTACATATGTAAAACTTTCTAGGTCGTCAAGTCCAGCTGTGTGTGATGTCTGAAAAGTAGGAGACGCATGTGGAGACAGGACAGGTGATGGGTAGGCTGGGTCTCAGGTCACGATGAGGGTGGGGGCGTCTGGGTGTTGCACCACGGTGGTGATGCGCGTCCCCCTGCCCCTGGGTACGCAGGGCAGAGCTCCCCATCCTGCTCCTGAGAAAACAGAAGCCTCATTTGAACGTCCCCCAGGACTACTCAGCTGTGGAGACAGAGACCTGAGTCCCCCTGGGCCTTTCACCTCCAGGCTCAGAGTGTGGCTTTCTGGAGAGTACTTTCCTCAGCTTCCTGAACGAAAATCCTTTCTGGCTTTTGATGGTGTGTTTCCCCCACTTCATCTCTTACATCTCAAAATCAGAAACCTGAAAAAGAGTATTCCAGAACCTTCCAGTGTATTTATTTTCTGACAGCCAGGCCCACCAGAGGGGAGGACAGTTAACATGCGCTCAGAGCTCAGGGCCTGGGGCTCCCCCTCCTGACTGGCCGTGAGACGAGTCCCAGAGTGCCCTTCCCGGTCCTGTGGCACATGGGGCTGGGGTGCCGTGTGCCCAGCCAGCTGTGCCAGCTCAGGACGCATCTGACGCCACTGTGTGGGGCAGGTACCATTGAGGTCCTTCCTGTCCCACACGTCCCTTGTGTTCAGTGAACCATAGGAGGTGCCCCCTGAGCCCCCCGTGCATCTTGGGGGGCCACTCACGCTGCACTTGTCTCGGCTGGGATGTGGGGCAGTTGCCCGGAGCACACTGGGTGGCAAAGCTCGTACGAAAAAAGAATGTACCTATCTCAGAATCTTTCATATTTATTACATGCCATAGCGGTGATATCTGGGTTTTATGAAATAAAATGCATTATGAATTTTACCTGCTGCTTTTTATTCTTTAAAATGGGGCTACTGGAAAATTTCACACCATGCCTGCGGCTGCTGTTCCGCTTCTCTGGGGAGCTCTGGTCTAGAGGCTGCCCTCCCCACCCCCGCCCTCTGATGGTTCTGGGACCCCAGCGTTTTTGTTCTTTCACCAGATCTGTACAGACATCTAAATGGAGCTGCTACCTGGGGAAGGCTTTTTCGGACCCATTTTAAGACACTCCTGAGTAACCCTTCCAGTCTGCTGGTTATTCCTCTGCTCTGGGGGAGCCTTGTTTTATGAATAAAGACAAAGCTTGCTTTTGTATTTAGATCATCCAGAAAGAAAAGCCTTGTTACGCAAATCGCAGAGAACAATGAAAGACTGATGAACATACAAAATCCCCATTGCCACTGTGTGAAAGCACCTTGCAGAGGGCTGTAATGTGAGGCAGACACTTTTCATTTCTGCCTCAAGGGGGCTGAGGCGTGAATTCCCACCACACAGCATCTTCCCTGGGGATGGGCACTGGCCTGGCAGTGCAGCAGAGGGGTCTCTGTTGAGACCCTCACTTGTGAAGGTGGGTTTTCAGAGCTGGCAGGAAAAGATGAGGTTATGTAAATTGCTGGGCCACATGGAAGGAAGAACGCTCTGTCCCTGTCTCTGTCTTTACACAAAACAAAATGTCCACATGGTTAAAACACCCAGAAGGACAAAGGGAGGAACCATAAATACACTGGGAGAAAAGTGATTTTATTTTTAAAAAATAATTGTAGAAAAAGAAGATTTCTAAAGTATGACATTAGCGTAAGATACCGTAATGGAAAAGATGAATAAATTTGCACATCCAAGAAATATTTATGTATGACAAATATATATCAAGTTAAAAGCTGAATTGGAACAACATTTCTAACTCAATGGATATATGTTGTTGTTCAGTTGCTAAGTCGTGTCTGATTCTTTGCGACCCCATGGACTGCAGCACACCAGGCTTCCCCATCTGTCACCCTCTCCCAGAGTTTGCTCAGATACATGTCCATAGAGTCGGTGATGTCATCCAGCCATCCCATCCTCTGTTGTCCCCTTCTCCTCTTGCCCTCAATCTTTCCCAGCATCAAAGTCTTTTCCAGTGAGTCAGTTCTTCACATCAGGTGGCCAAAGGATTGGAGCGTCAGTTTTAGCCTCAGTCCTTTCAAGTGAATATTCAGGGTTGATTTCCTTTAGGATTGACTGGTTGGATCCCCTTGCAGTCCAAGGGTCTCTCAGTAGTCTTCTCCAGCACCACAGTTTGAAAGCGTCAGTTCTTTTATGCTCAAACTTCTTCATGGTCCAACTCTCACATCCATACATACCTACTAGAAAACCCACAGCTTTGACTAGATGGACCTTTGCCAGCAAAATGGTGTCTTTGCTTTTTAATATACTGTCTAGGTTTGCCCTAGCTTTTCTTCCAAGGAGGATATATATACTCTTGTATATGTATATATATACATGCATACATAGTATTCCAATATATTAAAGAAACATTTATATGCTATATAAAGAGAACTCATAAATGTATAAGAAAAATACCAACTCAATAGAAAAATGGATAGTGTGGCAATAAGCAATTCCTAGGGAAAGAGAAAAACATACTTAATCTCATTAATAGAGAAAAACAAATTAAAAGAAAATACAAATTGCCTCTTCATCTGATAGAGATTTTTTTTTAATGGTAATGCCTAATACTACAACTGTTAGAAATTTTAACAAAACATCAGTAACGCCTGATACTGCTAACAGTGTGCGAAACAGGGACTTTTTATTCACTATTTTGTCAGAGGTGATGAGAATGGACACTTTTTTGAAAGTGCGACTTGGCAGTATCATTCAAAAATGCTTTAGGCTGCACTTTAACCTGACAGCTTCACTTTTGGAAGTTTGCCTTGTGGATGTGGCTGTGCAGGCAGGATGCACAAAAGGAGATGGGTGGGCACCACACAGCCAGCCTGCCTCTGTTCACAGGAAAGGCTTCTCATGAGATGCTTTGAGTGGAGAGAGTTTAGTTTCTTTTGTGTTGAAATTAACCAGGCAGGTGCTTAATTAACAACATCTCCATGGAAAGTACATGCAAGGGAGTGTTCTGAACTGTCAAACAGGAGAGGTCTGGGAAACAGGTCCAGGATGGTCATGGGAGGAGATGCAAGCAGAAGCTGGCCGAGGCCTGTCACCTTTCACTCAAGATAATCGACACCATTTCCTGTTTACAATAACGAACACATTACTTATATAATCTATATTTAAAGTCTTTACTTGCCTTTTATTGAAAACCCAACCGTTGAGGAGCAAACACTCAGTTATGAATTAGACGAGGTTCCTCTATGCAGACCTACTGTGTCCATGCTCTGATGCTCAGAATCTAGAGACCAAGTCCCCTGTAAAGCTTTATGGAAAACGGTGACTATTCAGCTTTGTTCTCATTAGATTTTTTTGTTCTCGTTTAGAAGAAGTGAAGTCCTGTCTTTTAAAAAGACGGTATTCTCTTTGAGAAACAGGCCAACCACACACACACAAAGTATCTTCATATTTCTTAAATTGCCTTGTTATTACTGCTGTTGTGTCCGTATTTTTCCCCATTCCATGGAAAGTCATCGAGTCCTTGCTTTCCTGTCTGATTGGCTCGCCGTGGAAGGAGGTGTGCCCGGACCCCTGAGCTCTAACATTGCAGAGCGGGTCTTCTGCCTCACTGGGTGATGGGTTTGGGGTAAGAAGGGTGGAGGCAGCATGAATTCTGATGAGATCGGGTGTTTTCGGGGTGGTATGGCCGTAGAGGGCAACATCGTGAATCCTGGGTCTCTTGGCCAGATGCCATGATGGTGCTGGAATACAGCTGCCCCTTCCTAGCAGCCCAGCCCCCATCCCCAGCACAGTGGCGTTGTGATCCATCCCGCCCCCCCAGCATTTGGGCATTAGCGGGCACTACTCCCCATAGTCTTGAAAGTTACCACGTGGAAAGAACCCTTGCCTTGAAGGAGGGATGAGCTCTTGCTAGAAAAACTGTCAGACTAGGTTCTGACTGAGTCCCCAGGGAGCCAGGGTTTCAGGGCTCGGACACCACGCCTCCCAAGCTGCTGCTGCCAGAGCAAGGAGGAGTCCTTGAACATCACCGACAGGATTCCCATCCTTCTAGAAGGACATCCTCAACCGTAGGTGGGAGACAGCCTTAGCCTGTTAAGATGTGACAGTGCCTCTGGAAGGAGGACGGAAAGAGGCGTCTGCAGAGTGCTGGAATGGGACAGTGTCCACTGTCCTCTGGATTTCCAGGTTCCCTCTGAGTAGTTGGGCTTCCCTGGTGGCTCAGATGGTAAAGAATCTGCCTGCAATGTGGGAGACCAGGGTTCAGTCCCCGGTTTGGGAAGCTCCCCTGGAGAAGCGAACAGCAACCCACTCCAGTATTCTTGCTTGGAAAATCCTATGGACAGGGGAGCCTGGCGGGCTACAGTCCATGGGCTCGCAAAGAGCTGGGCACGACTGAGCAGCTTTCGCCTCTGAGGAGTTTGCTTGTCATCTGCATGTTGGTTAAGAGATTACACTGCACTCAGTGTTCCCCATTACTGCACTGTCTGGGTGCAGCTGGCTGTCGTGGAAGCTTTCTGGAAGTATTGTTTCTGCTTGGGGAGCACAGGCTGCCTGTGTTTTTCCTCTCTTGCTGGCGTTCCCAGCCCCATGGGCAGCTTTGCCCTGGCTTTGCACTCAGGCAGCTTTTCAAACAGGCCAGTTCACCAGTCAACAGGACTTGGGTTTCAGGTCTTAGCCTGTTATAATTCAAAATGTTAGCTCAGGAAAGTAATGGGCATGATGGTAATCAGGAGTTTCTACTGATGTTTCTGGGAGGCCCCTGCACAGGGCAGGGAGACGGGAAGTGAATTCCCTTGGAAGTGTGCACATGCTCACAGCCACGGTCACTGCCCGGAAGCAGCCCGGCTGAGCCAAGACCGGCGTCAACAGGCTGACCACACAGCCTGCTGCTCACAGTTCTCTGCGTTTCCTCTGGAGGCTGAAATAAATCTTTGTTACCATATCTTTGGCTGATTCATGTTGAGGTTTGACAGAAAACAACAAAATTCTATAAAATGATTATCCTTCAATAAAAAATAAATTAAAAAAGACAACCAATCATGAAAGGCATGATAATGTGTACAACCCAGAACTAGATACAATAAGCTGTCATTAAGTGAAAAAAGCAATTAGATATTCTGGAGATTCTTGATGGGAGGCTATGTCCTCAGCCTTGTTGGTGTGAGGTTGGAATTACTTGTTCTCGGTTCAGCACCTGTTTGTGATGTAGGAACAGTGCAGTCCCCATATTGAGACAAGACGCTGCACGTGGGAAAGGCGTGTACTCCCAGATGCAGACTCCGAAGGACCGCCACTCAGCTTTAGACACAGGTGTGTCGAGCGTCCCTGTCGTGTGACCTCGTCTCTCTTGTTGCTTTGCAGTTTAACTCGGCAGCCAAGCAGCTGATCGAGTGGGACCAGCCCCCCGGGCCAGGGGTCGCGGCTGGGGAGGGCACCCTGGCCACCACCCCGAGCAGCACGGCCCCCAAACAGCCGGACGGCAAGAAGAACACCAAGAAGCGGCACTCGTTCACCTCGCTGAGCATGGCCAGCAAGGCGTCGCAGGCCGCCCAGCAGCGCCACTCCATGGAAATCAGCCCCCCGGTCCTCATCAGCTCCAGCAACCCCGCGGCCGCGGCGCGCATCGGCGAGCTGGCCGGGCTCTCCTGCAGCGCACCCTCTCAGGTACAGGCCGCCGTAACGCTTCAGGAGGGTGTGAATTCCAGCAGCACAGACTTACCTGTGAACATCAGCCCTGTGCTGGTTTCCCCACCTTGGCAGCACCTTGTCCTGGGGAACTGAAAGTTCCTTCAGGTCCCCTGGGGATTCATTCGGAGCCTGTCTCTGTCTTGAGCATCTTCTTCCTAATTGTTGGGACTGAGGAAACTAAGTTTAGGATTAAATTCTTCTTACACAAAGCCCAGCAGTTTTGGTGTGACACTGCTGGAGAGCAAGGTTGCAGGCAGTCACCTTCCTTCCACCTTTAATAGTGGAAGAAGGATGGCCCATCTGGGCAGGAGCCACCCTCCTGCAGATGTCTGCAGTCACGCTGGGGTGCAGCAGGAGGGAAATCGATCCCGTAGCTCAACACAGGCACGAAGGGACCTGAATAACTCAGTTTCTTCCTAGTGAATTCATCTCAGGTAGTGTTCTGGATAAGACACCTTTGAACACCGGTAGTTTGGTTTGGCATTGTTCCCTGAAGGGTTTTGTAAACAGTTGCTTGCAATCCGCAGCACATCTGGGCAGCTGCGTTTTAATTACGGGTCCCCACGGGAAGGTGCAGGTCCCAAGATGTGATCCTGAAGACGGCACCATGTGCCTTAAGCGTGTACGTAGACTCAGTGTGCTAGAGGACAGGTGAGCATCCAGAGAGCCCCCCTGAACTGGATCCTTGCGTAGGTGCTGATGGGCTGGCTCATCGTGCGCCAGACAGGTCCAGGCCACACCCATGTGAGGCAGTGGCCATGGGATCCTACACATGAGATGTTGAGACCAGTGTTTATCAAGCGGCCCCTTGGCATCTGAGGCACATGACGCCCACCACATGGTTGGGCTCAGTAACCTGCACAGGACCCTGCCTTGCCCCAGCAACAGACACTCCAGGTTTTCTGTGTTTCATTGTGACTTGGCTTCCCTAGGTGAGCTGGTCTCATCTGTTCCGTTAGGCGTCTTCCTTGTACTCACTGCTGTTTCCTTGGCAGGTTCACATAAGTACCACTGGCTTGATTGTGACCCCACCCCCCAGCAGCCCCGTGACCACCGGCCCCTCATTCACGTTCCCGGCGGAGGCCCCTTACCCAGCCGCCCTGGCAGTGAGTATAGCCCTCCCCTCCACTCCCCCACCCCTGCCTGCTGGCCCGGCCCCTCCACCCTGCTGACACTTACTGGAGGTGGCGGAGGTCTCTGTCTTTCACCTCTGTCTCTGTTAATTTCAGCAAAAAATTGCATAGGCTCAGGCCTGCCGCGGCACTTTATTTTGGCAGTGGAGGTGGGTGGCCTGAGGCGACAGAAAGAGCCCTGGGAAGCTCTTTCAGTGTTCATTAAAGTTCAGCCCAATTCTCTGCAGGCTTAGTCCCCTTTGCTTCTGTCTGGTTTCAAGGTGGGCTGGTTTATTGAGGGACTGAGGAGGCTGGACTCCCCAAGCTGGGCGGTGCCTTGGTCCCCAGAGCAGGGATTTTTGGCTCTGATCTCAATTCCACTCTGGGTCCCTGGTCTCCTGTTGGTCTGTGTGGCCGGGGTGCCTGGGGGCTCTCAGATGAGTGGTTCTGCCCACAACCCCACAGCCTGTAGACACAATCTGACTGGGGGGGACACCCTAACGGGGGAACAGATAGGAGGAGCAGAGCAGTCCTGGGAGGCTGATGCAAAGAGGAACCCCGAGGGGAGAGAACTGAAAGAGCAGAGATAAGGCATGCAACCCTGGGAAGCAGAAAGCAAGGCTCTAAGGATTGCGCCTCCTGAGCTTGCAGGTGAACTGTGGGGAGGGAGCCTGTCTTGTCCAGGACACGACCCTGTTACATGTTCCGACTCTTTCTTCCAGGGTGAGGGGAATGAGGAGAGAGGAGATCACTGACTCCCCTCTCCCAAGGGGACCCACCCTCCTCCTGCCTCATAGAATCTCCTGGCTGTGATGCCCCGGAGGATGCTGTGGCCAGCAGTGGGGGTCCTGATGCCCCTCTCCCAAGGGGACCTCGCCCACCGCCCTCTGCCCACTTCACAGAGTCTCTGCTGGCTGTGCTGCCCAGGGACACTGTGGCCAGCAGCGGGGTCAGGCCTGGGGCAGGGAACCAGCCCAGTGGTGTGTGAATGATGCAACTGAGAGGTCACTCAGCCTCCTTGGGCCTCTGTGTCCCCTCCTATAAGATGAAAGGCATCCTGTCTGCCCTGGGGAGGTGGCACTGCCTGGGGCCTGGTGGGGGGACTGGGGCAGCTGCCCATCACCCTCTGCCAGTGCGGTGGCAGCTGTGATGTGCCTGCCACTTTGCTTGGAGCCTGGGGTCTGGCTCATCATTAGCGTCCTCTCTGTTCTCTGCACAGGGGAGGCGAGGCTTCCCAGAGGCTGGTTTGTGTTCAGGTTGTGGACTTTGTATATGTTGTGAAGATGGAAGACCGAAGGCCATACTGGCATCCTCCCCAGGCCGGGACCTCACAGCTTGTTGTTGGCTCCATCTACTCGTATTTTCCTCTTTTCCTTTTGCCTCATTTTTCTTTTATTTATCATATCTTGATACATTTTATGAATAGTTGAAAGCTGACTTTGGAATAAGGTGGGCTATAAATAAATGCAGGATTAGTATCTAGCTAGTAGATACTAGTACACTAGAGACTGGTGTAGACCTTTGCAAGCTTTCTGTAGATTTAAGTAAGCATGTTCCTGTATTTAAATAGAAGGTAGTAAGTTCCAGTTAGCATTCAAGCTGTTTTTTGTTAATGTTTCTGGAACAATTACAGCTTCCTTGATACAACAACTGCGTAGGGTGGGAGAAGTTGCATTGATTCCTCTGGGGAGAAGGGGGAGTCAGGTAACTCTTACGGAAAGGTGGTTTCCCTGAGGTTCCATTGGCCCTGAGTGTTTCACACAAAATCAAGTTTCCCAGTCTCCCTGCCCTCTCATCTCCGGAGAAGACCCTGTCTGTCCATCCTTCCTTCCTTCCCACCCACCCCAGGACATTCACATGCTGTTGGAATTTCCACTTCCAAATGACCTTTTCATGTGGCAAAATTCTAACTTGATTTGTTAAGGGAAAAATGGCTGATTTTCTGACCGTAGAAAAATTAATTAGTGGAAAAGATGTAGAACCAGCTGTGTTTCAGCCCTTGTGGGCTGATTATTTTACGATGAGGGAACGGCCAGTTACTCTTAGCTGGGTGCACGCTAGGGCATCCTGGGCACCGATCACAAGAGAACACGAACCCACAAAATTAATTTACAGTCAGCCATTTCATCTCAGGATCATATCAGAAAGCCTGAATGTTCAGCACAAGGATTTATTAACGATGTGTCTCTGCCACTTCCGCTTAATGGAAAACTAATTATAAGCAGACCCACGGCCTGTTGTCCCAGGAGACGTCTGGCTCTCAGAGCCCAGAGTCGGCAAGCAGGAGTGCTGGATTTAATGTGTTAGGTTTAAGTGGGAAAATCTCCATAACAGGTGCCCTCTGAATCTTCCATCAACCTGGTGAGTGTCCTGTGTAAAGTGTGAGATCTTCCCAAAACCTAGGGTGCAGTCACAGCAAGAACAGGTGGCGTGATGGGAAGAAAGCCGCCCTTTCCCTGGTGTGGGTTTTAGGTGCTGAGGCCGTGGCTGAACCGGGGAGCAAGGAATGTTTCCAGCACTGTTTCACAAGGTAAAACTGTGTAATCTTTTACACAAAATGAAATTGTGAGCATGTTGTCCTAATTGTCTCACATGTAATAGTTACAATGTTAAATATCTAACATTGGAAACAACACTGGTATTCCATGTAATCCACACATCCACTATTCACAGCAGGGCAGGTTTTCCTCTGCCTGGTTCTGTGGGGAGGAGGGTACAGATCTTGTTCCTGTGTCCTCTGCACACCAGCAGTGGAACTTGTGAAACAAGGGAGGGTGACCCCCGGGGCCAGCCAGGAGGTTTTAGTCACAAGATGTCACAGGGTAGCTGGGGCAGCGAAGGCCACATGCAGCTTGTGACGAACTTGAAGTCACATTGCATTCTAACTGTGTAAGCACAACTAAACCGTGTGTGTGTGTGTGTGTGTGTGTGTGTGTGTGTGTGTGTGTGTGTGTACCTCAAAGTAAATGATGTCAGCTTCTCAGAAGAGCCAAGATGTACTTGGCCACTGTGGCCCATGGTGGAGGGTCCAGAGGGTCAGGGCAGGGCCCTGGATGTAGGGGCGGGACCGTCACGCTTGGCAGTTGGAGAGGCAGAAGTGGCACCTTTGGAATTGGCAGGATGTGAAACATTCAGAAAACGAAGATCACGGCATCTGGTCCCATCACTTCATGGGAAATAGATGGGGAAACAGTGGAAACGGTGTCAGACTTTATTTTTTTGGGCTCCAAAATCAACTGCAGATGGTGAGTGCAGCCATGAAATTAAAAGACGCTTACTCCTTGGAAGGAAAGTTATGACCAACCTAGACAGCATATTAAAAAGCAGAGACATTACTTTGCCAACTAAGGTCCGTCTAGTCAAGGCTATGGTTTTTCCAGTGGTCATGTATGGATGTGAGAGTTGAACTGTGAAGAAAGCTGAGCGCCAAAGAATTGATGCTTTTGAACTGTGGTGTTGGAGAAGACTCTTGAGTGTTCCTTGGACTGCAAGGAGATGCAACCAGTCCATTCTGAAGGAGATCAGCCCTGTGATTTCTTTGGAAGGAATGATGCTAAAGCTGAAACTGCAGTACTTTGGTCATCTCATGCGAAGAGTTGACTCATTGGAAAAGACCCTGATGCTGGGAGGGATTGGGAACAGGAGGAGAAGGGGACGACAGAGGATGAGATGGCTGGATGGCATCACTGACTCGATGGATGTGAATCACAGGGAGGCCTGGCATGCTGCGATTCATGGGGTTGCAAAGAGTCGGACACGACTGAGCGACTGAACTGAACTGAACTGAACCAACTTCGGAGAAGGCAATGGCAACCCACTCCAGTACTCTTGCCTGGAAAATCCCATGGACAGAGGAGCCTGGTGGGCTGCAGTCCATGGGGTCGCTAAGAGTCGGGCACGACTGAGCGACTTCACTTTCACTTTTTACTTTCATGCATTGGAGAAGGAAATAGCAACCCACTCCAGTGTTCTTGCCTGGAGAATCCCAGGAACAGAGGAGCCTGGTGGGCTGCTGTCTGTGGGGTCGCACAGTCAGACATGACTGAAGCAACTTAGCAGCAGCAGCAGAACCAACTTCACAGTGACCACAGAGAAGAGCTCAGCATCTCGAGGACCAGGATTTCCTGATCTGTATCAGACTGTCCTGAGCGCAGTGGAAGCACAGGAGGTTTTCTCATTGCCAAAGACCACGTTGAGCATCTGTGCCTCCTGTGGGCAGAGCTGGGCACCGGCAGCTTGGAGACAGCGAGGCGGCGCGTGGCTCCATGGTCACGTGGATCCTAACCACCAGAGCCTCCACTCCTGGGCGCCAGAGCCATGTTGCTGAGAGCTCCATGGACAGCACAGGGCCGCGTGCATCGTTTCTGCAAGTTGGGGAGCACATGTGCACCCCTCTTCTCATGTGTCAGAGACGGAGCCCTGTATCCACAGCTGTATCCACATTGAGAGGAGATCCATTCCCAGAGAGAATTAATTAATCTTCCTAATTACCAGATCCTCAATTACACCTCCCCTTCAGACACCATCTTCCAAGCATCTGTTTCTAGCATTTTAAATACTTTCATTTTTTTTCTTTTTTTCATAGCTGTGCCTACGACTGACTGGCTTAATTCTACTGGGTATCCAGATGAGACAAAAGCTCACTTCCCATCTTCTTAACTTTACTGAATCCTGATGCTTGTGTTTTTTTAATCACTAGTATCAGCGCTTCCATTTTTATACTTCCAACTCATCGTTTACAAAAGGCAAGATACTCAGTTGCACACACACTGCTGTGTGCAAGGGGTTGACGCTGCAGGAATTAGTGACAGCGCTCCCCGAGGGGATGACCAGCCACTATCCCTCTATTGGCCCAGCAGCTGAGTTCACAGCACAAGCAGAGTGTTGACAGAGTTGAAAGTGGATTCACTGGAATCGGATGTTTAGGAAGGATGGAATTGGAGGGTGTTTAATGATCTTTGCTCAGAGGACCCGGAAATGCCCAGAGTCTTATGCTGGCAGTCACTTTCTACCCCAGAAAGAGAGGGGGTGCACACATAAAGGGCTGTCGGGAAACAAATGGACCCTTAATGTAGCCTGGAAGAGAGTGGGTATGTGTCTGTGTAAGGCTGAATCACTGCTGTGGGGAAGAAACTGACACAACATCGTAAATCAACTATCCTCCAATAAAAAAGTTAATTAAAGAAAGAGAGGACGGATCATTTACAGCCAGAACCCCAAGCTCCAAGCAGAGCGCTTTCCTGGTCAGTGGCCCGTAGCCCTCACCCATGGTTAAGACCTCGTGGAGCTCAGCGCCTGGGCATCTCAGCACTGGTCACTGGAAGGCGAGAGGGCAGGGGGCGCCAGTGAGGAGGGGCCCACAGCACGACCTTGGATTCTCCCTCCCTGTCCCCTGGCTGATGTGGCCCATCACGCAGGAAGGGGAGGGGGGAGGGGGCACCAGCCAAGAGGGGCCCACAGCATGGCCTTGGATTCTCCCTCACTGTCTCATGGCCCGACGGCAGCCTGGAGCCAGCCACCTGGACAGGATGCTTTGTTCTTGGAGGAAACTGAGGGCGGCCTACAGGGGCTGAGTGGGGACTGGAGTCTGCACGGCATTTCTGACACCAGCCCTGGGTTGCCTTCTTGTCCCAAGATCAGTGGGTCGGGAACACAGTCTGGATGTGGTGGACCTGACCCTCCTCCATCAGCTGACCCCTGAGCCCTGATTTTAGGGAACATCCTCATGGTCTCCAAACACCAGTGCCGGTAGCAGAGGGTCTGGATCTGCAGAAGCACAAGCAGAACCTCATCTCAGCGACCACGAGACCACAGCCAATCCCCTGTGTCGGATCTCAGAGGCCCTGCCACAGCCTCAACCCTTCCGCAGCACTGAGTGGAAGCAGGCCAGCTGCAGAAGGCCCCAGCGAGGGGGAGGCTGTGGTTCCCGCGGGACGGCTCACAGCAGGTTCCTCCCAGGCATCTTTGTCCCCGGGGTCTTTCAGTGTGGGCTGTTCACCAGCACCGGTGGGGCCTGCTGGCCAGCCCAGCCCTGGACGTGCCCGGGCCCTGGCATCTGACCAGCCTCACAGGGCGGCCACGTCATGGAATCCAGTTAGGATGTCTGCTCTGTGTACTTACCCTCCAACATACTCACACACACACACATGCATGTTCTCCCGAAGATACGCAGCCCAGTGCTGGGGTATGCCAGATGTCAAGTGAGTCTAACTTATGCTTTATAAAATTCATACACACCAAACATTTCCTTTCTGTACTTACTAACTATAGGAGATGACCTTTTCTTCAGTTCAGCTCAGTCACTCAGTCGTGTCCAACTCTTTGTGACCCCATGGATTGCAGCACGCCAGGCTTCCCTGTCCTTCACCATCTCCCACGGTTTGCTCAAGTTCCTGTCCGCTGAGTTGATGATGCCATCCAGCCATCTCATTGTCACCTTCTTAGCCTGCCTTCAATCTTTCCCACTATCGGGGTCTTTTCCAGGGAGTCAGCTCCTCACATCTGGTGGCCAAAGTATTGGAGCTTCAGCGTCAGTCCTTCCAATGAATATTCAGGGGTTGATTTCCTTGAGGATTGTCTGGTTTGATCTCCTTGCAGTCAAAGGGACTCTCTTCTTCAACACCACAGTTAGAAAACATCAGTTCTTCTGCACTCAGCTTTCTTTATGGTCTGACTTTTCATACATTTTGTTAACATAATGTGGCCTGTAGATTTCCTTCTCTTTTTCTGCCTTCTTCTGTCTAGAGCCAGTGAGTACAGGCTCTACTGACATGAAAGTGCAGATTCCCTCGCTTCCCTTTGCCAGTGGAATTCTCAGAGCCAAGTGGGCCCTTGACTCTGAGTCCTTCCAGGGTGGGTGGCCTGAGTTCCTTTGTCCACTTGTCACCTGCGCCTCTGTGGCCACACAGCTATGAGGTGGGGCCTGGAGAGACGCAGAGGAGACGGCTCGGTGGTGACCTCCGGCGCTCCCGTGCTGCTGTGTGCGGTGGCCCAGCCGGGCCCACCTGGGTCACGTGTGCTAAGTCTCCTACCGGGGTTCGTTTCTCCCTCTTTGTCCTGAGGCCAGCAGCTCAGGTGCTCAGCCTTCTCCTCGTTAGGGGCCATGAGGGCTCCAGGCCCTGTGTGTGCCTGCCTGGAGTCACAGCCTGTTGTGCGACTGTCCAGCTGGCCTGGCCCGCCCTGGGAGCGTGGTCAGCGAGTGTCCTGCCTGGGCCGCAGCGTGGGGAAAGTCTCCACTGCGGGAAAACGGAACACAATGTGTGCAACAGTTGCAGTGTGCATCTAGAAACTTGAAGTTCTTCTCTCCTGCAGTGTTTCTGGAACCGTGTAACAAACAGGCAGATGAAGGAACTGCTGATGACGTGTCAGACTTTTTTCCCAGACGACAGAAACCCATTGGTGTTCTCCGTGTTCAGAAACCATGGGGTTTTTCTTCCGTTATTCTGACATGGAGACACCACGTTCCCTGCCCAAGTTGCAGTCTTCAGCCTCCTTATTTCTCCCTTGATGCAGTTTTACACTGAGTGGTTCAGAGATTTGGGGCAGCTGGGCGAGGTGGGGGTTCAGGCGAGTCTGTGTGTGCCTGTTTGCTCAGTATCCAGACCCTAAAGAATGATCTGGGCTGTGTGGATTAGAAAGTAGAAGGCGCTCCATTGATTCTGAAAAGGTGTGGAGTCCTATGGGCAGAGCCCGTAGAAGGACCGGCAGCTGCTTGCAGTATACTTGTTAAAGATTACCAGCCTTGATAGTCCTGAGCTTAAAAAGCCGGCAGAGCTAACGAGAAAGGAGTACACAAAAGCAGCGAGCATGGCCCTGCGATTGTGGCTCACTGTTGTTTGTGGTTTGAGAAGCCCAGATGTCCGAGGAGATTTTCTTCTGTGGGCATGGTGTACAGTGCAGCTGGATTGTCTGCTACTATGTTGAAGTTTCGGGTTGCAGAAACAGTCACAGATTCATCCCCAGCAAGCCCTGTGCTGCCAGAGCTGCCCCTTGGAAGGCATTTGGATCCTGATTCTAGTTTGTGCTTAGAAGTGCCATTAATCTTGAGATTGCATGCAATCTTGTAATTGTTTTTCTTTCCCTCCTCCCAGTTGTGGTTACTTACCTGTTTGCTAGGAGGGTTTCTGTGGCCCTAAGACCTGGAAGGAGGATAGAGAGGAGTCTTAAAGGAGGCTTGGGTATAGCCTGTAGCTGCTACTCTGTGTACATTCCACTGATGTCGTTTTTTTAAATGGGTTTCTGATTCCTTTTCCCTTCCACTTACTGGAAGAGATGTTAAGTAAGTCATCTGTTCCTTCTTTTTCTTTCTCTCTCCAGACTCTGAATCCTCCTCTCCCCCCGCCCCCTCTCCAGGCGGCCACCCCCACGGGCACTGCTGTAGCTGCTGCTGCCGGGATGGGCCCCAGGCCCGCAGCTGGACCCACTGACCAGACCACACACCCGCGGCCACAGCCCCGCCCCAGCGTGTAAGTGTGGGGGTCCTTTCTGCCCCTGGACCAAACCCAAATAGGCAGAGAACAGCTTTCTGGGGGGAGCTGGTGCCAGACTGCTGCCAACTGTGTTTGTGATTAGGAAACTCGTGCTCTAAGGCTGGGCCTTCTTGGCCTTCCTCTGCGAGTGCTACCCGGGCTTCGTTCCCACCTTCATCCCCAAGTAAGGGTATGAGGGGACAGGGAGGGCCCCGCACAGGTCAGACCTAGAGGAGGTGCAGCGGTGCCCGCAGTGAGTGTCCAGAGTCGGGTTACTCCATTCATTCTGCTCGTGGCTCAGTGCAGCCTGCGGGCAGAGGCCCCTCCGTGCACACTGACCCAGGAAACACTTGGTGCCTGTTCACGTTGCCGCCACTCTCCCTGTGCTGGTGGCTGTCACCTGTGCAGATGGGCTGTTGGGCTCTGTCCGTGATCTGGACTTGCTTTGCCTCTGACTCACAAGTTCAGCGTCTACCCCGACTGAGCCCACGGACGCAGGTGCCACCCGTTGCTGGTTCACTGTGCGTGGGGAGGCTGTGTGCCGAGCTTCCCGGCGGGATCTTGGACCACATGTCCTCAACAAGGCTGCTTCCCAGGTCTCACCAGGGCCATCTGCAGGCCCAGTTTCCCAGCGGGCATCTGATGCCCTGCTGCAGGTGTGCACGCTGGGGGGTGGCATCAATTCCTCCACACCCACGAGGACCGTTTGGCGGGATCATCACCTTTGCACCAGGAGGGCCAGGCGGGAGGTTCTGAGTCAGGCAGCCTCTGCCTTTTCAGATGGATGGCTGCCATTCAGTGGACAGTGATTGAGGCTGCCCACGGATTAAAGGATTCTGGTTTCTGTTTGCTTTTGTACAAAACATTCAAGGCTTTGTGCCAGAGAAGAGTTCTGCACATCGTGTGGTATGTCTGTTACTCACCTTGAAGTCAGATGTTTTTTCCTCTTCTAGGTATGTTGCCATTTATCCTTACACTCCCCGGAAAGAGGACGAGCTGGAGCTGAGGAAGGGAGAGATGTTTCTGGTGTTTGAGCGCTGCCAGGACGGCTGGTTCAAGGGGACGTCCATGCACACCAGCAAGATTGGGGTTTTTCCTGGCAATTACGTGGCCCCCGTCACGAGGTATGGCTCTGAGCAAGTGGCTTGCCGAGCCCTGAACACAGAAGCTTTGTTCTTTCCCATGATTTCCAGCCTATCCATAGTTCCTTCTCATGTTACAGTTATGTGTTACACAGCTGGCATTTTAGAGGTCCCTGCCTGTATTTGCCAAAGTCCCTTCTAATCCTCAAGATTTTAGCTTACTCTTCACATGTGAAATTGTAAGTTTCTCCCAATACAGGTGCCGGTTTTAAATTATTTGCTTTTAAGTCACATGTGAGAAGACTCTACTACACTGTTTTCAGTATTTTTCTGCTAGGAAATTAGTGCTGTTTAATATAAACACAAGTGATGTTATTAATCCTCTTGGTTATGTGATGCTTGCCTGACACCTGGCACGCAGAGTTCTCTGTTCTGCACATTAACGCCAGGTCCTCAAACAGCTCCCGGGTGTATGTGCTGAATTGAACCCCACTCAACAGGTGAGCAGGTTGAGGTGGAGAGGTTAAACAATTTGAGGTCACCCGGTGAAGAGGTGCTGAAAGCCAGGTGTGTATTCCGATAGCGTGGTGATTATGTCTGAATTCTCACAATTGCTTTTATAATGCAATCAGAACTGAAACTCCTTTAACATGACATGAGTCCCTCACCCTTCTCAGGGGAGGGCAGTTTTGCTTCCCAGGGGATTTTTGCAGTGTCTGGACATGCTTCTGATCATCACGATGGGAGAGCACGTGCTACTCGCCGCCAGTGTATAGAAACCAGGGACGCATACGCCACCCTGCAGGGCACAGCACAGCCTTCGCAGAAGGGAGCTGTCTGGCCCCAAATGTCACCGAGGTTGAGAAACCTGTTCTAGGATAGTAGGAGGCAAGCACTTGGGGTGTGTTGATATGCACTGTTCACTGTACTTAAATATAGTCCTTGTTCTGGGCACTGAGGAAGCTTGCTCTGGAATGATCGTGATGACCTATGATGGGGTCAGTGCTGAGAAAACCCTGGGTTTTGGCCAGTGGGCTCTTAATAAATGGTCCAACCTAATTGTGTTAAATCATTTCTCAAAGCCCCTGATTTTGAATAAGTGGCTGAATGAACTGACATGCTGTCAGATGTCGGTCTCAATCCTCAGGCTGGCTGGCAGCCTAATCCAATGAAGATCACTGTCATTGCAGATGGCAACAGAACACTAGCTCCAATTAGACTTGCAGATTTTTCATCAGTGTAAACCTTCTTGGTGGTATATGCTAAAATCCACATTCACAGCCCAGAAGACGGTAGCTCTGTCTTCCCTGGTGGGATAAAACAAACAAACAAAAACCACAATAACTAAGGGAGATAAACCAAGCAACAGCCACATGTCGACTTTCTGAAGAAAACATTTTCCTAAGACTCAAATACAAACTATCAAAAGTCTCTGGAGAGACGCTTCCTGATGGAAAATTCTCTGTTATTCCTCATGGTAAATAATGAGGTTTGAGTTAATGACGCCGTCTGCTTGGTAGAAAGTTACTATCTATAGAACTGTTGTTTAAATGAATTTAGAATATTAAACAGTATGTTACATAAAGCTACACTGAACCTAATTTAATGAGATTCAGCCGGTAAATATTTGTGGAGGGCCAGCTGTGCTGCTGTAACTGCACATGCAGGAAGGGTGGGAACCAGCCATTGTGCGCGGCCCTCCTGTCAGGAAGCTTGTACTGAGTCAGGAGCATTTCACTGGGAACTGACTGATAGAACTCCACATCGTGCTTTGTAATCAAGGGTCGTAGAGGAAATCCACCTGAAATAGAGGAGAGTCCCGAGGTCCTGGGCCTAAGGCCAGGCTGCTCGGGATGACAGAATTGAAATGCAGGTGAGGGCAGGTAGGGTGGAGGGAGCCAGAGGGACATGGCAAGAATATGTGCGTGCACTCGTGCCTGTACACGGGGCAGGTACAGAGAAGGCGTACGTGAGGCCAGCTGTGGCAGCCTAGAAGTCGCTCTGACAGGCCGGAGAGGAAGCGTGCAGGCCCTGGAAGCCCGGGGGAGAGTTACCTCCAGAGGGGAGCCGAGCCGAGGAGCTGTGTCACCAGCAGAGTGCTGTGCAATCTTTCTCCCCTCAGAAGAGGTTTCCAGAGCTTTCTCTGCCTCGGGGCCGCTGGTCCTTGAGTGTGTTGCTCTTACCTTTGGTCCGATAACTGCATTCTACAGGGTTACGTCTTGAAGCTCTGCACCATTTTCTTTGGTGTCGGTCGTCCTCTCTCCCTCTTGCTGACGGACTGGGTTTCTGTCTCAGCAGGGCCGTGACCAGTGCTTCCCAAGGCAAAGTCCCCATGCTGACGACTGGCCCAGCAAGTCGCGGGGGAGTGCCGGCCAACCCTCCCCCTGCAGGCGGGCCTGCCCAGAAGCCCCCGGGGAACGGCGTGGCTGGCGGTCCCGGGGTCCCCACAGCCGTGGTGTCGGCAGCTCACGTCCAGACGAGCCCCCAGGCTAAGGTCCTGCTGCACGTGTCCGGACAGATGACTGTCAACCAGGCCCGGAGCGCTGCAAGGACAGGTGGGCGCTGGACAGGGGCGCCGGGAGAGGGGCCTGAGCAGCCTCAGACCTTGTGCACCAGAGGCTGCGAGGATGGAAGACAGTCTGAGGATGGTGGAACTTTAGGACAGCATGAGAGAGCAAGGTGGAACTTTAAGACGCTCTGACAGAGTAAGGTGGAACTTTAGGACAGTCTGAGAGAGCAAGGTGGAACTTTAGGACAGTCTGAGAGAGCAAGGTGGAACTTTAAGACAGTTTGACAGAGCAAGGTGGAACTTTAGGACAGTCTGACAGAGCAAGGTGGAACTTTAGAACAGTCTGACAGAGCAAGATGGAACTTTAGGACAGTCTGACAGCGCAAGGTGGAACTTTAGAACAGTCTGACAGAGCAAGATGGAACTTTAGGACAGTCTGACAGCTCAAGGTGGAACTTTCGGACAGTCTGACAGAGCAAGGTGGAACTTTAAGACAGTCTGAGAGAGCAAGGTGGAACTTTCGGACAGTCTGACAAAGCAAGGTGGAACTGTAAGACACTGACAGAGCGAGGTGGAACTTTAAGACAGTCTGACAGAACAAGGTGGAACTTTAGGACAGTCTGAGAGAGCAAGGTGGAACTTTGGGACAGTCTGACAGAGCAAGGTGGAACTTAAGGACAGTCTGACAGAGCAAGGTGGAACTTTGGGACAGTCTGACAGAGTGAGGTGGAACTTTAAGACAGTCTGAGAGAGCGAGGTGGAACTTGAAGACAGTCTGAGAGAGCAAAGTGGAACTTTAGGACAGTCTGCCGGGGAAGGTGGAAGGAGACAGTGAATACCAGGAAGCGGGAGCCAGCACAGTCTCAGCACCATCACTTTGCATCGGCTTCATTTGGCTTCGCTTGCCCAGGTTGTGAATCCAAGCCTGGTCTCCAGACCATGGGTCTGGAAGAAATTACTCCCAGGCGGGTCCTGAGAACACCGGTCGCACTTGAAAGTGTGCCCCCTGTGGCCGGGACCAGCCATCTGGCGCCCACTGCTGCGAAGGCGCAGCCGCGGACTGCCGTCTGGGTGCTGGGATGAGCTTAGTCACCGCTCTGTTTCAGACACAGTCAGACCTTAAGTAGCTGTCTTCTTCCTGAAGCGTTTAAAACCTCCCCAGGGTCTTGGTTAACAGTGATAGAGAAAACATGTTCAGTTCTATCGGAAAATCCAAAGGAGGAAGGCAGGTTCCGAGAAAAGGGAGAATAGGAAGCGACACTGGGGCCAGGCTGCTCTGCCCAGCTGGGTGCGTGGGGGGTGGCGCCTTGGCCGGAGCCCGGGGGGCCTCCTGCACCCCTGGGTATTGTCGCCTTGCAGTTGCTTGGCAGACAAGGCAGCAGAGGCTGTGTCATGGGACAGAGTGGGGCGCTGACCTGGGCTCAGGGAGGGGGTGATGTCCAGGGGCCCCTTGAGGGTCAGAGCATCTAAACCGCCATGGTTTCTCATCACTGACACGCACAGGGCTCAGTGAGCAGCGAGGCTCCAGCTCACGCTTTCCTCCTCTCTTCCCTTGTCCAGTCTCGGCGCACAGCCAGGAGCGTCCCACGGCGGCCGTGACTCCCATCCAGGTTCAGAGCACCCCGGGGCAGTCCCACCACCCCTTGGCATCGCCACAGCCCCCTGCGCCACTGGGCCCCCCTGCCCATGTGGCTGCCAGCGGCCTGGGCCGGGTCGGAGGCCCCCTGGCCTGCACCACAGCCCCAGCGAGCATCCCTGCTGCCTCCCTGGAGCCCGAGCCCAGCGGCCGCCCTGTGACCCTGCTCCCGGGGACACCCACCTCTCCTGACAGCGGCTCGGCAGCCAGGCCAGACAAGGATGGCAAGGTGAGCCCCGGCGGCTGCTGACCCGCTTGCGGTGCGGGGAGGTGGGGTTCCATTCAGCTCTGGGGCTTGTCCCCTAGCCGCTCACTCCCCTACCCCCTCACTGCCCTGAACTTCTCCCAGTGAGTGAGCTTTGCTTCTGGTTAACTGTTCTGCAGAAATGCACTTAGGATATGAAGGAGTTGGAACTGTAGATCCAAAGTGTTGCTTGTGGATTCATTGTTCCTGCACTGTATTTGATTATAATCTGTGTGGATGTGGATAGTTTTTCTCTTGACTTGAGATATAGGGGGAAATTAATTTCTAATTTGATCTTTTTTATAAAAAAAGATCCTTTGGGCCTGAATTTCAAAGAAATTGTAAGTGGGAAGCTATGTTTGAAAGACTGACCTGTGGCTGAGTTGTAGACCAAGGCGTGTGTGGTGGTTAAACATGCACAGAAAGAGCAACATGTAGCAGACTCTGGTGATCATGCTGCAGGCGTGACTTCCACTCCGTGCTCATGCGTGCCCCCCAGACCGCTTGCCAGCTCTGGGAAGCTGTAGGATCACACCTGCTTCCATGCTCATGTACGTCACTCTTTAAATGACCAGGGAGCCTGTGAGCAGGGCTTTATAAGGAAATAAACTTAGCCTACCAAAAAGTTAATATTTAATTGTTGAGTTAACATGAATGCTTTTGCAAAAGATCGGTATCAGTTCAATGTTTATGATTAACTACATTAAACTTGTACTCAAGCTCATGTGGTCAACCCTGCCAGGATCTTCAGAAAGTAAACTTACTTTACAGCTTAGATCTGAAGGTTCCAGGATAAGGCATCAGGGGCCATTGTCTCAGAGAACTGGGCTCTGGAGCCCAGGCCTGCGAAGGAAGGATTCATACAATCTGCAGGATGCCTGTGCTAGGGAGAATAACGGCCCCCAAGGAGGTCCATGTCCTGATCCCTGAAATTTGAGAATACATTTCCTTACGTTGCAGCCGGGGTCTTACAGATGTGATTCAATTAAAGGTTTAAAGATGAGTGGATTAGCTGAGTGAGTCCAATATAATAAGCGAAGGGATCTCCTTATAAGGGAGGAAGGAAGATCAGGGCCGGAGGGAGATGACACCAGCAGCAGAAAGCAGTGATCTGTTTGCTCCGCTCAGTCCCCCTCCTGACAAGTGGCCACTGGCCTCTGCCAGGATACCCTGTGGTCCCTGTGTCCTGTTGCGGAGCGTCGACACTGTCTTCAGGCAGCTCGAACTCCTGGAAAGTTCCGTCAGCACACACCTGTCTCCCTGTGACTTCAGACCCTCGCACTGTGCTTTGAGGGGCTGCATAGAAAGTGATGGTCTCCTTTCTATGTGATCCCTGCAGGGAGTTCAGGGTTATCATCTTTTCCTAAAGGCTTCACTCTTAAGGGGTTTCCCCCCCCCATATTCTTCATGTCACAGATTTCTAATTTCCCTTTCTAAATCTGCTACCTCATGTAATGTTCCCAGTTCATTAAAGAGATTGTCCCAATGGCTGTAAACTCAGTGACCCATGATTAATGCAAGGAGCGTCACTTCACCCCCATCTCTCCATCCTCTTGCCAGGACACTTGGAGAGAGCCTGGCGGATGCCTGGGTGAGATCCAGCTGTCTCTCATTCTCCCATCCGAACAGTCCCCCAGTCGCCTCACTGTTTCTGCTGTAACCTGTTAGCCCACATCTCGTGTAGGAGACTTCCTTGGTCTCTCTTCCTTTTCTGAGTCAGCCTTTCATCAGATACCCTGTTTCAGGATTTCCCAGGTGGTCTGCAAGCAGGCACTGTTGTGGTCGTCTATGAAAATGAGGACCACACATGCCTTTCTTTGGCATGTTGAGTTGACCCTGGTCCCAGGTTCACCAGGATCTGTCAGAGATCAGTTGTGTTCCAGCTGTTAATTTCCTCAGTCCACTGGGGTGGATCAGCCTGTCGGGAGGAGTGGTTTCATCTCTGAATCCCAGTTGCTCCCCCGTTTCCCTCCTACCAAGGTTTGTCCTTCCTGTCTAGTCTGAAAGGGACTCTTCATGCGTCTGAGGACCACCATCCACCCCAGGCACCAGATCCATGTCTTTCTTGTTCCCAACACAACTTTAAAGCAGCACACACCTCACCCCCACTTTTTTTGGTCATTCACATTTTTATAAGTTTAAGTTCATTCTGGCCTTCAGCTGTCTTGACTTGCCACAGCCATGGTATGTTCTTCTTGGGGGCCCTTCTCCTGATCTTTTTGTGGAGGCCTTTCTGTCACTTCCTGGGATATCACACAAGTGCCTTCATCACCGGGAGCTTCTGCACCTTCACCTGCTGGGGTGATTTACAGTGTGTGCTTGGAGCTTCTTTCTGGAGAGCCCACCCACTGCTCTTGAAGCTTCAGATTTCCTTCTGAATTTCAGGCCATGCATATATTTTCTTGTAACTTTTAAGATCAGTTCTCACTAATTATTAGAGAAATACAAATCAAAACTACAGTGAGGTATCAGTATCACTTCACACTGGTCAGAATGGCCATCATCAAAAAGTCTACAAAGAGAAGGCTGGAGTGGATGTGAAGAAAAGGGGGCCCTTGTACACTGTTACGGGAATGTAAATATGATGACTAGTGCAGAGAACAGTGTGGAGGATCCTTAAAAACTGAAAAATAGAGTAACCGTGTGACCCAGCGGTCCCATTTCTGGGCATATACCCAGAGGAAACCATAGTTCAGAAAGATACATGCACCCCATTGTTCACAGCAGCACTGTTTACAGCAGCCAAGATGTGGAAACAGCCTAAGTATCCGTCAGCATAGGAGTGGGTCAAGGAGGTGTGGGACATGTACACAGTCATAAGGTAGAGCAAAATAACGCCATTTGCAGCAACATGGATGAGCCCAGAGATTGTCACACTGCGTGAAGTACGGCGGACACAGAGAGACAGATACCATATAATATTGCTCGTGTGTGGGATATGAAAAGAAAAAGGGCACAAGCAAACTTATTTACAAAACAGAGTAGAGTCGCAGATGTAGAAAACAAACATGGTTAACAGGAGGTAAGAGAGGGAGAGACAGATTGGGATTGATATATGCACACTACTGTATAAATGGATGACTAATAAGGGCATAATGTGTAGCTCGGGGACCTCTGCTCAGTGTTCTATAACGACCTTTATGGGGAGAATCCCTGCCCTGCAGGTTAGCAGTGCTGTGGGCCATGCTAGGTAAACGGGGCGTGGTGCAGACCACCTGGGATGACTGATCGTCTGATAAATGCTTACCTTTGTTTCCTTCTGCCAGACCCAAGGGCTATTTGACTGAGTGTGAACTAAGTCAGTATTCAGGAAGAATTCCTCGGTGTTCTCTCTCCTTGAGGGCTGCTTATAGTTCTTCCCGGTTAGTGGAGCTTGAGAGTCCCAGTTTGCCTAGGGAGCATTCTAAAGGGTTGTTTCTCTCAACTATTGTATTTTCGGACCGTGTTTTCAGTCAGAGGACTTGATGACCCAGTTGACACATTAGTAAAGCAATTTAAAATGATGGCTGTTATTACTTTGGGCATCAGAAGAATATTGACACTTGGGGTCTGGGCACAGAGAAGAGCCAGCTCTAGATCTGGTTTCCTAGCAGAGCAAGACCACAAGGAAAAGACCCCAGGAGACCAAGACCCATCAGGTGGCTTCTGTGGCGTGAGGTTGATGGGAGTAATTCTCATTTATACACTTGCTTGCAAAAAGAGACGTAAAGTGTTTTTATTATACTGATGGGCTTTTTTTTTTTTTTTTAATTTTGTAGTTGTTTTTGGTAAAGAATCTGCCTGAAATATAGGAGACGTAGATTTGATCCCTGGGTGGGGAATATCCCCTGGAGAAGGTAATGGCAACCCATTCCAGTATTCTTGCTTGGAGAATCCCATGGACAGAGGAGCCTGGCTATAGTCCATGGGGTCGTAAAGAGTTGGACATGACTTTGTTTTTTTAATGAAAGAAGTATTTGCACCACAGATATGGTTTGACTTCTGTTATTATCGGTTTGTTAAATTTCATCAACATAGTGATGAGTGAATATGACTTAGCCCTTCACCCTCGTCAAGACATCATCGCCTATAAGGGATAAGCTGCAGGGCTATGGCTGTGGAGTAAGATACTAAAATGCAAGTGGGTTTATGTTAGTTGAGTATAGAACAGGCAGAATTTCAGGAAATTAAAGCTATTGTCTGAAATTTCCATTTTGTCCTAAAGTGTCTACTTTGCCTTCACCAAGCCTGGGAAGTGAATTGGTGGGATTTTGGTTTCCCGTCCTTTTTATCTGCTCATCCCACCTCCATGGAGGTTGGTGATGGCACTTGAGTGTCCAGAACCAGGAAAGATGCGCAGATAGGTGGGGGTTGTGCAGAGAGCTGAAGGGCATTGAGCGCACAGCCCCAGGAGCCAGACCAGGAGTCCCAGACACCCTCGGGGTCCCTGGGAAAGCTCAGATCTGAACTTGAAACTCTACCAACAGAACCATGTCTCCAACCCATGCACTTTTTTTTTTTTCTTAGAAAGAGAAAAAGGGGCTGTTGAAGCTGCTGTCCGGGGCCTCCACCAAGCGCAAGCCGCGGGGATCACCGCCGGCCTCACCCACGCTGGATGCTGAGCTGGGGGCCGAGCTGTCCTGCGGGCCCCCGGGGCCCCCCTGCGCCTGCCCCGGGCCCTGCGATGGGGACGCCGTGGCCCCCGGCCCCCAGCGCAGGGCCTGCTCCCTGGACTCGGCCCCAGTGGCGCCACCCCCCCGGCAACCCTGCTCGTCCCTGGGCCCCACAGCCAGTGAGGTGCGGCCCGCCGTGTGCGAGAGGTGGGTTCTCGTCATGGGCGCTGGGAGCTGCCAGGTCTGTGGCACCCGCGGCATCTCCGGCTCCTTCCTGGGGTCCTGCTGTCTGGTGACAGCCGGTGCTGGCTCCTGTGCCCCTTGGGTGACGGGCTCCATCTCTGCGGTCCCCTCTACCTCCTCACCCCTTTCCATCACGTCTCCAGAGCTCTCCTCTACGGGGCAGTGCTCACGGCAGCTCCTTGTTCACGGCCAGCCAGCCACCCTCATTTCATCTTCAGCCCTTTTTATCGAAGGTTTATGAACACCACTGCCTGCTAGTTGTAGGGCTCCTGGAGTGTTCCGTCCCCCCGAGTTCTCTTCAGCTTCTTCCTGAGCCAGAGTGAGGCAGAGTTCTCCTGGCCCGACCCCTGCTGACCCGCTGACGGGGCTCCGTTACCCTCAGAACAGTGAGCCCCGTTCAGTGACTGTGGCCTCGAGTCACCTTTACAAATGGGAGCTGTCCTGTCTGTTTCACCACTGGGGCTCTCGGAGCGTGTTAGAAAAGAAAATCTACTTAATAAAACAGAAACCTGCTAGGAAAAAAGTTAAGCCGATCCAAGAGCAAAAAAAAAAAAACCAACCAAAAACCTGCTCAGATTATATGAATTAAAAGCGCAGCATGGTCTGCTGCCTGGAAGATGGCCTGAAGCACTCTGAAACTAGAGGACTGTTTTCCCGTAACCTCAGCATGAGTATGTAAGCATTTGCTGGAGGAGGTGCCGTCTGTCTCTGCAGGCTCGAGTCCCTGTGTCCCTGCGTCTGACACAGAACATGTTTCTCGTCTGTGGAAGTGTCGCCTTTGGGGCAGTATTTTCTGTTAATGATTCAGGATCTTACTGTAAAGTGTTATACTTTACAATGACGTAAATTCACCTGAACTCTGTATTTCGGATGAAGTACCCACTGAAACCTGAGGCCTGCACTCAGACAGTTTGGGGGGCTTACTTTATTACCCAGAAGTAACTCGGGAAAGAATTAATCAAACAATCTATGTGCCTTAAATACAAAGTACACCATTCGCTGTGCACTTTTATGGGGGCATGAGATAATTCTGTGTAGCTCTGACCTTCCAGAACCAGTTTTGAAATGAGACATTACCCTAAAGTGTTTCTGCCTCACCCTGTCTTTCCCCTCATCCACTGGGCTCTCAGTAAAGCTTTGAGGTTTTGCCCCAAGTTCACGTCCCCCTTCATTCCAAGAGTCTTGCCTTTTCCTACGGTGTCTCTTGGCTCTCCAGGGAGGGTGCCTCTGCTCCTGGACCCAGTCCAGTGACTCATTTACTCTCTCTGGGCCACAGAGGCAGTCTCGCCCCCCGATGCTGAGTGCACGTCCCTCTGCGAGCTGAGCCTGCCCGCTCTCCTGCCATTGGTGGTGTCCCTGTGTCTGCCTGGGGGGCTGCTTCACTGTACCAGACCCCCCCCCACCCCCGCCAGGCTCTGGCCAGCGCCGCCGCCTCTCCCTGACCCTGCCCCCAGCACTGGCTCTTTCCAGAGGCCAGGTGTGCCAGTCTCCAAGCTTTTGCACCCCAGCCTTGCTTACAGAAGGCTCCCACAGTCCAGAGCACCTCAACAGGAGGGGCCGCAGGCGGCTGCCCCTCCAGACAAGGAGCAGGCAGGTTTACTGCGGGTTTACACGTGGGCAGGGCACGCTGGGATCCTCTGCCTGGTATTTCATGGAAGCATTTCCATTTTTACAAGTGGGAAAGTGGTCTTTGGCGAGAATTTCTGCCCTGCGTTTATATTTTTATAATCCACGTGCTCAGTGGAATATTGAGTCTAACAGCCAGCCTTGCCAGCTTCTCACAGCCTTTTTGCCATCCTACAGTGATGGTGATGCTATGTGTCTAACTCAGCTTCTTAGGTCTGCCTGACTATAGACACAATAGGAAAAATGTATGGAAGCAAGTAGCATAGGAAAACAGTCTATTATCCTGTTATCCACTGGGAAGGAAATTTTTTGGTTACTCAAAAACTTCCAAGGATGTATTTTAGGGATTACCTCTTTTGGAATTTAAAAAATTTCAACTTAAGAAAAAGCACTTCATGCTAAAAATGCAGGGAAGGTTAGCTTTCACGTCAGTCTAATTTAGGAAGCATTTCAGGATCTTAGCGTCCTCAAATGTCACGACTCCTACCCCTGCAAAGTGCAAGAGCGTGGGGCTCTTCTGGTAGAATTTTTCCTTCCAGAGTTCCACAGAAATATTTTTAATGTCTAGTATCAGTCTAGTATGAGATGGGATTCATCTACAGATGAGAGTGGCAACAGGAATAAAATTTCCTCTCGAGGTGGGACCCTGCCCCGTAAACCTCCAGTGGGAGAAAGGGCAGGTCTGCTTACATCTCACTATGAGGGGGAGGGAGGCGCCTGGAGGTATGTTGGCAGATCTGGTACCAACTGAGCCTGTTCTCTGAGGAGCAGAAGGAATCTTTTGTGTTTGTGAGAGAGACTGAGGAAAACAAGCAAGAAATGCTGTATTCTGGGGGCGGAATAGAATTGATGACAGTGGAGATAATAAAGCAGATATTGCAGGCTCTATTTTGGAAGGACTGAGGAAAAATAATTAGGAAATGGCAAAGAGAAAGGAGAAATAAAATATTTCAGAAGGGATGGCAAATAAAGTACATGTGACAGTTTTTTTTCCTACAAAAAGAAATTAAGATAAAGAAGACACAGCAAGTCATCTCCATATATTTTTAAGTCTAGGATTTAAACTGATAACCACGTACCTATAAGCCCATCTGCTAAACTGGAAAAGGACCTCTGACCCTTGATCAGGGACCATACCAGAAAACATACAAATTGGACAGAGATAGATTTATAGCATATATATAGAGAGATTTATAGATAGATTTATAGGAAGCAGCTGGGCTTCCACGGAATGATTAATCTGAGGCTGTGACAGTGAACCCACTGGGTGAAGCAATGAGCGCAAGTCACTCAGACTTCAAGCAAACTACAGAGCAGGCAAGTTTGGTTTTGCTAGCGACATACTGTAGTAGAGGTCAGCCACCCGGACAGGACAGCAGGCACCCTGCCTCCCAGAGCCTGGGGACTCGATCTGGGCGAAATCCGGAGAGATTAGAAACAAAAAGACATGAACTGCAGAAAGCATGAGAAAGACCGAGAAAATTAAGGAAGTGGGAGATTTGTACTAATGAAAGACTCCGAGTGCCCATCTAAGCAGAGGCCAGAGTGCCTGAGCCTGGAGCGGAAAGACTGCCCCGGGCGTGCCCATGGAGCTGCTTGGTACAGCAGGTGTCTTCTTTCTTGCGTTCCGCTCTGGTCAGCATCCCCCGGGTCTCAGTGTCGCACGAGAGGCTGAGGCCCTCTCGGCCGGGCCTGTGAGCCATCCTCCGTGGCCACTGTGACCCCCGGGCTTTGTCCGAAAGGAGCAGGAGGCACATCCCAACAACCAGGAGCCATGTAGCTTTGGATGGTTTTCCTTCCTTCCTTGCTCCTTCCCTGTCTTTCTTCTTTCCTTTCTTCTTTCTTTCAGCTTTCCATTAATTTTTTAAAATATGTATTTGTCTGGCTTCACCGGGTCTTCGTTGCAGCATAAGAATTCCTAGTTGCGACCTGTGGGTTCCACTTCCCTAACCAGGGGTGAAACCCTGGCCAGGCTCCTGTACTGGGAGTGGGGAGTCTTAGCCCTGGGACCGCCAGGGAAGTCCCTTCACTTATTTTTAAATTCATTTATCTTTTTTTAAATTGTGGTAAAACTGTCCATAAAATGTGCCTTTTTTTTTCAGGGATACAGTTAAGTAGCACTAAGTACATTCACATCGTTGTATAACCATCACTGCCATCCATTTCTAGAGCTTTTTCGTCACCCTGTTAAACACTCACTTCCCATTCCCGCCTTCCCCAGTTCCTGACAAACCCCCTTCTCGTTTCTGTCTCTCTGGGTCTGACTAGTCTCCACACCTCATAGGTGGAATTGTGTGTGACTGATTTCACTTAGCATAATATTTTGAAGGTTCATCCATGTTGTAACTTCTGTCAGAATTTCATTCCTTTTTGAGGAACGTTGTACATTTGGAAAAATCACTTTGCTATACAATTAAACCTTTCCTTTTGTCATTGGACGTTCTTAGGAAGGATGGCTGTGTGTACTGTGCTAAGGACCATGCACAGGGCTTCTGGAATCTAGTCAGGGATGAAGTTTCCTTCAGTCACGGGGCAGATGGAGCAAGGCTTTGAGAGCCTGTTGGACGTGGGTGGGCTCCGGGTTTGTCCAAGGGAGCCCCCAGGGGACCGTGTGAGCCAAGACCTGGGGTTGGGGGCAGAGGCCATACCTGGGGGCTGTGTCCCGGTGCACAGGTGTGTGTGCACATTCACGGGGATAACCATTAGCTGTAGCTGCAGAGAGATTGAGGCCGTTGAGCGCTTCACATGCCAGACTGGGGAGTAACCTTGCTCCGAGGAGGTGGGAAGCTGTAGAGAATACTGAGCAAGAAATAGCTGCAAATAGAGCTGGCAGTTAAGAAAGTTAGTATGTTGATCATGTGCAGAATGCAGTGGGGACAGGAGGAGACTGGAGGCTGGGAGGGCAGGCAGGTTATTTGCTCAGGTGGGAGGGGGCAGAGCGGCGAGGCTGGGGTGCAGACGTGGAAGGTGGACCCCAGGTCCATGGCGGGTGTGGGAGAGAAGTATGGCCCCTGAGGCACCGGATGCCCCAGAATCCCTGCTCAGAACACTCGAGGGGGCGTGGCTGGAGCAACGGGTGTTGGGCTCTGTGGCTGCACTCACGTTGCTTGGGGTCAGTGAATATGAACTTGGCAAAGCTTCTCCGTGCCTGAGATGGTGGCCCACTGTGCCCAGTGTTGGTCTTGAACGTCCCTGTTGGGAATCTGTGTGCACACCGCTCTTCGAGCCAGGGCCGGGATCTGAGCAGAGTCTCTGCTGCAGCCGGTGATCTCCCTATTTTCCAAGGTCATGGTTCTTGTTCCACTCAGCTCAGGAGGCTCATCACTCAGCCATGAAAACCCTCTCCCCTGGAGACTCGGCAGGAAGATTGTGGTCTTAGCTCAGCAGCAGTTCTAGTTCAGAAAATGTTTGACAGAGTTGGTTTAGTGCATTTTCTAAAATGCAACTGTTAATCTAGTCACTTTTTTCAAGAACTGCTTTTGTTCCATTTCACCTTTAAGGCAGCTCGCAGAGGACCAGGGGCGATACGTTTCATCCGAGATTGGCTCTGAATATGATGAATTACTTGTGTGCTTCTTTCTATAATTATGGAGCTTTGCTCAAATGTTAACCTGCCCCAGATGGCAGCTTTTCACAGGCTCTTCAGCCTGTTGACATCGGAGCTGAGACACCTTCTCCTCTGGATCCCTTCCTCCAGAGTAGCCCACGATGGACTCGTTCATCCTGCTTTGCAAGCTGTCAGAGAAGGGCTTCCAGAACCCTGGCTCTGTCGTTCTAGAGTTTGTCAGGCATGTGGTCAGGTTGCTGTCCTCCAGGTCATACCTCTTGGAAGCACCAGGCACCCGCCCGCCCTTGCCTGAGACCCACGGTCGTGGTGGGAACTGGCACTCAAGGTGTGAACTCTGGGATAGACAGCTCTTGGCAACCCTGTAGCTGAGTGTGTCATACCCCTACTGTCCCCACATCATCTGGTAACACCTGTGTGGTCACGGCCGTCCTAGTGCAAAGATGAGGAGACTGAGGCTCAAGCAAAAGCTGCTCTGAGCATAAGCCCCAGGCCCACTTCCCACAAGAGGCCAGGCCTCCCCGGCCACCCGCAGGCTTGCTCGCAGCCTGTTCTGTCTCTGGCTTCCCAGGACCTTTCATGAACAACCAGGCAGCCTCCGTGCTGCGCTTCTGCTCCACAGCCCAGATGGCAGCTTGGTTCCCGAGCCCAGAGTCACCCAGGAACGGTCCAGGCGGCCACTGGGCCTTTGCAGAGATGCCTTTATTGATCAAGTCATAGCCTGAGGCTGTTGTTCACGTCCTCGCGTGAATGAATTCTGGGCCTTGTGAGTTGGAGGCTGGTAAAACCAGTGATCCTCCAGAAGGACTGCACTCCGATGGGTTTCATGAGGTTGAGGCAGTTGTGTAGACCCAGTTCCGACTACTATTTTTTCAGCCATGACATACTCTATGTGCTGTTAAGAGTGAGTCTTAGGAGGCTAGAAGTTCGTTTTCTGACTTTAAGTGCCAAATGAGAGTAGAAGTTGAGCTGGTTTTATAGCTCTGTTGTTGTTTAGTTGGTAAGTTGTGTCCAACTCTTGGCAACCCTGTAGCCTGTACCCACCAGGCTCCTCTGTCCGTGGGATTTCCCAGGCAAGAATAGTGGAGGGGGTCACCGTTTAGGCTCCAAGTTCATTTTCTGACTTTGAGAACCAAATGAGCATAGAAACTCAACCACTTGAATAGCTTAATACTCACTGATTAGCATCAGCCAGTGAGAGAGATGTGTCCACATTTATAAGTGTAAAACATTACTCCAGAATCAGAGGCTCAAATTGACTGTGAACATGTATTGTTTCACAGTTCTGAGAGTTAGGAGTTTGGGGGTGGCGTACACGACTGGTCCTAGCTTAGGGCATTTTTTAAGGTTAGTGTCTGGACGTCCACCTGAGCTGCAGTCTTGTGAAAGCTTGAGTAGGGAGAGAAGATCCCTTCCAGGTGGCTGCCCATATCGCCACCGACTTTTGGAAAGAGACCTGTCTTACCTGGCCTGCACGTCTGTGCACGGGGGGATGACCCACCTGGCAGCCTAGGTGGTTTCCCGGAGGCTGCCGCACACCTGTTAGGACCCTGCCTCAGCACCCCAGATCATCATTTGTGCAGGCTTCTACTGGTCACACAGGTGGGCAGACACCACACAGAGTGAGACACAGCTCACCTCCTCATGGCTTCTGTGGCTCTTGAGCATAATTTTGCAGAAGGAAACAAGCCTGGAAGCAGGGGGTAGCTGACCTTAAACCATCCAGGCTCCAAGAATCTTGAAATGATAATTACACCTTCTCCCAGTGATCCCTGAGTTGAGAATGCTCGGAGAGGCAGACCATAGGTCAGACCCATGGCGATCAGATTGAGCAGGTGGCCCCAGTCCCCCTCCTTGTGTGAACCTTGGGACAGGCTGCCCAAGGAAGAGCTTCCCTGGAGGCCAGCCTCATCCAGCTCAGCCCTTGGTCGCTTGTGGACTGCTCTGCACGTCCAAGCGCTGTTCACAGCAGATCTCTGCTCAACAGGGGACGGTAACGGCTTGGGTCACTTCACCAACATCGTAGGCAGAGTTGTGCTCTGCCAACATCTAAGGCACGCTGGCTTTGCCTGACTCTGAGCAGCTGTAACTGAGCCCCTAGCTTCCCTCTCCCTCCTCAAATTCTACTGTCATCATTCTGTCATCTGCCTCTGCCTCCCTCCTCCCCCTCCCGCCCTCATCTATCATCCTGGGGAAGGGAGGAGGACGGGGAGTAGTAGACAGACAAGGGGGTAGATAGATAAGGGGGCAGGTAGTAGATAAGGCGGCAGGTAGAAAGTAAATAAGAGAGAGGGGGGTACATAGTAGACATTTAGATAAGACAGTGGGTAGATGGTAGATAGACAAGGGGGTAGACAGATAGTAAATGAGAGAGAGGGGCGTACATGGTAGAGAGGGAGACATGAGACCTCGGACTGACAGGTAGTAGAGAGACAGTGGGTGACAGAGAGACAGTGGAGACAGTGGGTGGAGGAGAGACAGTGAGTGGCAGAGACAGTGGGTGGTAGAAAGACAGTGGGGAGACAGTGGGTGGAAGAGAGACAGTGGAGAGACAGTGGGTGGTAGAGAGACAGTGAGTAGTAGACAGTGGATGGTAGAGAGACGGTGGGTGGAGGAGAGACAGTGGGTGAGAGACAGTGGAGAGACAGTGGGTGGAGGAGACAGTGGGTGGCAGAGAGTCACTCACCATTTCTCTACCACCTCTCTGTCACCCACCGTCTCTCTCTCACCCACCATCTCTCTGTCACTCACCTCTCTGTCACCCACCTCCTCTCTGTCACCCACCTCCTCTCTGTCACCTGTCACCCAGCATCTCTCTGTCACCCACCTCCTCTCTGTCGCCCACCGTCTCTCTGTCGCCCACCGTCTCTCTGTCACCTCTCTGTCACCCACTGTCTCTCTGTCACCTGTCACCCACCACCTCTCTGTCACCCACGTCCTCTCTGTCACCCACCTCCTCTCTGTCGCCCACCTCCTCTCTGTCACCCACCTCCTCTCTGTCGCCCACCTCTCTGTCACCTGTCACCCACCATCTCTCTGTCACCCACTGTCTCTCTGTCACTCACCTCTCTGTCACCCACCACCTCTCTGTCACCCACCTCCTCTCTGTCACCTGTCACCCAGCATCTCTCTGTCACCCACCGACTCTCTGTCACCCACTGTCTCTCTGTCACCTGTCACCCAGCATCTCTCTGTCACCCACCATCTCTCTGTCACCTGTCACCCAGCATCTCTCTGTCACCCACCGTCTCTCTGTCACCTCTCTGTCACCCACCTCCTCTCTGTCACCTGTCACCCACCTCCTCTCTGTCACCCACGTCCTCTCTGTCACCTCTCTGTCGCCCACCTCCTCTCTGTCACCCACCATCTCTCTGTCACCTGTCACCCAGCATCTCTCTGTCACCCACCGACTCTCTGTCGCCCACTGTCTCTCTGTCACCTGTCACCCACCTCCTCTCTGTCACCCACGTCCTCTCTGTCACCTGTCACCCACCGTCTCTCTGTCACCTCTCTGTCACCCACCTCCTCTCTGTCGCCCACCTCCTCTCTGTCGCCCACCTCCTCTCTGTCACCCACCATCTCTCTGTCACCTGTCACCCAGCATCTCTCTGTCACCCACCTCCTCTCTGTCACCCACCTCCTCTCTGTCACCTGTCACCCACCGTCTCTCTGTCACCTCTCTGTCGCCCACCTCCTCTCTGTCGCCCACCTCCTCTCTGTCACCCACCTCCTCTCTGTCACCTGTCACCCACCTCCTCTCTGTCACCCACTGTCTCTCTGTCACCCACCACCTCTCTGTCACCCACCTCCTCTCTGTCACCTCTCTGTCACCCACCTCCTCTCTGTCGCCCACCTCCTCTCTGTCGCCCACCTCCTCTCTGTCGCCCACCGTCTCTCTGTTTCCCCCTCGCAGGCACCGGGTGGTGGTCTCCTACCCACCACAGAGCGAGGCAGAGCTGGAGCTCAAGGAGGGCGACATCGTGTTCGTGCACAGGAAGCGGGAGGACGGCTGGTTCAAGGGCACGCTGCAGCGGAACGGGAAGACGGGGCTCTTCCCCGGGAGCTTCGTGGAGAACATCTGAGGGGCCGCCGGGCTGGACCGCATCTGTCTCCACAGCCCTCCGACGGCCCACGGGCACGTCGCCCCTTGCCTTGGTCACCTGCCACCTGCCTTGAGCTGTCTGATACACTCCACAAAGGAACCTAGCTGAGATGGACAACTGTTTACAAGGCTTAACTAATTTATTTGCTTTTTTAAACTTGAATTTTTCCTGTAATAGATGAATTCTTTGGATTATGATTTTGAGAAGTTATTAATTTATGAAACAGTAGCCAATGAGAGGCTGGGTGACCCCCTGTTGGAAGCAACAGAGCCCAGTCGGTGCAGAAGATGGCCCCAGGGCTGCCCTGGTGGCTCAGAGGGTAAAGAAGACGGCCCCGCCCTCCCGGGCTCACTCCCTTCTTTGGGTCCGGGATGCCAGCTGTCGCGCTTGGCCGTCTCTGGGAAGTCAGGGCCCGCGAGTGAACCCAGGGCGCTGAGGGAGGCCCGGGTGGCAAGGTGGGCACCTGTCTTTCTGGTTGGGCCTGGAGTCACCACAGAACCCAGTCCTCACTTTAACTGTGAGGGTCTCCGATTTCCTAGGAGAAGGGGGAATAAAGCACAACCTTTGGAGAGCATGTATTCAGAAATAGGTTTAGTTGCGTCACAGAAGTGGCTCGGCTCAGTGGCTGGACGTTGAAGAATTGCAGTTGCGCCCTGTCTGCGGACGGCCCTGAATGTCCCCGTGCTGTCACCGCAGGCGGCCTCCGTGTGTGGTGCAGGAGGGCCCATGAGGGCCACAGGCGTTCGTGGGGCTCTTCCCCTGCCCCCCACCCCCAGGTGGGGCTGCACCCCACACAGCGGCCACAGGGAACGCCGCGGCCGTGCGGCTGGGCCGGGCAGCCCCTCGTCTGCCCATGTCACCCCGAGCGCCGCTGTCCCCGGGCGGCCGAGGCCCTGGCTGCGCCCCTTTCAGGCTGCTGGGCACGCGTGGGCTGAGCCCACGATCCCTGCCGCCCCTCTGCGACAGCCATGCCGCCCCCACCCCAGCTGGCTGCACAGCCTGGCTCAGGGCCCCCCTCACAGCAGAGCCAGGGAGGGGCCTGGCAGCGGCAGAGACGGCGACCACAGCTTTCTCATGAGAAAGCAAAAACACAACCCTTCTCATTTTTCACCTTTAAGAGTTGCAACTAGGGAGTCAGAACATGGACTGAGCGTCTTCTTGCAAGCAGTTTTATGGTCTTAAAGAGATATATTATGTGGTTGAAATGAAATCATTCCTAAATTAACCATTTTTTATAAGACACTGTACATTATGTTCCTGTGTATTGAATTTTTAAAAAAAATACTGGGATATTCATGTAATATATAAAGTTTTGGTGAAATGAACTTCAGCTAGGAGAAAAAGCTGCCATCAGCTTTCATCTGTGTAAGTTGACACCAATGTGTCATAATATTCTTTATTTTGGGAAATTAGTGTATTTTATAAAAATTTTAAGAAGTAAAAAGACTACTACCAGATAAGATCACTTTTTTACCTGTCTTTTCTCCATATTTTAAGCTATGTGATTGAAGTACCTCTGTTAATAGATTCCTGGTATGAAGTTGGTTAAAATTTCATCTGTTAATAGATCACTTAGATAATATAATGTATGGGTTTTCTGTTGGTTTTCGGGCACAGTGGATGGAGACTTTGTAACAAGGGCTTGTTACTTGGCAATAGGGTAATGATAAAATCGCGGTTTATCATTCCTTTTCATGTTAATAATTTGAAGGCTGGAGAAAAGGTTCAAGATTAAAATTTGATGTTCAAACTTTATGACTCTTTTACTTTTTTCTTTTCTTTTTTAAACATGGGACACATTTGACATCATTTCTACTTCATGAAGATTCTTTGCAAATAGCTCAAACAAATGGCATCTACAATAATCAGCTTACGGCTATGATATATTTTAGCCCTCCAGTCAGCAAACCTTGTTTCCCCAAAGGTTATAAAGTCCTCTTGAAAGAGTGTGTAGCATCTCACCAGGGAGTGGGTGACACGCCTGCTGCCCTTTCCCCGTTCACGGTGGCTACATCACCTGATGACTCCGCAAGTCTTTTCTTAGCTGCAGGAGGACCAGACCTAAACCACCTGTGCCACAGCCTGTAGGTCTCAGCAAGGCTTGGGAACATCGTCTGCAGACTCGCTGTGACTTTAATCTCCCCTGGAAACCACAAAGTCCTAAGTTTAAAAAGACTGTGTCTACCAGGTTAAAAACATATGTATTTTCCTAGTTTAATTTTTGTTGTTGCTGTTGAGTTGCTAAGTCGTGCCTGATTCTTTGTGACCCCGTGGACTGTAGCCGCCCAGGCTCCTCTGCCCATGGGATTCTCCAGGCAAAAATACTGGAGTGGGTTGCCATTTCCTTTTCCAGGGGATCTTCCCGACCCAGGGATCGAACCGTGTACGTAACGTCTCCTGCACTGGCAAATGGGCTCTTTACCACTAGTGCCACTTTGGTTTTTGCCAGAAGTGACCTCTGTAACCAGGTGGGCAAGACAGTGATGACTTAGTTTCCTCCTGTTTCTGCCCCATCTCCTCCCTGGGTGACAGTGAGGAGGAGGAAACCGCAGCCCTGTATTGAAAAGTGCTATTTTAACACGTGCACTGTTTTCACCTCTGCTTGCAAATATTTCACTTCATCCTCCTAGAGTGTGCACATGTGGCCTTGGCTGAATCTGACTGCGTCTAGAAGGAGCCAGTGAGGGTGGCGTTTCCCTGTGATGCGTGGACATCTCTGTCCCTAGTGAGAGCAGGGCAGTGTTTTCATCCTCCAAAACTCAGGCAACTAGTTCAATTCAGAGCTCTTAATTGAACCCTCAATATTAGGGTTCAAGTTTAGAAAACACTTTCAATAGATTTTAGAGTAAGTTGTAAGCTCATTGTGTGTATCTGTGTGAAATTTTTTTAAATGGTCTCAAGCCAGTAAAATGATGCTCTTATTAAGGTAGCAGCCTATTCACATTGCTCCTTTCCAGATGTGCCAACCCACCAGAATAATGGAGGGGATGTCCCATAAGGGTTGCCATGTCCAGGCTGAGCGTGGGCTTGCCTTTCCTTGACTCCTGTGAATGCCTGGCTCTGCCCCTGGTGGTGAGTTGCACCAGAGACTGGAAGGAGGTAATAGGGTGGCTGGTGTGAACTGTGGATGTCTTAAAACGCCCTCTTTCTGGTTTATAAGGGAATATTTATTTTACTTCTCTTGTCTTTCCTGCTAATAAATTTTATTAACTTTCTGACTTGGCTGTTTAGGTTTCTATCTTTAAAGCAGCACCTTGATCCCACCCAGTGCCAAGTTTTGTTCTGCAGCCATCTTGACCCAGGAGCCCCAATGGCGAGACCTGCAGGTGATGTGGTCTTCGAGCCACCATCCTGTACCATGCTTACAGGTCAGACTACCTGAGTGATGCTCTAAAGCCCAGAGGTGGCAGAATGGTCAGTGAGCCAGCAGCCACTGCATTGCCCACAACTTAGAGAAGAAATTCAGTTCCAGAAGGCTTTGACCTTGAGTTGAATCTGTCTCGGTCTGAGACCCTTGTAAAAGCACTAGAAGAAACCAGGGGAGACTTCCAAGTGAGCCCTTCTAAGGGTGACTTAAAAACCAGAAGCCATAAAAAAAGAAAACACGGATAACTTCAACTACAGAAAACATACCTACATGACAAAGGCCTTACAGTCAACAGAGAACAATAGGAAAAAAATCTTGTAACTCTTATGGTAGACAAGGATTCCTTTATATATAAAGAGTTCATGGGACTCAATAAAAGTGAAAATCCAAAAGTAAAACTGACAATGTGTGACAGAAACTGCCAATTGCCTCTCAATGTGTGCTGCCCTCTTCCCCNGACTTAAAAACCAGAAGCCATAAAAAAAGAAAACACGGATAACTTCAACTACAGAAAACATACCTACATGACAAAGGCCTTACAGTCAACAGAGAACAATAGGAAAAAAATCTTGTAACTCTTATGGTAGACAAGGATTCCTTTATATATAAAGAGCTCATGGGACTCAATAAAAGTGAAAATCCAAAAGTAAAACTGACAGTGTGTGACAGAAACTGCCAATTGCCTCTCAATGTGTGCTGCCCTCTTCCCCCTTATTAACTGATTCCTGGGCAATGCCCTCACTTGAAAAGCCACATGTTCCAATTTCCTTCAGATACAACCACGTTACTGAGTTATTGCTGAGATGGAAGCTAAGTGTCAAAGGGAACTTCTGTGAAGCTTCTGAAAGGGAGGAGGCACATAGCCTGTGGCTGTTTTCTTTTTCCTTCTTGCAGCCTGCAATGTAGGCATGATGGCTGGTGCTCCAGCAGCTATCTTGAGTCATAAGTGACCTTTAACATGGAAGCCACATTTTAGCATGATGCAGGAGAAAGAGAAAGAAGATACTTGAGACCCTTGTAACCTTCCAGCCTTCATGCCAACCTTAACTACCATCTTCAGATATGGTCTGTGTGAGAATAAACCTCTTGACTGTAGTCTGATCTCTCATCCGCAGTCAACCTGATGCCAGTATTACCTAGCGGTTCCCCAAAAAGTAAATGCAAATATACTAAAAGATGACCGACCCCATGTAGACGTGCATGAACGACTATGAAATATCTTTCACTGATAAAATCAGAAACTAAAAAAATTAGAAATTAAGAGCANATGCCAACCTTAACTACCATCTTCAGATATGGTCTGTGTGAGAATAAACCTCTTGACTGTAGTCTGATCTCTCATCCGCAGTCAACCTGATGCCAGTATTACCTAGCGGTTCCCCAAAAAGTAAATGCAAATATACTAAAAGATGACCGACCCCATGTAGACGTGCATGAACGACTATGAAATATCTTTCACTGATAAAATCAGAAACTAAAAAAATTAGAAATTAAGAGCACATATTTTGCTAATGAAAATATGATTTGATTAAAAAAAAACATCTAGGGATAGCAGTCTGGAAAATATCAAAATTGCAAATGCATTCACCCATTCTGAGAATCTATTTTCCAGAGGCACTTATTTGCCAAGTGTAAAATGCCAGTACCTTGTCGATCACAGCAAAATATTGGCAACAACCCGTGTTCAGCAATAGGACGCTGGTGATGTTTGTGCAGAGAAAGCTGCACAGCCATCAAGAGCTACACAGTTCAGTTCAGTTGTCGCTCAGTAGTGTCCGACTCTTTGCTACCCCATGAATCACAGCATGCCAGTCCTCCCTGTCCATCACTATCTCCTGGAGTTCACTCAGACTCAACATTCATCGAGTCCATGATGCCATCCAGCCATCTCATCCTCGGTCGTCCCCTTCTCCTCCTGCCCCCAATCCCTCCCAGCATCAGAGTCTTTTCCAATGAGTCAGCTCTTCGCATGAGGTGGCCAAAGGACTGGAGTTTCAGCTTTAGCATCATTCCTTCCAAAGAAATCCCAGGGTTGATCTCCTTCAGAATGGATTGGTTGGATCTCCTTGCAGTCCAAGGGACTCTCAAGAGTCTTCTCCAACACCACAGTTCAAAAGCATCTGTTCTTTGGCACTCAGCCTTCTTCACAGTCCAACTCTCACATCCATACATGACCACAGGAAAAACCATAGCCTTGACTAGCCAGACCTTAGTCGGCAAAGTAATGTCTCTGCTTTTGAATATGCTATCTAGGTTGGTCATAACTTTTCTTCCAAGGAGTAAGCGTCTTTTAATTTCATGGCTGCAGTCACCATCTGCAGTGATTCTGGAGCCCAAAAAAATAAAGTCTGACACTGTTTCCACTGTTTCCCCATCTATTTCCCATGAAGTGACAAAGATGAGACAGAATGTGCCACCGCTTAGTGAGAAGTCAGGAGGCGGGGAAGAATGCGTGCATTAGCTGTTAGCTCATACTTGATGCAGTGTCTCTGGCAGGAGACACGGGATATTGCCAGGGTACTGGTCTCCACCACTCAAGATGGGACCTGTGCCAACTTCCTTCCTGGATCTCCCCTCAGACAGGTAGAGAACCTCAGCTCCCAGCCTGTGGGGGTCACAGAGTCCGAGGGATGAGCAGACATTGGAAATGCTTTAGAGAGTTGAGATCTGAGAAATCAAGGGATACTCACTTTAGAGAGAAATATCAATCATCTCACTACTGAGTCAAGAGCAGATAGAAAAACGACATCACTTAGGAAGAGAAGCAGGTTTCCACCGCTGCTGTGAGTGAAAGCTCATTGTCCTTAAGAGCCCAGGGTAAGCCTGACGTGATATTCCACAAAGGATCGGCTTTGACTCCTCCCATTACTTTGAGAACTTGAGAACCACCTGACTTGTTTCGTGGTACAGTGGATTCCGTGAAGACCTTCCAAGATAAAATATACTCATACCCAGATCAGCAGTGAGGCTCTTCTGGGGCCCCTGTGTGTGTTCCCAAGAGCAGAACCCTAAGAAACTCCTGCCACGGTCCGGAACCAGGGGAAAGATCAACATAAGAATTTTACAGTGCAGGCTTCCAGACTTGGGTCTCATTGAGGACAGACGTGAGACAAGCAGGTTTCTGCTGGTGCTGTCAATCTGTGTGTGTTCATGTGGAAACTTCCAGCTGAGTTGTTGGCAAACCCCCGCAATGCCCTGCATCACCCAGCAAACAGGCTCAGGTGTGCAGCTCGAGCTTGTAGTCCAGGTGGATGAGCAAGCGTTCTCTGCTGGCCAGACTCCATCTCCCAGACCTCATGTGCTCCCTTTGGCCCCTGCAGAATCAAGGGGCCCTGCGTGTCNCTTCCAGCTGAGTTGTTGGCAAACCCCCGCAATGCCCTGCATCACCCAGCAAACAGGCTCAGGTGTGCAGCTCGAGCTTATAGTCCAGGTGGATGAGCAAGCGTTCTCTGCTGGCCAGACTCCGTCTCCCAGACCTCATGCGCTCCCTTTGGCCCCTGCAGAATCAAGGGGCCCTGCGTGTCACACCCTCTCAGCACAGATGCTGGGACCAGAAGATAAGGAGCAGTTAAAAAGAAATAGAAAACAAAGCCCTCCTCATGGAGCAGAAAGTGAGCAGGTAGGGTGTAAAATTCAGAGTGTCTTTGCTGGCCCCGGCCTTCCTCCAGCTCTCTCCGTAGCTTCTCTAGCTCATGCTTTAAGGAGTTCCATTATTTTTGTAAGTGGAGTCCCGGAAGGACCTAATATCAAAGGAAACCAGTAGGCCACACCCTGCTGGCCCTTAAATCCCGAGACCTAGTTGACAGCCAGAAGAATCTGAAGGCAGTGGAACATTTGAGTTGCTGTGTATAGGCTGGGGATTCCGAATATAGGTGGGCATAGGGGAGAAATAAGCATATCACTGTTTGTTCTCCAGAGCAGCGCCGTCCGTCTGTGCTGGTGAGCGACGGGATGTCTCATACCTGCACCTTCCAGTCCAAGGGCCGTCCGTCTCCTGTGACTGCCGTGACCAAAGAACTGAAGAAGGCAGTGGAACATTTGAGTTGCTGTGTATAGGCTGGGGATTCCGAATATAGGTGGGCATAGGGGAGAAATAAGCATATCACTGTTTGTTCTCCAGAGCAGCGCCGTCCGTCTGTGCTGGTGAGCGACGGGATGTCTCATACCTGCACCTTCCAGTCCAAGGGCCGTCCGTCTCCTGTGACTGCCGTGACCAAAGAACTGAATTCCTCTAATTGGATTGCATTTTGTTGTTGTTCAGTAGCTCCGACTTTGCGATCCCATGGCCTGCAGCCCGCCAGGCTTCCCTGTCCTTCACTATGTCCCGGAGCTTGCTCAAACTCGTGCCCTTCGAGTCGATGATGCTATCCAACTATCTCATCCTCTGTTGCCCCCTTCTCTTCTTGCCCTCAATCTTTCCCAGAATCAGGGTCTTTCCCAGTGAATCAGCTTTTTTGCCAAAGTATTGGAGGTTCAGCCTTAGCATCCCAAGTTTCTATGTAAATAGTCACAGACAGCTAAGAACCAGGTGGAGTGACAGATTTGAGTCAGGAAGAGAACTGAGGTCCCCTAAGCCTGTGGTGTGTGCCGTAAATGCTGCTTCTCTGCGGACAGAGGCCAGGGAGTCCTCCGTGGCTGCACTTCCAGCTGAGTTGTTGGCAAACCCCCGCAATGCCCTGCATCACCCAGCAAACAGGCTCAGGTGTGCAGCTCGAGCTTGTAGTCCAGGTGGATGAGCAAGCGTTCTCTGCTGGCCAGACTCCATCTCCCAGACCTCATGTGCTCCCTTTGGCCCCTGCAGAATCAAGGGGCCCTGCGTGTCACACCCTCTCAGCACAGACGCTGGGACCAGAAGATAAGGAGCAGTTAAAAAGAAATAGAAAACAAAGCCCTCCTCATGGAGCAGAAAGTGAGCAGGTAGGGTGTAAAATTCAGAGTGTCTTTGCTGGCCCCGGCCTTCCTCCAGCTCTCTCTGTAGCTTCTCTAGCTCACGCTTTAAGGAGTTCTATTATTTTTGTAAGTGGAGTCCCGGAAGGACCTAATATCAAAGGAAACCAGTAGGCCACACCCTGCTGGCCCTTAAATCCCGAGACCTAGTTGACAGCCAGAAGAATCTAAAGGCAGTTGAACATTTGAGTTGCTGTGTATAGGCTGGGGATTCCGAATATAGGTGGGCATAGGGGAGAAATAAACATATCACTGTTTGTTCTCCAGAGCAGCACCGTCCGTCTGTGCTGGTGAGCGACAGGATGTCTCATACCTGCACCTTCCAGTCCAAGGGCCGTCCGTCTCCTGTGACTGCCATGACCAAAGAACTGAATTCCTCTAATTGGATTGCATTTTGTTGTTGTTCAGTAGCTCCAACTTTGCGATCCCATGGACTGCAGCCCGCCAGGCTTCCCTGTCCTTCACTATGTCCCGGAGCTTGCTCAAACTCGTGCCCTTCGAGTCAATGATGCTATCCAACTATCTCATCCTCTGTTGCCCCCTTCTCTTCTTGCCCTCAATTTTCCCAGAATCAGGGTCTTTCCCAATGAATCACCTTTTTTGCCAAAGTATTGGAGCTTCAGTCTTAGCATCCCAAGTTTCAATGTAAATAGTCACAGATAGCTAGGAATCGGGCGGAGTGACAGATTTGAGTCAGGAAGAGAATTGAGGTCCCCTAAGCCTGTGGTGTGTGCCGTAAATGCTGCTTCTCTGCGGACAGAGGCCAGGGAGTCCTCCGTGGCTGCCCCACATCTTCCAAGTGTGTCTCCACATGATGCTGAGCTCACAAAGGGCCACGAGGGTGAACCCATGACCCCCTGGGGCTGTCAGGGCAATGGTCAGGGGCTCTGCCTTCTGTGAGCTAATGACAGTTGTCAGCAGACTGGGGTTGAGGTTTTTAGAGAGAACACAGAATTTGAGCCCTGTAATTACACATGAAACAGTCCCCTCCCCTGGGAAGAAGGCCATGATTCTCATTCCCCTCCCCACCCCCAAAAGGTCAGTTCCCTGCAGGCTGGAGCTTTATCTTGACCATCAGAGCTAGGCCATTCCTTCTGCCTGTGGAAATTGAAAGCTTGGTGGAATTACCTCTTCCCTTTTTTTGAGCATTCAAGGATGTTACAAGACATAAAGCAAAAACATCCTTTCGGGTTAGACCAGCGTCCTTATCAGTGATGTCACTGGAGCACATTCAACAGATTTTGTACAGGCAGCTGCAGAGTGAAGACAGTGGCCTGGCTGCGACACCGAGTTACCCTGGGTCACTTGTGAACACCCCCTCCTTCCCCTCCTATGGAAAGGTCTAGTGAGCGCTCTGCTGGGACCTGATGCTCATGGAGGATGCTGGTTTTGTGAGGGAGGGTCTGGGGCTTCCCTGGTGGGTCAGACAGTAAAGGATCTGCCTTCAGTGCAGGAGACCTGGGTTCAATCCCTGGGTTGGGAAGATCCCCTGGAGAAGGGAAAGGCTACCTACTCCAGTATTCTGGCCTGGAGAATTCCATGGACTGTACATTCCATGGGGTCGCAAAGAGTCAGACACGACTGAGCGACTTAGCGTGGCATGGTCTGGGGGTAACCGTCCTTCTGAGGTTTTACAAGATGTTAAGTGACAGCACCAAGTCTGTGGATCCTTCTTGTCGATCAACTGCCAGCTTTAAACCCTCCATTTCAATAAGCCCACCTTGGCTGTGGAAACCCTCCATGTCCCGTAAATAAAGACGGACACAGAGAGTGATTGAAGAGACACAGCGCTTAAAACTCCACCTGCTGATGCAGGAGACACAGCAGACGCAAGTTTGATCCCCGGGTCAGGAAGATCCCCTGGAGGAGGAAATGGCAACCCGCTCCAGTATTGTTGCCTGGAGAACCCCATGCACAGAGGAGCCGGGTGGGCTCCAGTCCACGGGGTCACAAAGAGTCAGACACGACTGAGCGACTGAGCACGCACGTCGGGTGCCAGAGCAGTGGGGCCCACACAGCATGCACCCGGCGTCCCCGGGGCAGGGACACGGCCTCCCTGTGCCCCGGGAGGGGCAGGCTCTGCACCTTCTGGCCATGGCCACACGGCCCAGGGACTCTATCAGTCCGTGTCCACAGGCAGCTGGCCCCGCCAGGGGAGCAACTGTGGGGCTGCTGTGATGTGGTGGCCGTGGCAGACATCAAAGCTGGGCTCGAGTTTCTGCCCTCTCAGCTGGGATGGGCCCGCCTGTGGTTTCCCTGCCCACCGGGATAGAGGCGTGGGCCTGGCCTGTCACCCTCTGGGCCCTGTCATCACCCTGGCGCGATGAGGCTCCACACAGCAAAGCTGTAATGATCCTGCCACCAGCTGAATGCGCCCAGCGGCGTAGGCAAAACAGGACAGACGCAGGACTTGAGAAGTCAGAATCTTATCCTTTGATCCTGAACTGACTTGTGCCAGAGAGGCGCTTTTTCTTTCCTTAAAAAAAAATCCTGTTTAGTATTATTTCTGTCCTGTCTCACTGTCTGTGTGCCTGCTTCTCTCTCTGCCCTTGCCCCTTCGTATGGGTGTTGGAACCCCAGTCCTCAGGGTGGTGGGTGTGTTGTGAACCCCCCTGGTATGGGTGTTGACTCGTGCAGCTTGCTGTGCGGTAGAAATTATCTACCAACCATCCTCCTGAAATTCCCATCTGAAGAGCCTTTGAGGTTTTTTAAATTGTTGTTTGTTTGTTTTTACTTTTCTCTCTTTAGTTTTAGTTGTATGAAGTCATTATCAAAGTTCTGGTATACAACGAAAAACTACTTAGCATAGTTGAATCAGAGTAGGGGAGAAGCTTATTAAATGGTTCACTTAAATGCAGATTCTTAAGGGGCTGAAATACATTTTCCTTTTTAAAAAATTATTTTAATTGGAGGATAATGGCTTCACAGTATTGTGCTGATTTCTGCTATATATCAACATTAATCAGGTATACATATGTCCCCTCCTTCTTGAACCTCCCTCCTACCCTCCCACCCCTGAAATACACTTTTAGTTGCCTGAGATTAATAACACATATGCCCTGCTCTATTTCAAAACCAACTCCATATTTACTGAGCAAATTCTTACAAGCCAATGCGTGTTTAGCTACTACAATGATACGCATTGTGAAAGACAGAGAAGGAATTATTTTTTCATCCTGCAAATTTGCAGATTGCTTATGAAGACATGTACAATAAAAAATGATAGAAGTAAAAATTAGGTAGGATCATAGAAAACAAGTAGGATATCAAGAGGAAGGGATAAATGGAAGGAACACTGTCCCTGCCCTCAAGGAGTATACAGTATGGATGGGGAGAAAAATGCAAACTGAAAGTGATAAGAAATATTGGAAGACAAAGCATCACTATAATAAGTCTGAGGCGGAGATGACAAACCCGATGTGAGCTCAGAGCAGAAGCAGATGGAAGAAGGGAGAGAACATTCTAGATGAAAAGGTGCCAAGACCTGAGTGATGAGGATGGGGAGGTATCTTCTGGAGATTATCAGGATGGAGGAGACACAGGAAGGACCGAGCGCAGGGGCTCAGCAGTGAACATGAGGCAGCTCGTTTGTGGGGAGAGGGACCCTGGGGCTCACACAGAAAGCGTGTGCTTTGGAGTGAGCTGAGGGCCAGATGCTGCCGAGTCAGGAAAGGCCAGTGGGAGGTTCACCTGGGGCTGCTGAGGATTTCCCGATACAGAAGCGATGGGGACAGGAGATCAGCCTGGCCCTGTGTGTGAGATCACATGGGGAGCTGGGAGATTGGGAGTGCAGGAGGTGGGAGCTGTCCCCGAACTCCTGGAGGCAGAGCGGACACAGAGGAAAGAACAACTGGAGAAGGTGCTTAGAGAAGAGAGCCGGGAGGAATAGATGACTGAAGATTAGAGGAGATGGAGGGGCGAGGACAACAGCAACGGCTAAGAGCCGCATCATCGTTGCCATGGCAACAGCGGAGCCTTCGAGAGCGACGGTCATGTGGGCAGGAGGAGTGGCTCCAGGTCAAGATGGGAAGTTCCATTTTGGGAACACTGAGTTCAAAATGATGGCGGGAGTTTCAACTGTAAATTTCCTGCTGAAAGCATGACATTTAAGCTCAAGTCGGGCAGCAGTGAGAAACTGCCAAGCAGGTGACTTTGAACTCCTTCAAGGATGAGGGATGTGTGGGGTGCACAAACCAGGACCACCAGCTGCAGTTTAGAAAGGCTCCTGGGACGGAAACTGTGGTCTAGTGATAGGCAAGAAAGGGTCAGGGTAGGTCACAGGTCCCAGCCACCCAGAGAGCAGTTTCCGGCCAGAAATGCCAGCAGGACCCAGGGCAGCAGACGGAGACGCTGAGGAAGAAGTTGTATTTCCATCTCCTCTACCTGGAGCCCTAAATGGGGTTTCCTTTTGACCTTGGAGAGGCTCTGCTCTCAAAGCTTTGGAACCAAACCAAGAAATTCCTGGCAGGCATCCTCATCCCTTTCTCTTCTCTTTAAAAAAAAAAAAAAGCATTTTTAAAATTTAAAACTATTCCTCTTTGAGAAAAGAATGCAAAGACCTAGTAGACCCAGTCAGAGCTGAAATAAAACCCCTGTGTGCTTGCTGTAATGTGTGTGATGACATGGAGATTCTGCCAGCAGAGCTGAGGGGGGTTGGCAGGCGGGGAGGATGTCTGTAGAATCACACGGACATCTCACTGAGCACAGCCTGAGAGCTGATGCTAAACATGAGTGTGTTTCGTACACTGTTCTTGTGCACAGTAAGGACAGAGCACTTCAGAGATAGCCGCCCTGCCAGCCGCTGTGCTGGGCATGGAGCCACGTGCAGAGAACCCGCAGCCTGGCTGCAGGAGAGATTTCAGCAGGTGCCCCCACCCATGAACACTTGCACCCATCCCCCTTGCTGTCTGGACCCGCATCTTGGCCGGATGCTGCCTTCATGTGATTTCTTCTCATCTCAACTCTTTTCCTCTGCTTCTTATATTACACCCTCCTCTCTGGGCATGTGGCCACGGAGAGAGAAGAAACACATGTTGTTGGTGGTTATGTCTACTAACTCTGCTGGTGCTTTCTCAAGATCAGGAACATGGGGTGACTTGAAAATGTGCTTCCTTCCTGACAGGACAGAAAGAGAGAAGAACCCAGAATTGTTTGTTTCTCTCTCAAAGGAAGGAAACATCCTGGGAGCCAGACAACCCCACTGATCCTCAAAGACATCGAGTCCAGACCATGGATTCCCATGTTCCAAAATGCACAGATGGACCTGGGGAAGGTGTCCCCTGATGTGGCAGAAGGTCGTCCTGGGCTGATACAGACCAGGTCCTCGGTCCTGCCCTTCCTCCACAATCCTGATGTAGAAACAGAGGGGCCACCGATGTCACAGGTACCCTCCTCGCAGGAAGGGGCAGCGTGGGGCAAGGCTGGGCAGGGCAGTCCTCTGGAAGCCAGGTGGGGATCTTCAGAGATCATAATCGCATGCTGCCCCTCAGCCTTTTTGTGGCTTCTGTCTTCCCAAAGAAGAGTCTTCTGCAAACTAAGAAAGTGCAAATCGAACAGCTGAGAGGATGGTAAATGAGCTGCACCTAACAGGGGAAAGGAGATCCCAGATGCCCAAGAATAGTCAGATGCAGTTGCTCCTTGGGGTAACCTCGGAGGGATCATGAAAAATAACAGAGCCCTGAGAGATAAGGAAATTGCAGTTGTAATTTTCAAAAAGGGAAAGAAGGCAGGTCCTGTGAGGCATAGACGAGTTAGGTTGATGTTGACTCTTGGCCAGAATCTTGAAGGACGTCTGAGAAGATGGTTTCCAAGCTTCCACAGAGGGCATCAGCCACTCTGAAGAGCCAGCCCCAGCCTCAGAAAACACGTGGGGTCAGGCGCACTCGCCTCCTTTCCCAGCAAGAACCTCTGACGGCAAGCATATAAGTGAGGTGGCTGATAGCCCATGGTCCAGGAAGGAGCAGATGAGAAAGGAGACTGGGCTCACTGACTGTTTTTAGGTCAAACCAACAGAGACAAATTCTAGCTAGTTTAAGCTGAGAAGGCATCTTATTCAAGGATACAGAGCCGCTTACCGACCCTGGGAAAGGGCTAGAGTCGAGTTTGGGCATCACACACCAACCACATCCAAAATCATGGGGTTGGTCCCGTGAGGACACAGAAGCTTGTCAACAGTGGCCTGGACACCAACGTTCCCACCACCAACATCATGACCCTGGTGCCCCTAAAGGCATCAGACTGTCCCCACTCTCTTGCGCTCCTGGATTCAGCATGATGCTTTCCACCATTGGAACCCAGATCACACGGCCGTAACCCCAGCCACGAGGGGCGCTGGGAAAGCCAGCCACTGGCATTTTCCACCTTTCATTCCGGGAGCTGGTCTGCACTCCAGAAAGACTCTTAAGGTAGACAATTGCCCCAAATAGAAAAGGGGCTCAGATCATGGTGGCCACAGAGACTGGCTAATGTTCTGCTACTGCTCACAGAGGTTGAGGGACGGGGTAATTGGGCAGGTTTATAAATGGTGGAAGGATCACAGAGTTGCTAATTAGCCATCCTTTTTCATCTAAAGGAAGGTTGTTATAGGCATACCGCAGAACTCTGTGTTTCTGTGCTACACAAGAATTTTTTTTTTAATCAGTGGCTTATTCTGTCTGCAGGTGACACGGAACTAGCATGGAATGCTAATACATCCAAGGGCAAAATCAGAATCACAAAGGATCTCTGGGAGTCTGAATCAGCCAGCTCGTGTGACAGGACACAGTCTATCAGTAAGTAAATGGCAGGCTCTGTTTTCGGGTTTTCAAAACCCAACCACTCAAATGTGTCGCCGCTGCTAAGAAACAAGCAGTCATTTAATGTGGTTGCCAGGAAAGCTAATTAAGCCCTAGGATGCATAAACGGGCACACAGTGCTCGGAACAAAGCCGTCTGGCTCCACATCCACCGGCCACAGCTGAGCCCTGTGCCAAGCCCCGGGCACCGCGGTCCGTGAGGGCAGGCCAGCCGCAGATGCCCAGAGGGAATTCAGGAAGGGAAGTGGGCTCAGCATCCAGACAGGAAGAGGGGCCTTGGAGGGACCAGTGAGAGATGGGTTAGTTCAGTTCAGCTCAGTCGCTCAGCTGTATCCAACTCTGGACTGCAGCACGCCAGGCCTCCCTGTCCATCACCAACTCCCAGAATTTACCCAAACCCATGACCATTGAGTCGGTGATGCCATCCAACCATCTCACCCTCTGTCATCCCCTTCTTCTCCTGCCTGCCATCTTTCCCAGCATCAGGGTCTTTTCAAATGAGTCAGTTCTTCACATCAGGGGTCAAAATATTTGAGTTTCAGCTTCAGCATCAGTCCTTCCAATGAATATTCAGGACTGATTTCCTTTAGGATGGCCTGGTTGGATCTCCCTGCAGTCCAAGGGACTCTCAAGAGTCTTCTCCAACATCACAGTTCAAAAGCATGAGTTCTTTGGGCTCAGCTTTCTTTATAGTCCAACTCTCACATCCATACATGACTATTGGAGGGTCGCCAGTTACCAAAGAGTCTGAGTGTGGGAGAAGAGTGAGATCCAGCCCACAGGGGGTCAAGGGCTGAAACTGAGGCCAGTCCAGCCAACCATAGGGCATCCTCAGCAACAGGAAGAAGCTTTCCCAGCTGAGCTGGAAGAGCCTGGAGTGGGGAGGGAGTGGGGTGAGGTGGGGGTCACACCTACCTGTCCCTGAAGGTGTTCAGGTGAGGGACCACAGCCAGCAGTCAAGGGACACTCAGCTAAGCTTGGACTAAATGAGCTTCATTTGGAAGCTTTTTTAGTTTTAGTATTTTCATTTAAAAATATTGAGCTATAATTGACATGTAATCCCAAGTCGGCAGGTACACAGCGTGATTATACGATACATGTATGTATAGTGAAAGGGCCATCACATCGTCTAGGTTACAGAATTCTTCTTCTCGTGATGGGGACCTGTAAGATCAGCTCTCTTAGCAGCTTTCACATATGCAGTGCAGTATTGGGTTTGTTTTTTTTTTCAGACTTTAAACTTTTTGTATTTTGTATTGGGATATAGTCAATTAACCGGAGAAGGAAATGGCAACCCACTCCAGAATTCTTGCCTGAAGAATCCCAGGGACAGAGGAACCTGGTGGGCTGCCATCTACAGAGTCGGACATGACTGAAGCGACTTAGCAGCAGCAGCAGCAGCAGCATAGCCAGTTAACAACGCTGTGGTTGTGGCTCAGCTGGTAAAGAATCCGCCTGCAATTCAATTTTGTATTGGGATATAGTCAATTAACCGGAGAAGGAAATGGTAACCCACCCCAGAATTCTTGCCGGAAGAATCCCAGGGACAGAGGAACCTGGTGGGCTGCCATCTACAGAGTCGGACATGACTGAAGCAACTTAGCAGCAGCAGCAGCAGCAGCAGCATAGCCAGTTAACAACGCTGTGGTTGTGGCTCAGCTGGTAAAGAATCCGCCTGCAATTCAGGAGACCTAGCTTCGATCCCTGGGGTTGGGAAGAACCCCTGGAGAAGTGAAAGGCTACCCATTCCAGTATTCTGGCCTGGAGAATTCCATGGACTGTATAGTCCATGGGGTCACAAAGAGTCGGACACGACAGAGCGACTCTCACTTTCACTATGCCAATAATTAACAATGCTGTGATAGTTTCAGATGAACAGGGAAGGGACTCAGCCATACATATACATGTATCTATTCTCCCCCAAACCCTCACTTCCATCCAGGCTGGCACATGCAGAATCTAAAAAGAAATGATACAAATGAACTTACAAAACAGAAGGAGATTCACAGACTTAGAAAATGAACTTATGGTTGCCAGTGCAGGGAGGTGGGGTCGGGGGAAGGGATAGTTAGGGAGTTTGGGAAGGTCATGTGCATACTGTTATGTTCAAAACAGATAACCAGCAAGGACTTATGGTATAGCACAGGGAACTACTCAGTGTTATGTGCTGGCATTGTTACCTGTAGTCACCTTACAGTACATTATACCCCAGGACTTAGTTATTTTATAACCGGAAGTTTATACCCTTTGACTCCCCTGATCCCTTACTGTTGGCGAGTGGTATTTGTCTTTCTCTGACTTCTTTCACTTAGCGTAACCCCTCCAAGTCCAGCCGTTTTGTTGCAAATGACAGGATTTCCTTCTTTTTCAGGGCTGAGTAATATTCCATTGTGTGTATGTATATACATGTGTGTGTATATGTATACGTGTATTTATATATATACATATACCACCTCTTCTTTACCCACTTATTTACTGATGGATAGTTAGGTGGCTTGTGTCTTGGCTATCATAAATAGTGCTGCTATGAATATTGGGTACATGTATCTTTTCAAATTAATGTTTTCTTTTTTTTCACACAAATAAGAGTAGAATTTCTTTGTCAGATGGTAGCTCTATTTTTAGTGTTTTGAGGAGCCTCCACGCTGTTCTCCATCACGGCTGCACCAATTTACATTCCCACCAACAGTGTAGGAGGGTTTACTTTCCTCCACACCCTCTCCATCATTTATTTGCTGTCTTTTTGATGACGGCCGTCCTGACAGGTATGAGGCTGATAGCTCATTGTGGCTTTAATTTGCATTTCCCTGGTGGTTAGTGATACTGAGCATCGTGTCACGCGTCTGTCTGCTCTCTCTGTCTGCTTTGGAAAATGTCTCTTCAGTTCTTCTGACCATGTTCTCATTGGATTATTTGCTTTTGCTATTGAGTTGTATGAGTTCTTAAATATTATAGAGAGTACCTTCTTGTCAGATATATGGTTCCCATTTAGTAGATTTCCTTTTCATTTGTTGATGGGTTTTTATTTGTTTGTTTTGCCGTGCAGAAGCATTTCGTTTGAGGCAGTCCCGCGAGTTAACCTTTACTCTGAACTTTCCACTTTCAGGTTCTATGTTTTGTGAAACTGTGGGGCATTAGGCAGGCAGCATGAGCAGCTCTGATGTGCCCATGAGCATTGTGGGTGTGACCTGGTCTCTGCTGGATGCTGGAGTGGAGGTGGGAGCTGGCCTCGCTCACCTCAGGGCTAGCCCTGCTTTCCTCTCCCTTCCTGCTGAGGCAGACAGTCGCGCCAGCCTGCAGCCGCACTCGGGACGGCGGCAAGTGCAGGGAGCCCAGAGAAAGCAGAGGACGACGGTCAGCTCCAGGGCTCTTGGAGGAGGCAGTCCGGGCCTCTCACCCACATTCCAGGGGAGAAACCTGGCAGGGCACCAACAGAGGCAGTCGCGATGCTCAGGAGGGCTACACCAGCTGGGCAGGGTGAGGCCTTCGAGGCCCTCAGCATGGTGGGTGCTAGGTCAGGTGCAGGCAAAGGGGGAGATGGGAAGAAAGAGCAGACCCCTCACTGCCACCTCAGACATGCAGGTGACACCAGCCTTATGACAGAAAGCGGAGAGGAACTGCAGAGTCTGTTGATGAGGGTGAAAGAGTGAAAAAGCTGGCTTAAAACTCAACATTCAAAAAACTAAGATCATGGCATCTGGTCTCATCATTTCATGGCAAATAAACTGGGAAAAAGTCGAAACGGTGACGGATTTTATTTTCCTGGGCTCCAAAATCACTATGGGTGGTGACTGCAGCCATGAAATTAAAAGATGCTTGCTCCTAGAAAGGAAAACTATGACAAACCTAGAAAGTGTATTAAAAAGCAGAGACATTACTTTGCCAACAAAGGTCCATCTATCAAAGCTATGGTTTTTCCAGTAGCCATGTACGAATGTGAGAGTTAGATCATAAAGAAGGCTGAGCCCTGAAGAATTGATGCTTTCGAGCTGTAGTGCTGGAGAAGACTCTTGAGAGTCCCCTGGACTGCAAGGAGATCCAACCAGCCCATCGTGAAGGAAATCAGTCCTGAATATTCATTGGAAGGACTGATGCTGAAGCTGAAGCTCCAATACTTTGGCCACCTCATGCGAAGAGTTGACTCATTGGAAAAGACTCTGATGCTGGGAGGAATTGGGGGCAGGAGGAGAAGGGGACGACAGAGGATGAGATGGTTGGATGGCATCGCCGACTTGGACATGGGTTTGAGTAATCTCCGGGAGTTGGTGATGGACAGGGAGGCCTGGCATGCTATAGTCCATGGGGTTGCATAGAGTAGGACACGACTGAGAGAGTGAACTGAACTGAACTGAACTGAACTGAGTGCCAAGGAGCACAACAGCAGAAGATTCCTGGGAGTTCAAGTCTGACTGGTTCTGGCCCTGCTCATCACACCCCAGAATGCAGGAGAATTCTCCGCACAGGAGTTGGGGTCTGTAACTAGGATCTCTGGGGGTTTGGTCGGGGCAGGGCTTTCCAGTGAGTCCAGAAGGCTTCAAGTACCCTCATGGTGACACTGGTGACACCTCTGATGTGCAGGTTGGACTTTATTTCTCTGGAGCTGCGCTGCATTTGCTGGTGAGGTGGTGGAAACCCAGGCTCGGCCCTTGAGAGTACGAGAACCCCTTCCAGCTTCAAAGCCTCTTCTGGGCAATTCCTTGGTCAGTTCGGGATTTTAACTTGTTCAGGGCTGGTCTCTCCCGTCCCCTTCTCCTGGTGACCCTGGGGACAAGGTTGTGCTTTCTGTGGCCTGTCCCCTTCCCTGGGAGACATCTTGTCAGCTTGCTTCAGGTGTTGTCCTGGCCCTGTGCCTTCAGCACTGACCTCCTCATCTGCTCTCTCAGGAGGACTGTGGTGCCTGCTCGCTGCTGACCCTCCCACACCAGCCGAGCTGCGGCTGCCACCTTCACCTGGCTCCCAAGCAGCTGTGGTTCCCCGCAGAGAGCTGAGGGGGGCGCAGGCGGGTGGCTGTCTGAGACCCCCTCTCAGTGCAGGCCTGCCCTCCCCGCGATCCTGCAGGCAGGGTAGAGACTCAGGCCACAGCCCTCTGCCCTCAGTCCCTGTCCTGCCCCCAGCGCCAGGCGTCTCAGGCCCGGGGTTGCAGCCCCCACTGCCCACACCTTCTGAAGGGCCTCTCCACCTTCCTGTCTACACTCTGCCCCTGCCCTGTCCTGTCCAGGAAATGTTTTCATTGGTTTTGTTCTTGATGGGGAAATGACCTTCTACCAAGGCCTGTGTGTTTAGAGGTTAACACCTGTCCTGTGCACTCATCCTCCAGGTTTTCACTATCTTCTTAAAGCCAAGCCCTTTGGGAATTCAAGACCGAATGCCACTTCTCCCTCTTCCCACCCACCCCCACACACGCACACCACTAGCTCTTGCCAATGTCTTCAGCTTCAGATGTTGTGAATTACGGCTCCACTCAGCACCTCGCCCACTGCTGTGTTCAGGCTGTCTCCACCTTCTCCTGAGCTCATCACGGCATCAGACCCATGGGTAGAGAATCAACAGCTCCCGGAAGGAAAAGAACCTCAGCTTCAGATTTGAAACCTTCTATAACCCATATGCCGCCTCTCCAAACAAATGGAGGTGTGAGTAAAAGCCAAGACGATATGCGTCTAATTTGCCTTCGTCCTGGTGTGACCTGAGCAAGGAGAAGCCAGGGTCCCCTGTCACAGCTCAGAGTAACTCACCACAGCGGTCGGTGTTTCTTTGTTCCCACACCGTCCCCTGGGGAAAATCACGGGGTCACCCTGCCTCCCCTCGAATTCAGCGGAGGCTCAGACCACCTGAGCTCCTGCTTTCATCCATAAAGTCTGGGTCTGTTTTGGAGTTGGCACCGTGGTCGTGGTTTGCACTGTGGGTTCTTATCATAAAGACTTTATGTTCCAGCGGAAGCTGGGCTTCTGTGCTCTGAGTCTGCCGAGGCTGGTTTTCTGTCATCTCCGTGGTACTTTCTGCAGGTGTCCACGCAGGGACAATGGGGCAGGCTCAACAGCAGTGACTTTTGGGGGGTGTTCTGGCCCCAGGCCTTCTGTGTGCAGCTGTTCCCTGTGGTTCCTGGCCTCTGGGGGTCACTTTCTCCCACTCCGCGTAGCCCACCATCGGCGGCGGCCTGCATCTTGTCTGCGCCACTGGCATCTCATCAGTGTTGACGGGCGTTTGGTGGGGAGCCTGATGGGCAGTGGCCTGGGAGATGCAGCTGTGTGGACCCAGCTGGGGCTGGCTTCTCGCAATGCAGACAGAGGGGAGAAAAAGCAGAGGATGCGATTCTAACAAGAAAGAGGGGCATTGAGGCTACTTCAGCATTTCCTCTGCGCTTCTCCACGTGGGGCCAGAGCTGGCACCTGAGGCTGACGGGATCGCGGGAGGTGGGGGCTCTTTAAGAAAGAGCAGGGAGACACTGCCTGGGGGGAGGCTCCTGGTGTTCTCCTTACTTGCTGCAAGTAATCAACCCTTACTTCTCCTGGCGAAAAAAAAGAGAATACAAAATTATGTGGACAGAATTAGTTACGACATAAAGAAATCATAGCAGATTACATATTTTAAAAAGCTAACAAATAAAATCACAAAATCCAGAAATGATTATTTCAATTAACTTACAGCCCTCTGTACTTCTGTAAGACATTTTCCCCCTACTTTCCTTGTCTGTATAAACCGTGTCTGGTGCAAGACGTGGACGCTCATGAGGGTATCCAGTGTTTTCAGCCTGAAAACCACAATTTCAGATGCTTCAGTTGACAGCTAGGACACACCTCATGCACTTCCTTGGTGCTCGGCTAGCGGGGCTGCGAGGGGCAGCCTCTGGCTCCCTTTTCGCAGAGCCCCAAGCCCCGTGGAGGAGAGGGGCCCCGTTCCTCTCTGCCTGGGCTCTCTCCCTACCCCTGCCTGCAAAGCAGAGGTGGTGACCCTGCTGAGAGAATGACTTCTGTGTCTTGACCCTCATGAGGGCGCGGGGACCTGCCCTGCACCCAAGGAACTCACCCAGGGGACTGGCCAAGGGTATAGGCATTATGCCTGCCATGCTGGACACAGCCTGGCCGCAGAGAAGGGGCACCTGGAGTCCTTACAGGGTGTCCTTGAAGGAGAATGCGGTGGTGTGGGTTCACAGGTGCCAGGGGAAGGGACGTGTGGAGTGAGTTCCAGGTCTGGAGGTGGAGCCCAGCCCCCAGGGTGGCACTGTGGCCTGGGGTCCCCAGATGCTGGGAGGGAGGGGGACGTGAGCACGACTTCAGGGTCTCTGCTCCCCTCTTGTCCCGTGGGGGGTCCTGGGGCCCCAGGGCTCTGGCAGAAAGGAGCAGATTTCAGGAGGTCTGGTTTTGGGGTGCTCCCAGGGCTGAATGTTCAGTCTCGTTTGTTCCTGAAAGTCCTGGCCGCCTGGCGCAGGACACTCATGAGCTCACACTCCCGGCCATTGGCAGAGGAGGAGCAGTTGGAGCCCCTCGAACAGCGCAGCCCTAGGGGAGCAGGTGGCAGGCCCCAGGTCTCTCAGAGAGCTGTTCCTGAGGGAGTGAGCTGTGGTCTGCATGCTGACTGCCTTCAATGGCTTGGAGCCAGATGCAGCTTAGCTTTGGTTTGTTAAAAGCTGCTTTATTGAGAGGATTTCCTTTTGGGGTCTGGCGGGAGGAACTGTCCACTCTTCCCCGGCTCCTGCTGAAGTCTGAAGCCCGCAGGTGGACCCCAGGACCCCGCTCTTCCAGAGGGGCCGGCCGCTGGCTCCTTTGGTCTCAAAGGCCGATGCAGCAAGCCTTGCTGGGGCCACACTGCGTCTGCCACAGCCGGTGGTAATGATGGTTGTCTTCCCAGTGAACGCTTCAAGGCGGGGGCAGAGGAGCCCTCTGTCGACTTTGGAAAATGCTGGATTTCCCAAGGCCTAAATCATAGACAGGCCATCCTGAGCCCACTGAGGAGGTTTTCAGCTGGTCTACCAAAGGAAGGGAGCAGGGAGCTGGAGAGCTTGGGAGTGGGGGTTGGAGGGACTGTCCCTGGAGCATCTCACCCCCCTTCCTTGGTCACGCATCCAGGAGGAGATGACTGCCCCCAAGACTCACAGCTCGGGTGTGTTTGCACCGTGACAGCAGGTGAGGCAATGGCCCTGCCTGGGAACCAAGTGGAGGTCAGGCACACACTGTGGGCTGGATAAAGCGGAAGTTCGCATCACTGGACTGTGTCCCACCTGACCATCCACAGGGGAGTGTGTCCTAGGGGCCTGTGACTTCCCAGACTAGCGGTGACCTCGGGTGCACAATGAAAGACACGTGGGACTGCAGCTGGCAGGGAGGATCAGTCCACCCCTCTCTGTCCCGTGACCTCATGTAGTCTGGTGACCAGCATAGCCGTTTGTTCTTGGAGGGGACAGGAACTTCGCAAAGTGGGGTCACTCTTGTCACTTCTGTAGGTCATCTTCCCGACGTGCCTGGCCTTCAGGAGCTCAGTCTTGGGCTCAGTTTTACACGTGTTTTTGGAAATTTTTTTTAAAATGATGAACTACTGTGTGTAAATTTTTTTAAATGATGAACCACTGTGTGTGGAGCATATAGGAGAATGCAGAAAATAACATAATAGGGATGCAAGTATCCACCAGCCTGCTTTAGCAAGCACTAACATTTTGCCCCATTTGTATCAGACATTTGTACAACTGCATTTTTTTAAATTTTATTTTTACCTTATTTTACTTTACAGTACTGTATTGGTTTTGCCATATATTGACATGAATCCGCCACGGGTGTATACAAGCTCCCAATCCTGAATCCCCCTCCCACCTCCTACCCCATATCATCTCTCTGGATCATCCCCGTGCACCAGCCCCAAGCATCCTGTATCCTGTATCGAACATAGACTGGCACTTCATTTCTTACATGATAGTATACATGTTTCAATGCCATTCTCCCAAATCATCCCACCCTCTCCCTCTCCCTCACAGTCCAAAAGTCAGTTCTACACATCTGTGTCTCTTTTGTTGTCTTGCATACAGGGTTATCATTACTATCTTTCTAAATTCCATATATATGTGTCGGTATACTCTATTGGTGTTTTTCTTTCTGGCTTACTTCACTCTGTATAATAAGGATCCTGCTGTGATTTATGTCGGAGAGTGTTTTGCCTATGTTCTCCTCTAGGAGTTTTATAGTTTCTGGTCTTACATTTAGATCTTTAATCCATTTTGAGTTTATTTTTGTGTGTGGTGTTAGAAAGTGATCTAGTTTCATTCTTTTACAAGTGGTTGACCAGTTTTCCCAGCACCACTTGTTAAAAAGATTGTCTTTACTCCATTGTATATTCTTGCCTCCTTTGTCGAAGATAAGTTGTCCATAGGTGTGTGGATTTATCTCTGGGCTTTCTATTTTGTTCCATTGATCTATATTTCTGTCTTTGTGCCAGTACCATACTGTCTTGATGACTGTGGCTTTGTAGTAGAGCCTGAAGTCAGGCAGGTTGATTCCTCCAGTTCCATTCTTCTTTCTCAAGATTGCTTTAAATCCTCTGTGTATCTGTTTTTGTTCAATGGAAAAGCACAAACGTTCAGCTCTAGTAGGTCACTGGGTATACACAGCACATTCCTTGAGCCCCCAGATAATGGAAACGTTGTGGATCTGTGCAGAGAAGTGAAGCCCCAGATATGTGCCTTAACCAGAAAGATTGCCGATAAAGATGGTCTCAGTGGCTGAGCTTGTTTTCTTGGATTTACACTCCAGATTTTCTCCATCCGCCTGCCAAATGTCCTCAGGGCTAATACCCATCCCCACCAAAAGCAGGACCCCCTCTGGCTCTGAAAGTTCCAGGTGCAAAAGAGTACAACTGAACTCCTCAGGGTCTGGCCCCCATCTAATAAGAAACAATACTAAACATCGCAGAAAGTTACTAGCCCTTTAAACGATGTGCAGGACCGTTCAGATGTCCATGTCCGAAAGCTAAATGTTTGTTCTCCGGTGACAGGGGCTGGAGTTTTCAGGCTTTAGAGAGAGAGACGGCTCTCCTAGAATCCACAGACCCACTCGTTTCCACCAGACTGTCCTGAGTCTGTCTCCCACTCGGAAGGCTTGGCGGCAGAGTTACATTTTTCCACCTAATGATGCCCTTTTTGCAGTTTCTCTATTTTTCCACAAAAGGCACCTCTCTTCCAGCTGTGTGATCTGGTCTCAAGCGTCTCCTTGATCCTGTCTGTCTGTCTTGATTTGTCTCCTTGATCCTCACCCACCAGCATCTTCCCTGAAAACATTTCTCATGTCTGTCTGCTCATCCGCACACCTCCTGCCGCCACTCAGACTGGGGCGTTTTGACCATGTGGTGGCTCTTGCAGTTGAGTCTGCCTTTGCCCGTTGTCCTTTTAGTCCAGTCTCGGCTCAAAATTATTTTTAAAAGGAGCATTTTGTGCCCGCTTAAAATAACCCAGTAGTGCCCACGGCTGACCAGGGACCCGTTTTGTACCCAGAACCGCCTGTATTTTTCCTAGTCGTTTTTTTATTGATTAATAAACGTATCTACTCTTGGCTGCCCTGGGTCTGCGATGTGGCGCACGGGCTCTTCCTTGCTGCACGTTTGCTCCAGGTGTGGAGAGCAGAGACTCCTCCAGCTGCCGTGCTGGGCTTCTGGCTGCAGTGCTTCTCCTGTTCCAGAGCACAGGCTCTCGGGTGAGGCCTCGGTACTTGTGGGTCACGGGCGGAGCTGCTCCGCAGTTTGCAGGATCTTCGGGATCCAGGATGCAACCTGTGTCCCCTGCACTGGCAGGCGGATTCTTTGCCACTGGGCCAGTGGGGAAGGCACCCTCCTAACCTTTCCTGTCTGCCCGCATGTTTCTTCGTGGGTCCCAGACACACGGCGCTCCTTGCCCTCTCTGATCCTCTGACTCCTCTTCAATTATTTCCTCTGCCTGAATCTTCTTTCCCTTCTTCCGTTAAACTAACCAACCCTCACTGGACGCCCACTGGGAGTCGGGTTATGTGAAATGTATGTGTGTGTGTTAGTCTCTCAGTCGTGTCTGACTGTGACCTCGTGGACTGCAGCCCACCAGGCTTCCCTGTCCATGAAATTCCCCAGGCAAGAATACTGGAGTGGGTTGCCATTTCCTTCTCCAGGGGATCTTCCCAACCCAGGGATCGAACCCAGGTCTCCTGCATTGCAGGTGGATTCTTCACCATCTGAGCCACCAGGGGCCCATGTGGAATGACACCTGCCCGTACAAACTTACAGCCTAGTGGGGAAAACAGAAGCGTAAACGGACAGCGGCAGCCAGGCTGTAGTGGTGGTACCACAGCGTGGAAGCATGGGGACCCCAGACCCAGGCCTGGGAGTCAGAACAGGCTTCCAGGGAAGAGGCACACAGGTGGTGATTTGTTCTTTAGGTTAATGGGGAAGGGAAAGGGAGGAAAGTGAGTCAGGGCTATGGCAGCACTGGCTTGGAGGAGCGCCGGGAGAAGCCATGGGTTCTGGACACATCTCAGCAGGACCATAGAGACTTACAATGGGTCGGCTATTGGGTGCAGGAGAGGTGAATGGACACCCTTCTTGCCTGGAGTGCCTAGAAGAACAGAGTTGCTCTTTACCAAGCCCACTGGGGAACAGAGGGGCTCAGCCTTTGGCATGCTGAGCTTAATGCAAAGTGACCTGGCAAGGTTTCAGTTCAGGAAGACCATTCAGTAAAGACTTGAAGCAGATGAGGGAAGAAAACATGGCTGATGGAGAGCCAGAGGCAGGCAGGCTCAGCCTAGGCAGATCCACTGTGGTCCATGAAAGATCCTCCTCTGGGGCAGCAGCTGGAGCACACTTATCCAGACAACCTCCTTCCGGTGGAGAGAGTGCACCGTGTCTACCCTGGTTACTCACGGGTATTTGCTGAAAAGACAAAGGGAAGGAATGCCCTTAATCGGTAAAAGAGGTTGTTCCAACCATCTTCCCTTCCAAGCAGGAGATCCTTGCCAAGACCCTCTGTATCTGTGGGCAGTGACCTGGAGGTCTGAACCCTCCTTTTCAGGGTTAGCAGAGCCCCCTGCTGCAGAATCAGCTGGGACGGTGGTAAAACCCACACCCCAGACCCTTTCCCAGACCTCCTCGAGCCAAATTCTGAGAGGAGAAGCTGAGACCTCTCGGTCACAGACTCGTCAAGAGACTCTTCTGAAACGAACATTTAAGAAGTGCTGACTGCAGAGGATGACCACTGTTCACGCTGTCCCTCGGAGGCAGCCGTCTCTAGCCATGATGGGGTGAGTTACAGCCGCTCTGCAGACTCACGTAACGCGCGCTCAGCACCTCATCAAGCCGCCTGGCTGAGCAGGAAGCCGGCTGGCCCCGAGCACCATGCGCTGTCCAGCCGCTTTGGCAGACGAGTCCTTGTGCCAAATGCCTCGCAGCCGGACTCCGTAGCGAGAGAAGAAAAGTATGCAAGTACGAGGGCCAAGTCTCGTTATCCCGGGGGTTTTCAAACGACAGCTGTAAGTCTGTCTCACTCTCAACTGTAATGCAACAAAAGGCATACTCCCTTCACACCGTCTGAGCCACAGTAAGGACCCAGAGTCGCATGTTGACCTTGGACTCCATGTCTAGAGAGCCCTTCATGGCTGTCTTCCAACACCAGACAGTGTCTGCTCCCGAGGGGTAGTGGTTCCCCCTCAGTGCCCGCAGTGCCTGGCACACAGCTGTCGCTTAGCAAGCGCCTGGAGGGAGGATGTGACGCGCTCTCCCTGCTTCCTGAGATGAAGAGCCTGGTGTGCACTCACACCATCTGTGCGGGTCTCACTTGTTTTTGCCTTGCCTTCCACACACCCCCATTCCGATGGTCCACTCCTCTCTATAGAAATCTGTGCACTTTTCATGGAAGATATTACTTTCTGCTGACCCCACAAAGAATTGGCAGGAGCCCTTGGAAAGGATGATACTATAATTGTTCTTGTGGGGCTCCATGGGGGGATAAATTTCTCATGATTCATGTTTCCAGACGGACTTCAGTTCCCCAGGGCAGTCATTCCAGAAACTTTTCTCAGCCTTTTTACTCTAAGAAATAAAAATAGTCATTTAGGTTTTGATTGCTCCCATGAGAGACTGCCTTATTCATGGTTCAGAGTGGGAGCTGGGGCAGAGAAGAAGCTGGCTGGGAGGCAGGACGAGGGGCCCTGGGGGTCAGGAGATGCTGCTGCCAGCCTCTCTGAAGGGTGAGGGCTGGGGGGGTGGGGGGACAGGCCAGAATCGGGTTTGTCCTCGTGATCAGGCCGCCCAGGAGGCTTGGGCAGCAGGAGGCCATGGGCGCAATGCACTGAGCCTGGAGGCAAAGCGGATACATCCTGTCCTTCCCCAAAATGGTACTCACACACCAGGCTGGTGCCCACGGCTATTCCACGTCACTGGCTGCGGAGCTATACTACAGGGGTCTGAGTTGCACTTAGTCGCTGAATTGTGTCCAGCTCTTTGTGACCCCATGGACTGTAGCCCACCAGGCTCCTCTGTCCATGGAACTCTCCAGGCAAGAATATTGGAGTGGGTTGCCATGCCCTCCTCCAGGGGATCTTTCCGACCTAGGGATCGAACGCAGGTCTCCTGCATTGCAGGCCTCCAGGGAAACCCATACTACAGGGGTTCAGCTGTCGTGCTTCTTGAGATTTTACTAGGCTGATACATGAACTCTTTGAACCAATATCTACATCAGCATCTGCGCTGGGTGCTGGGGGCACAGCGGTGAACAGAGATGAGCACGAAGGACAGCTGATCCATGAACTCTTATTCCACAGCCTCAGAGTCAAGTCCTGGGCATGTATTTCTCCCAGGCCTATTGTTGTTTTCAAGGGGACATATTCAGAGTCAGTGGATCAGAGTGAATTTTTCAGCAGTTCTTGCGATGGTCAGGGGAACCCCCTCTTCTAAGGATTTAAGATCTAATGTGTGATTGAGAATTGGCCCATCAGAAGTGCCCCAGGCATTCGACTCGTGTAAGGCTCAAAGTTTCAGTGTCAGCTGACAGAATGGTCCACTGCTGGTACCGAGTGACCAGAAGGGCCTGCCTGGCCAGCAGCCAGGCCTTCCCTGGACCTGCCCTCACCCTCGCTCTGGGGCTCAGGAGCCACTGTGACCCGGCTGGACCCTCCTGGTCTTCCTGCTGCGAAGAGATAAATCCAGTGTCTCACCAGCTCTCCTCCTGGGTCTGTTTCTGCTCTGAGCCCCACTGTTTCTCTACAAGCTTATTCTGGCCTCAGAGCTAGACTGGAACTAGCTCCTCATAATCCTGGGATCAGCTCGCATGCCTGTCGGGAGGGATCCATCCCCATTACTCATCTGAGAATGCTCTTCATCACTAGTGTGTTTCTTACTTTACAGAACAGACACTTCAAGTTCTGTAGGAAGTTGGAAGTTCCTTGAGAACAGTGGGGTAGGTGGCTCTCATTAAATAAGTGACATGGATCACATTTCCTCCACACTCGCCACACTCTGGGGATGTCTGTGACTATCACCAGGATGCCGCGGGCTGGACCACTCTCCTGAAATCACATCTGGAAGCATGGCCCATGACCTAGAGGCACAGAACCTGAGTAGCCTAAGACATGAGATGTTTTGTGTTAAATTGACTTGAGCTAAATTAGCACCAGACCAATAACTGGGTAAATGACATGTGACCCCAGAATTCCCTTTAATGGGGCTGGACAGCGGCCCTGGAAGATGTGCCCAAATTTGCCACTCGTTAAAAGGGTGATGTCACCCACGATCCCTTTAGTAGAATGGAAGCTAGAGCCCAGGGAGTTGGTGCCACTCCAAAAAGAGAACCAGCATGGGTGGGTGATTGAAACGTGATGGAGGGAGACGTTGCAGCCACTCTGCGCTCTGCGTCCCCTTGAGACAGGGTGTTGGCAGGATGGGGCCCTTCTGTAGCCTGCACGGCAGCTGTGCTTGCTCAGATGACAGCCTCGCCATCAGAAACTGACAAGGAGAGAATGAAAGTCTCCCGTTTTCTGTGTCCCACACAGATATACCCTGTTGTTTGGCAGGTGGTTAAAATTCATATTTCCCTTGTCTGGTTTTTAGTGACTTTGGAGATCCAGCTAGCATGGGTCTCCCTGTCTCTGCCCTCTTGGCTAACCAGCTGGTCACACTTGCTTTTCTTTGTGTGTGACATTTCCTCCTCTCCTTTTCACAGCATGGCATCAGCAACGATGTATGATTTTCCTCAGTAGCATGACCATCAAGAGAAAAGATTAGTCAGCTCCTAGGAATTTGAGATTTTGCTAATCCTGCTGGAATGGGAAATTCTAAGTATTTCAAAATCGACTTTTCCATTGGTGGAGATTCACTGACAGATCCTGGACTGTAGAGTGCTAACTTGGGGAGATGAAGGCTGACTTCAGTGTCAACGTGTTCGTCACAGCTATGAAACCTGTGTGCTCCTTTCTCCTCCTGGTGAGGAGAGTGGTCCAGCCATGGGAGCGGGGAGATAGGCAGCCTCGCTCTCACCTCTCCTGTGGCTTCTGCTTGAGCCACAGCTGACAGGAACCTGCAGCTGAGAACCATTCACCGGCAGCGGCAGCCTCAGGCCTTCTCCCCACTTCCCCAGGACATCGCCAAGAAGGCAAGACAGAGCCTCCTGGCTGCACAGATGCTACCTCAGGAGCACACAACCATCACCCTGCGCAGAGCTGAGGACCCAGAGCACGATGGGAATTTCTCACCCGGACAAACACAGGAGATCCCTTCTGAGGTGTGTAGGAAATTTGTTTCTGACCCAAGGCTCACAAAATAGATTGTTATTGATATGAATTTTAATTGACTGCCGGGTCGTTGCTAATTCATCCCTGACTTAGGCAGAAAAAAATTAACTGTTAAATTGAGGAGGATTTTTTTGTTTTTTACATGAGCATGATCCTACAGCTGCTGGAAATCTTGCCGAGGAGAGGGTAAATAAACCCAGGAGCAGGGTGTGCTGTTTTCGAAACTTCCTGCCTGAGGAGGAGTCTGGAGAGCTAGGAGGTTCATTTCGGAAGATCAGTCTTCTGTGCTGACAAGGGAGTGGATTTGCTATGGCCAGAACCAGGCCAGACCATCTTCATGATGCGCTGAGGCAAGGCTGTGGGGCAGGGCACATCAGACAGACCAATACTGACCTCACTTGGGGTTGAGAAGCTAGAACCCAGATCCTTGATCTCTCGTCCCATTGTCCTGGGTTCCCTACCCCACCCCATCCTCCTGGGTCCCTGACCTCCCCCCCCACACCTTCCTGGGTCCCTGACCTCCCCCGAGTCTTCCTGGGTCCCT
>SJXO01002056.1:211344-228834 GCA_006408615.1 Connochaetes taurinus
GGTCCTTGGCCTCCCCCATCCTCCTGGAGTCTCTGACTTCCCCCCATCCCCCTGGGGTCCTGACCTCCTATCCATCCTCCTGGGGTCCCTGACCATCTAAGGCAGGGGATGGTGCATCCAGGCTGGAAACAGACAGCAGAAGGTTGAGCAGTAGGATCTGGGTAACTCAAGATTTAGTGTGGATCATTGTTGGGGGGGCTTGAGGGGCAAGGAGAATAATGAATGCTGCTAAGTGTTTTCTGTGACTGGAGGCTACTTGGTTGCAGAGGCAATTTTCTCTTTACTATGTATGAACATATCTACAAGATCCATGTGGGTGTCGGTGACTGGGGAGCCCCATTGCACAGGTGTCCAGGGTGATAACAGCGAGCAGTCCGGCCTTGCTGCCCCCTCCCCTGCCGGGGCTGTAGGTCCACTGTGGTGGTGCAAGGGGGACACTAAGTCTAGAAGCAAAATTATTTCACCATATAATATTCATAAACTATTAGTCATCTACTTATCTATGTTTCCAGAATTTACTGGCCACCCTGCAGACAGTGAAAGTGAAGTTGCTCAGTTGTGTCTGACTCTTTGTGACCCTGTGGACTGTAGCCTGTCAGGCTCCTCTGTTCATGGGATTCTCCAGGCAAGAATACTGGAGTGGGTTGCCATTTCCTTCTCCAGGGGATCTTCCCGACCCAGGGATCGAACCCGGGTCTCCTGCACTGCAGGCAGACTCTACCTTCCGAGCCATCAGGGAAGCCCATTGAGTGAGGAGTATATGGCAGAAACGGAGGAGGAACTAAAGAGCCTCTTGATGAAGGTGAAAGAGGAGCATGGAATAGCTGGCAAAAAAACAAAGATCATGGCATCCGGTCCCATCACTTCATGGTGACTAGATGGAGCAAAACACGGAAATAGTGACAGACTTTATTTTCCTGGGCTCCAAAATCACTGCTGACGGTGACTGCAGGCATGAAGTTAAAAGACGCTTGCTCCTTGGAAGAAAAGCTGTGACAAACCTAGACAGCATGTTAAACAGCAGAGAAAGAGCTGTCCCTCGTTCCTGATTGGAGGGAGACGGTTGTGCATGCAAGAAGGGATGGAGTTCGCCAAGCCTTGCACAAGAGAAAGCAGTACTGTGCGAGTGCTGGTGTTTCAAAGAGGATATTTTAAATCTCCAGTGCTGCAGAACCAGCAGAAAAGGAGGCAGAAACTTCATTTTGCTAGCTTGTATTTTCAAACATTTAAAGAATGTGTTGTATGCTTCCGTTGATTGAGTGAAGCGATCCAAAAGGGTCACACAGGGTTTGGCATCTTCAAAATGGTGATGGTGCTTCTGAAAATGCCCCCAGAAAAATTAAACATGTTGTGAAGGATGGATTATAGCCAGACGTGAGCTGTCTTGTTAAAACGTCATCTCTCCTCCCTGGCAGCCTCCTTCCCGTCTCATTAAGCCAGCTGCCTGGCTCTATCCAGACAATTATCGTGGTGATTTACTGCTCAGTTGTTTCTGGGAGCTGCAGGGGGAGGCTGTCCCATCTTCTGTGTCTCATGGGGGCCAGTCAGGCTCAGCTGCAGCAGTAAATACAGCACTAGAGAGCGGGGGCGTAGGAATGCGTTCTGCCTGCTGTTAGAAGCCGAGATATAAAACGAGATTTATTTGCAACAATCTGATAGAGAAAATTGAGTCTTGGGAATTGATGTCCCAGAAAGCCTTTCAAGTCAGCCTAGAGTCACTGCATGATGTGAGTCACACCACAGAATAGGGAGGAGTCGGGGGAGGAAAAAACTGAGCCCTGACATCTACTGCGCCCACTGTTAAGGATAAAGGGATTGACCGAACTGTACGCCGTGAACTGTGGTCACGGTTACAGACTCCCCCATCGGCTCTCGCCTGACAGTTGGATACTTTGGGCCCTCAAATCAGTGCTATAACTCAGCTTTTTAAGATACAGTTCTTCTTCAGATTTGATGCCAAATAAACTGCGCCCCCCACCCTCCCTGCCATGGCTCTCTCCTTTTCCCGAAAGGTTTCATCTAGTGTCTGTCTGTGCGTGCATGCTCACTCAGTCGTGCCCGACTCTCTGTGACCCCGTGGACTGCAGCCCACCAGGCTCCTCTGTCCATGGGATTCTCCAGACAAGAATACTGGAGTGGGTTGCCATGCCCTCCTCCAGGGGATCTTCCCGACCCAGGGATCAAGCCTGCATCTTGCTTGGCAGGTGGATTCTTTACCACTTGAGCCACCTGGGAAGCCCTTCATCCTAATAAATAATTTCAAATAATTGTGATGGTTCTTCTGATATTTCATATTTTAGTTCTTTAATTTTTCTGAGAACTCCTATTGAAATTTGAATTTGATGGTACAGCAATCCCCAGCTGATGTGTTTAAATTGTGTGTGTTCAGTCATGTCTGACTCTGCGCAACGCCACAGACTACTGTAGCTTGCAAGGCTTCTCTGTCCGTGGAATTTTCCAGGCGAGAATACTGGAGTGGGTTGCCGTTTCCTCCTCCAGGGGATCTTCTTAACCCAGGGATCGAAACTGTACCTCCCCTGTCTTCTGCATTGGCAGGCAGTTTCTTAAACCAACTGCGCCACCTGGGAAGCTGAAATTAGTGTGGAGATTAGACATTTATGTTAAACTTTGTTTACTCAGGTGTTTGTTCACCAGCCAGTATATTTGCAACCATGTTAATGTGTGTCTGGCCTTGCTGGGCTATGATCAGAGAGAAGATACATGTGATTTCTTTGCTGGTGCAACTTGCTTCCAGGATACATTTCAAGTCTATATATGTTTGCAAACTACCAGAAGTTGCAGGTAAAGCTTTAAAAAAAAAAGAAGAAGTGGAGGTTCATGAGTCTGTGGGACTTTGCAGTGTCCAGAAAGCCCCTTCCCTGTGAGGCTGACTTCCAGGCCTTGGAATAAGCCAGGGTCTGAGCTCAGGACAGCGGGAAGCGGGACCAGCATCCCTACTGGATCCTCTGTTCCCCCCAGATCCTCAGTCCCATCCCTGCCTCTCCCCCAACCACACTTGGCTGAAAGTCATTGTTTCAAAAGTTACAGCACCTAGACTCCCCCTCCTGCTCCTGCAAACTTGTCCCTAATTTACAGCTACTTCCATGAAGAACCAGATGACGACTTCAGAAGGGAACACTTTTGACAGCTTTATTGCCCTCTCCAGCTGCGAACAAGGGTGGCGACAGCCTTCACGATAGCTGGCACAGGGGACTGTCACTCACTGTGTCCTCAGCAGCAAGGGGGCGCCCCACCCCCACACCCAGGAAGGGTTTGTGTCAGAATCGTGTGAGCATGTCCTGCTCTGCTTGTTTTCAACATGTATGACGTCACTCTCTGTGCAGAGTGCATAACAGTCAGAGTTTGGTCATTTTGGTCTCCTGAGGACTCAGTAAAGAATCTGCCCGCAATGCGGGAGACTTGGGTTTGATTCCTAGGTCAGGAAGATTCCCTGGAGAAGGAAATGACAACTCACTCCAGTATTCTTGCATGGACAGTTTCATGGACAGAGGAGCCTGGTGGGCTACAGTTCTTGGAACTGCAAAGAGTGGGACACAACGGAGCAACTAACACTTTAATTTGGTCATTTCATCTTATTTTCCCAAGAGAGGTGGGAAAAAATAATTAATCATGTGGTGGGTGAGTCCTTCTTTGGCCCATAAAGTGTAATTGGATCAAGAATTTCTCAAAACAATGATATGTCTCAAAACAACTCAGTGTCTGCATGGCGTTTATAATTACTTTATATTAATAGTTTGGCCCATTGCTCTAGTTGAATAAGACCCCCAAGTTTTAACTTTCTAACTAAAAGTCTGAAAATATCAAAACTACTTTCAGTGTTTCACTGTCATTCATCTGTACGTTGTCCGCTGCTTTCTTCCTCCACGCCCCACACTCACTCTTCCTTTAGCTATGCCGAACTGACTTTGCTGATGGAAAAAATGCACAACCAAAAGGTCGAGAGTTAGGTTTTATTTGGTGGGCAAAGCTGAGAACTTCAGCTGGGGACACAGCAGCTCAGATAGCTCCAAGGGACTGGTTCCAAGAGGCAAGGGAGGGGCCGGGGTATATAGGAGTTTTTGCATCAAAAACCAGGTAGTCCGAACATCAAAAGATTCCTGTTAATTAAAGAAAACCAGACATCTCAAGGAATTTAGGGCTTTCCTGTGTACGGGAAGATGCAGGAGTCTGGGCTAACTGAAATCATAGCTCTGACTGCACCTTGGCTGTCTCGGGCCACTGTCTGCTTTCCCGTCCTGAGTCCCCTCAGGGTGCAGTGTTGGGGGCTGGGGGGGGTGGGGGGTGTAATGCGGTAGCTCGATGGCCTTTGTTTAGTGTATGGCAGGTGACATTTTTCATTAACAACTTTCATAAGGCAAAGTGTCTATCTAGCTTAAACTGTCTGAGAAATTTGAAGGACGATAACTGTTGATTCCGTATCAGGAAAGATGTCTGGATAGTCAGTTTTCTTTTCTTCTGGTTCCTAAGGCTGATTCTGAGAAGGGTTTTATTTTGAAACAGTCATGGGCTCACGGAAAGCTGTGAGACCAATACCCCGAGCTCCATGCTCTCCTCCCCCATCTCCCCTGGATGGTGACACCTTAGGTCACCACAACCTGGTGTCAGAGTGGGGACCTGCTAACCGGGGGGCAGCCTTGCTCAGTTTCACCAGTTTCACCAGGCGTTTGTGCACATGTGTGCAAGACTGGTCTTTTTACTCAGCACACTGCGCTTGGGTCCATCCGAGCTGTGTGATGTTCCTTCATGTGGGTGGTTCCAGATTCCATTTAACCACTCACTCTTCAAAAGATATTCAGGCTGCTTCCAGGCCTCTGTGCTCACACACTAAGCTGCTATGAACATAGGATTTTGTGTCTGAGTCTGTGAACAGGAGTGCTCATCTCCCTGGTATACATGCCCAAGTGCACGATCGCTAGGCTCTTGGGCTGAAGGCAGAGCACACGTTGTTTTATGAGAAACTGCTGAGCCGCTTCCCAAGGGTGGCTGGAATGTTTTGTTTCTTCCAGCAGTGCCAGAGAGGAGCGTGTCTTTCTGGGAGCATCTTGTGTTTTGATCCCATCTCCCTGAATACCGCCCAGTCCCTCCAGACAGGAGTGGTGGAGGATAGTGGAGTCATGGAGAGCGGCTGGGCCAGGCAGCCCTCTTCTCCATGAGGGACAGTCTGTATCTGTGGACAGGTCGGGCCGAGCTGCTGGGATGGCCGTGTTCTCAGGGGTTGATGGGGCGGTGGTCTGGGTGTGTCCACAGCCCTGACGCGCGGAGCTCGAAGGTGTCCACACCTGAGGCCTCGGCCACGGCCTCTCACCATCACATGGGAGCCCCCAGCCCCTGCTCTACACACGCTTTCCACACGCTGTGCACAGCCCCCTGCAGCCCTCCAGAACCCGTGTCCTCAGGTGACCAGCAGACCTACACTCCCGCCTGGGACCACCTCATCCGTGCACTGGGCGGGTGGGCAGCCACCAGCTCCACTTTCCACTGATGAGGGAGGTGTCTCAGCCTTGACACAGAAGAAGCGCATCCTTTGCCCTTTCCGTGACAAACTATCTGATGTGAACAGGAGCCGTGGAGCGAACTCACCTGCCAGACGTGAGCCTCAGCTTAAGCCCAGAAAGGACCTCCTCGCACTGTCGTCCTGCCTCAGTTCCTGTGTATATTTGACTGCTCCAGCTGTCTGGGTCCCTGACTCCCTCCTCCCTCCCTGCTCACAGCTCTTCCCCTAGGAGTAGTTTGGGGACAAAAAGGGAGCATTTTCCTTCCAGGGTGCAGAGAAAGCTCCCCACGTCTTTACTGCCGCCTTCCTGACTTGGCACCTGCCACGGCGGTTAGGACTTGCCTTACTTAGTTACGGCGCAAATGCCAGTTGCTGTCACAAAGGCCCCAAGGTAACAGTGGTTTAATGGAGACAGAAATGTATTTCTCTCTCTGGACTCAGCCAGTACGACAGCTCTGCATGTCAACCAGCCAGTTGCCTCTGTCTGGCTTCCCCACCATCCTCAACAGGCAGCTCCAATTGTGTGTCAGTCTGGGCAGCCCTCTCCCTCGTGTTCACACCTCACCTGCAGGAAGTGGGGGGCAGGATGGGAGAACACACTCCTCCCCTTCTCCAGATGACCAGGAGCTGGCCCACATAATCTTCGCTTAAATCCTCTCAACCTCGCCCACGGTTGGCTGTGAGAAGCTGCCAAGTGTGGGCGTCACACTAGACAACTGTGAGGTTGGTGGGGACATGGGTGGTCAGAACTGAACTTCAGACAGTGAGGAATGACTGGCAGGGTCAGGGACGCTGCTCTTAGGCTTGACGCGGGAAGGAGTGGTGTCATCTTGGGCGGTGGTTCTCGGCCAGGGGCAGATTGCCCCCCAGGATACGTTTGGCCCCATGTGGAGATGTTGCTGGTGGTCGTACCTGGGCATGTGTGTCCTGGCATCGAGTGTAGATGCTTCTCAACACTCTGCCAGGCTCACAGGCAAGGACCCAACCGTCATGCTGCAGTGGGATGGTGAGAGCCCTAGCTCACCACATGCTAACAGCTTCGCTCAGCTTTCCTTTTGTTCTTTCCTGGAAATTTTTCTACAGCTAGTGTCCTCTTAGGTGGGATTAGGGAGGTGTCGGTGTGCTTCCCAGGTGGCGCTAATGGTAAGGAACTCACCTGCCAGGGCAGGAGACGTAGGAGATGTAAGAGCCGTGGGTTCGATCCCTGGGTCAGGAAGATCCCCCTGGAGGAGGAAATGGCAACCCACTCCAGTGTTCTCGCCTGGAGAATCCCATGCACAGAGGAGCCTGGCGGGCTACAGTCCATGTGGTTGCAAAGAGTCAGACACGACTGAAGCAACTTAGCACACACGATGTGCAGCCAGCAGATGACAGTTCGCTGTGGGCTGAATTGCATGCCTCTAAATTCATATGTTGAAAATCTTCCCTGACACAGTGGTGTTTGAAAGAGACGGAAAGGCGCTTTGGGAGGTTTTCGGTCATGATGCTGTGGCCCTCCTGAATAGGATTCGTGCCCGTATAAAGAAGAGCCCAGAGAGCCCCTCACCCTTTTCCTCCACACGCAGACACACGGGAAAGGCTCCAGCCGTGAACCTGGATGAGGCCAGGGACAAGTCACCTCTGATCTTAAATGTCCAGCCTCTGTGAGACATAAACATCTTTTGTCTATAAGATGCCCAGGATGGAGTGAGACAGGCTGTAAGGTGCTGATGCTCTGTTTGCTGTCGATCATTATAAGGAAGGAATGAAGCTTGCCACCCAGCAGGCACAGTTCTGTAGGAGTTACTGCCAGCTCAGCTTCAGTCCCGAAGGTGAAGCCTCCCTTGTCTCGCTTTTCCCCCACTATTTAATAATACACATCATCCCTCTAACGCAGAGGAAAGAAGGAAATCTATTCAATTAGAGACAAGCGTAATTTCATACAATTAATCATAGTCTTCTTAAGGGAAATAAAAATAATTTGTTTTTAGTAGGAAGGAACCTGTAATTATTTGGTGATGGAGGAAAAACTGCCCATTAGCACACTGTGATTACTTTGAATGTGGGGTGACATGCTGCTGCTTTTGCTGTTAGTCTTAGGCATGAAATACTGTGTGTAACATCTTGTGATTTCGGGATCTGATGACCTCCATGGATGACATTAAATATGTGGCTTGGCGTTTCAGGACACAAATCTCAAATAATCAGCCTGAGAAGACAACACCAAACCCTCCTGCGGTCGCATGAGGCATGGCCTCCTGAATGAATCGAGGTGGAGATGTGAGCCTGGTGGAGCCAGAGGGGTAGGGTAGGAGCAGGTCCCAGCCGGTCCCTGGCCACTCAGAAGCTGTGTCCTGTGAATGAAAAACCAGCCTCTGGAAGCCTCTGGGATTAGGACACACTGTGAGTCAGCCATGCCCCACTGACACTTTTTATTTCTTCAGAGGGTTGCTGAGCTTCGCACATTTTCTTTTGGACAGAAACAAGCCAGGCTCCTTGTCTCCTATCTCCCTGGATCTGAGAGACCTGTAATGTCCTTTGTGGGACATGACTGTAGCCTCCCTCTCTTTTTTTTAAAAAAAATGTGTTTATTTATTTGGCTGTGCCAGGTCTTAGTTGCAGCATGCAAACTCTTAGTTGCAACATGTGGGATCTAGGGATTGAGCATGTGACCAGGGATTGAACCCTGGCCCCCTGCGTCGGGAGCATGGAGTCTTAGCCATTGGGCCACCAGGGAAGCCCCTGTAACCTCTCTTAAAATATCCATTTCACAACAAGTCACAGGTGAAGTGTGCTAAGTCACTTCAGTCATGTCCAACTCTTTTGTGACCCCCACGGACTGTAGCCTGTCATGTTCCTCTGTCCATGGAATTGTCCAGGCAAGAATACTAGAGTAGTTGCCAGGCCCTCCTCCAGGGGATCTTCCTGACCCAGGGATCGAACCCATGCCTTGTACGACTCCCGCATTGGCAGGTGGGATCTTTACCGCTAAAGAGCTATCAGGGAAGCATTTTACAGCTAGTCATACACACTCTTGCATTTTGTTGCATCTCTCTCCTATTTTTCTTTTTGTATCTTCACTTGTCTTTCCAATTAAACAGTAAAAGCTCTGCAGGGAAACTTCCTTTCTTACTGTGGTACATATATACAGTGGAGTATTACTCAGCCATAAAAAGAATGAAATAATGTGATTTGCAGCAAAAGATGCATCTAGAGATTATCATACTAAGTGAACAAAGTCAGACAGAGAAAGATAAATATCATATGATATCATTTTTTCTGTGCAATCTTAAAAAAAGATGATATGAATGAGCTATTTACAAAACAGAAACAGACTTATGGTAACTAAAATGGAAGGGAAGGGAGAGATAAATTAGGAGTTTGGGATTAACATATATGCATTACTGTATATAAAACACTTCCCGGTAGCTCAGCTGGTAAAGAATCTGCCTGCAATGCAGGAGACCCTGGTTGGATTCCTGGGTCAGGAAGATCCCCTGGAGAAGGGACAGGCTACCCACTCCAGTATTCTTGGGCTTCCCTGGTGGCTCAGAAGGTAATGAATCCATCTGCAATGCTGGAGACCTGGGTTCTATCCCTCGGTTGGGAAGATCCCCTAGAGGAAGGCATGGCAACCCACTCTAGTATTGTTGCCTGGAGAACCCTCATGGATAGAGGAATTGGTGGGCTGCAGTCTGTGGGGTTGCAAAGAGCCAGATACAGTTGAGCGACTAATGCACACAGATATATAAAATACATAACCATGCAAGTCCCACTGTATAGCACAGGGAACTATGTTCAGTGTCTTGAAATAACCTGTAATGGAATATAATCTGAAAGCAATCTAAAACACTTTCCTGTGCACCTGAAACTGACACAGCATTGTTCTCAACTGAGCAACATGTTCGACTATTCTCAGTTGAAGTTCAATGAGACTATTAGGAAAAGAACTTCCCTTTCTGTGCTCTGTTTTCCCGCGACGTCTAGTACAGGTCCTTACATGCACCAAACATCTTTACTGAGTGTTGTCTTACTTTCACTTTGTATCATGGCTGCTAAGCATGGTATTGAAGTCATCCTGACATGACGATCAGGAGACTACGTGCAACTCAACTGTTCTCAAGCAGGAATACAAAAGAACCTGAAACATAACAGAGAAAAAGATCTGGATTTCACGTGATTATGAGCGGTTTTAAATAGGGGCACATATAAGCATTAAACCAATATACAGAACTTTAATTCGTTGCATCCACTGATATCTATTAAAAATCCCTCAAAGTAGAATGCGTGTGAAGTGTTGAGCCCATGAGCCAATGAAGGGAGCTTTTTCTGTATTAAGAAATCAATTGACTGGACTTTCTAGCGAGGAGGGGCCAAGCCAGCCAGGGCCTTGGACACAGCGTTGAGGAGGCTCCCTTGAAGCTGGGAGACTTGGCAGGTGAGCTGACCCTCCAGCCAGAGGGCAGTGGTGGAAATGGGGGTGGGGTGTCAGGACTGAGAGCAGACTTAGAGCCACTTCCGGGCCACCGAGCCTGGCAGACACGCTGCTCTGGGGGCTTGATCTTAAGTACCAGCTAGCCTTAACCTAGAAATTGAGGGACAGACTTCTTAAAAATTGGTTTCATAAAGTTTCAGGCATTGCACTCTTCCACTCCTGTATTCTTGCCTGGGAAATCCCATGGACAGAGAAATCTGGTGGGCTGCAGTCCATGGGGTCATAAGATTTGGACACAGCTGAGCTACTCAGCAACCACGTGGTTCCTCCTGGTGAAATGACGTCCTCAAGGGGAAGTAACAGCACTGCCTTCACTGACAGTCTCCCTCATCAATGAAGAGGATCCTTATGTTAGGATTTGTACTCCTTATGTGTAAACAATACTGTCTCCTAGTGAACCTCATAACCTACCAGTGGACAGTAACTGCTGTCATTACTCTTTCTAATATTTCTGAGTTATTATTCTTTTACTTTACGAGCATGATACTCTCAGAGGAGCCTGCTCTGACCTCAGACCCCCACACTGGGTCACAGTCCCCTGTTAGTGTCCTGTCCCTTCCCCTCACAGGCCCTCCATTATTGCAATGAAATAGCAATTGCTTGATTAATTGTTTCATGCCTGTCTCCCTTGCCAGATTATTTTCCCAATGAAAGCAGGAACCAGGTCTGTTTTAATCATAGCTGCAGCCAACCCTGGTTCTTGCCCATAGCAATAAATTCTTTTTAAATGAGTTATTTCATTCTCTCATCTATTCATCCATTAGCTAATGCATTTAGCATTCACAAGCTCTCGGAACTGTGCTACAACCAGGGACACAAAGCATGACATGATCGGGTCTGCATTCAAGGAGCTTATGATGTAGTGCCGAGGTCTTAACCCATGAAGGTTAACCTGCAGAACCTGGTAAAAACAGTGGTCCCTCTCCCCAGAATCTACCATATTCATTTAAAATGGAAGCAAGATTTTGTAGGCGGCTTGCAATGTTCATAGATCCCCTGAAGTCTATTCACTGTCTTCCTAAAATTCACTGAATTCCAAGGTCCTGCCATGAAATCGAGACTTAAAGACACATACAAGCTGAGACTCCCCTGGAAGTCCAGTGGTTAAGACACTGCATTTCCACTGCAGGGACACGGGTTCAGTCCGTGGTTCGGGAACTAAGATTCTGCATGCCCTGCTCATGGCCAAAACATAGAAAAATAAACAAGACACACACGAGTTAAAGAGAGGAGTGAAGGAGGGCATCAGAGTGTCCTGCTGGGTTGAGAAATGCTTCCCTGGAAAAGATGTTTGAGCCCCGTTCTGAGTGCTAAATCTGATCTCATCAGAAATAAGGACTAGAAGTGGAGCAGACAGCGTTTGAAACCGCACAACTCAGAGTGGGACTTGAACCCACTGTCTTTTCATCGAGATCACACAGCTGGTCTCAGGACTTAAAGAGGGTCAGGTTCTTTGTGTCTCATTGCAGGAAGAACTCAACGAGAGACAAAGCATTGAGTAAGAAGTGGATTTATTCAGAGAGATACACATTCCATAGACAGTATGTGGTCTGGCAAAAAGGCTAGAAGCCCTGAAATATGGGATGATTAGTTTTTATGAGCTGGGTAATTCCATCAGCTAATGAGTGGGCAGATTAGTCCAACTATTTGGCGGAAGGGGTGGGGATTTCCAGGAATTGGGCCACTGCCCACTTGTTGGCCTTTTATGGTCAGTTTGGGAATGATCCTGGCCCCTGGGAGTGTCATTTAGCTGTGTTATACATGGACATCACCAGATGGTCAATACCAAAATCAGATTGATTATATTCTTTGCAGCCAAGATGGAGAAGTTCTATACAGTCAGCAAAAACAAGACTGGGAGCTGACTGTGGCTCAGATCATGAACTCTTTATTGCCAAATTCAGACTTAAATTGAAGAAAATAGGGAAAACCGCTAGACCATTCAGGTATGACCTAAGTCAAATCCCTTACTATTATACAGTGGAAGTGACAAATAGATTCAAGTGAAGTGACAAATAGATTAGATCTGATCGATAGAGTGCCTGAAGAATTATGGACAGAGGTTTGTAACACTCTACAGGAGGTGGTGATCAAAATCATCCCCAAGAAAAATAAATGCAAAAAGACAAAATGGTTCTCTGAGGAGGCATTATGAATACCTGAGAAAAGAAGAGAAGCTAAAGGCAAAGGAGAAAAGGAAAGATACACTCATTTGAATGGAGAGTTCCAAGGAATAGCAAGGAGAGATAAGAAAGCCTTCCTCAGTGATCAATGCAAAGAAATAGAAGAAAACAATAGAATGGGAAAGACAAGTGATCTCTTCAAGAAAATTAGAGATACCAGGGACTATTTCATGAAAAGATGGGCACAATAAAGGACAGAAATGGCATGGACCTAACAGAAGCAGAATATATTAAGAAGAGGTGGCAAGAATACACAAGAGAACTATACAAAAAAGATCTTCATGACCCAGATAACCACAAGGGTGTGATCACTCACCTAGAGCCAGACATCCTAGAATGTGAAGTCAAGTGGGCTTTAGGAAGCATCACTACGAACAAAGCTAGTGGAGGTGATGGATTTCCAGTCGAGCTGTTTCAAATCCTGAAAGATGATGCTGTGAAAGTGCTGCACTCAATATGCCAGCAAATTTGGAAAACTCAGCAGTGGCCACAGGACTGGACAAGGTCAGTTTTCATTCCAATCCCAAAGAAAGGCAATGCCAAAGAATGCTCAAACTATTGCACAATTGTACTCATCTCACATGCTAGCAGAGTAATGCTCAAAATTCTCCAAGCCAGGCTTCAACAGTATATGAACCAAGAACTTCCAGATGTTCAAGCTGGTTTTAGAAAAGGCAGATGAACCACAGATCAAATTGCCAGCATCTGTCGGATCATAGAAAAATTAAGAGAATTCCAAAAAAATATCTACCTCTGCTTTATTGACTATGCCAAAGCCTTTGACTGTGTGGATCTCAACAAACTGGAAAATTCTTGAAGAGATGGTAATACCAGACCACCTGACCTGCCTCCTGAGAAACCTGTATGTAGGTCAAGAAGCAACAGTTAGAACCGGACATGGAACGACAGACTGGTTCCAAATTGGGAAAGGAATATGTCAAGGCTGTATATTGGTGCCCTGCTTATTTGACTTCTATGCAGAGTACATCATGTGAAATGCCAGACTGGATGAAGCCCAAGCTAGACTCAAGATTGCTGGGAGAAATATCTGTAACCTCAGATATACTGATGACACCACCCTTATGGCAGAACGTGAAGAGGAACTAAGGAGACTTTTTATGAAATTGAAAGAAGAGAGTGAAAAAGCTGGCTTAAAACTCAACATTCAAAAAACTAAGATCATGGCATCCTGTCACTTCGTGGCAAATAGGTGGGGAAACAATGAAAACAGTGACAGACTTTATTTTCTTGGGCTCCAAAATCACTGCAGATGGTGACTGCGGCCATGAAATGAAAAGATTCTTGCTCCTTGGAAGAAAAGTTATGACAAACCTAGATAGCATATTAAAAAGACAGAGACACTACTTTGCCAACAAAGTTCCATCTGGTGAAAACTGTTTTTTCCAGTGGTCATGTATGGATGTGAGAGTTGGACCATAAAGATAAATGAGCACTGAAGAATTGATGCTTTTGAACTGTGGTGTTGGAGAAGACTCTTGAGAGTCCCTTGGCCTGCAAGGAGATCCAACCAGTCCATCCTAAAGCAGATCAGTCCTGAATATTCATTGGAAGGACTGATGCTGAAGCTGAAGCTCCAATACTTTGGCCACCTGATGCAAAAAACTGACTCATTGGAAAAGAAACTGATGCTGGGAAAGATTGAAGGCAGGAGGAGAAGCGGACGACAGAGGATGAGATGGTTGGATGGCATCACCGACTCAATGGACATGAGTTTGTGCAAGCTCCAGGAGTTGGTGATGGACAGGGAAGTCTGGGGTGCTGCAGTTCATGGGGTCGCAAAGAGTTGGACATAACTGAGCAACTGAACAACAACAATATCCAGCGAGAGTGTGAGACAAGAAGACGTGGTGGGGGAGGGCGTGTTGGCTGGAACTGGCCAGCAGGTTGGGAGGGGGTGAATTTGTGCTGTGGGGTGGGAAGCTGCTGCAGTGCGTTATCCCTGGGGCGGGAGGACCAGACGTGACCTCAGGAGGAGCTGTCTGCTGAGCATTCGGGAACAAATGGAAGGGCAGGATCCTGGGGGACAGTTGATCTCATGTACCCGTCATTCAGGTCCAGGACCTGGATGCAGGGGAGACTCTGGGGTTGATAGGAGTGTACAGGCTGGAGTGGCACTTAGGGAGGAGAGTCAGCAGGAGTCAGGGACTGACAGCAGGTGGCCCATGTGCAGGATGGTGGGAAGAGACTCCAGGTTTTTGCCTTAAGCAGTTGAGTGCACATTGAAATAGTTTCCAAAGATGTCCTTGGGCACAAACGCCCTCCTTTTTTGCATGGATGCTAACCTGACAGAATAAGGGTGCTCACAGGACACTTTTTCCCATTCAAAATGAAATAAGCTTTTGTAAATGATTGAAAGGACATTCCTTACAACTTAGATGACCCAGCAGATTGGCTAGGAGAATGTCCAGAGAAAACCGATGCTGTTGTTTCATCACAAAAGCTGTATGTAAGGCAGCTTTCTAATATCCCTCCTGAGAATAATAAGGAGCGGGGCTGTGCCCTCGCCATGTGGGCACTGCAGGTACCTGGTAGCGGGAGATGCTTAGTATTGGGTGTTACAGAGCTATTCCCCCCAAATGTCAAAACATAATTATGAATTTCTTATAAATTTCTATAGATTAGGAAGCTAGGGTGTTATACATCTTGACTTATGATTAAAAAGAAAACAAAACCCATGAAAGAAACCCACTTACAATTAGCTGTCATTTCAAACTTCATTTGGAAGGACAAGTGGGCTTTCGATGAATTTTTTAAAATACCAGCTTTATTGAGATTTAATTCATATACCACATAATTCACCCGTTTAAAGTGTTCGGTGGGGAGCTTCCCTGGTGGCTCAGCGGTGGAGAATCCGCCTGCCTGTGCAGGAGACTCGGATTTGATCCCTGACCCAGTAAGATCCCACATGCTGTGGAGCAACTAAACCCGTGTGTGACAACTACTGCGCCTGTGCTCTAGAGCCCGGGAACCCCAACTATTGTGCCCATGTGCCCTAGAGCCCATGCTCCCCAAGAGAAGCCCCCACGTGAGAAGCCCGCACACTGCAGCAAGGGGTAGCCCCCTACTCGCCTGCAGCTAGAGAAAGCCCGAGCACAGCCAAAAACAAAGGGTACGGTGCTTTCAACAAATTTTTACTTACTAAAAATATTGTTTTTTTCAATATTTCCCTGGTGGTCCAGTGATTAAGACTCAGCGCTTCCACTGCCAGGCACCCAGGTTAGATCCTGCAAGCTGTGTGGTGTGGCCAAAAATAATAAAGTAAAAAAAAATTGTTTTTTAAGTTATACTTGGAAAAGACTTTGATGCTGGGAGGGATTGGGGGCAGGAGAAGAAGGGGACGACAGAGGATGAGATGGCTGGATGGCATCACAGACTTGATGGACATGAGTTTGAGTGAACTCCGGGAGATGGTGATGGACAGGAGGCCTGGCATGCTGCGATGCATGGGGTCGCAAAGAGTCGGACACGACTGAGCAACTGAACTGAACTGAACTGAACGTAAAAAAATTACTTTTTCCTAAAATTCTTTCAACAATCAAATGGTGTTCGTTTTGTAGCAAGAAAACTAATGCAAAGTATGTATATTTAAAAATGTGTACAGTAGTCTTTATACATAAGGAATTTTCTTGAGTATCTCCAATGATTGCAGGGAAGAGAAAATACGTTCTGGCAAGCTACAGTCCATGGGGTTGCCAAAGAGTAGGACACAGCGGAGCGCACACACACAGAAAAGAGTTGCACACGACGGAGCACACACACACGTCCTTAGGTTGGTTCAAACTGAAGTGTAAAACATGGTCATCGTACGATCACGAAAGTGACACGTGGAGTGAGGGGGGGAAGCCCAGACGTGGCCCACCCTCGTGGCCCTGTTCACTGTCCTACTGCGGAAGAAGACCCAGTTTAACTCACAGAGCCTCGCTCCGCTCTGCAGGGATCTGGGAGACCCTGCTCCTGCCGTAGCCACCTCCCCGCCCCTGCCTGATGGCTGGCAGCTGGTGACGAGTGTCCTCACCTGGGCGGTGGTGACCCTGCGTCAGAAATTGCCTTGGGCTTTAAACTGAAGGTAGTTGCATAGGAACAGCTCCAGCTAAGCACTGGTGTGTGTACACAGTGAGGATCATCGGAAGGCTTCGAGGATTTGAATGTCATCTCACCTCCTGTGTATATAATCTTTGTGGTAGACGCCGTATGTCTAAAAACCAGGCTTTTCCCAAAACAGCATGCAAGAAAAAATGTATAACCTTTTTTTAATTTGAAATTGACAGAAGTCTTTTTTTTCAGTTTATTTTTTAATTGGAGTATAATTGCTTTATAACATTGCATTGGTTTCTGCCATGACTCAGCCACAGGTATACATACGTCCCCTCCCTCTTGAAGCCCCCTCCCACCTCCCGCCTCATCCCACCCCTCTAGGTTGTCACAGAGCACCAGGTTAAGCTCCCTGCATCATTCCCATTGGCTGTCTATTTTCCATCTGGTAACGCATATGTTTCAGCCACTCTTTCAATTCTGCCCTCCCTCTCCTTCCCCCACTGTGTCCACAAGTCTGTTCTATGCCTGCATCTCCACTGCTGCCTGCAAATAGGTTCATCAGCACCGTCTTTCTAGAATCCATATATATATATACATTAATATTCAATATTTTTCTCTTCCTGACTTCACTCTGTTTAACAGAGTTCATCCACCTCACTAGAAGTAACTCAAATGTGTCCTTTTTTATGGCTGAGTAATAGTTATTGTATAGACTCTACCACAGCTTCTTTATCCATTCATCTTGACAGAACTGCAGACAATGATTGAACCTCTCTGCGTTGCCCCATGATGCTGGCTTACAGGAATATAACTGGCATGTAGATGGACACATATGTTGGTTCAGTTCAGTTGCTCAGTCATGTCTGACTCTTTGCAACCCCATGAATCGCAGCACACCAGGCCTCCCTGTCCATCACCAACTCCTGGAGTTCACTCAAACTCACATCCATTGAGTCAGTGATGCCATCCAGCCATCTCATCCTCTGTTGTCCCCTTCTCCTCCTGCCCCCAATCCCTCCCAGCATCAGAGTCTTTTCCAATGAGTCAACTCTTCGCATGAGGTGGCCAGAGTACTGGAGTTTCAGCTTTAGCATCATTCCTTCCAAAGAAATCCCAGGGCTGATCTCCTTCAGAATGGACTGGTTGGATCTCCTTGCAGTCCAAGGGACTCTCAAGAGTCTTCTCCAACACCACAGTTCAAAAGCATCAATTCTTCGGCGCTCAGCCTTCTTCACAGTCCAACTCTCACATCCATACATGAC
>SJXO01002056.1:231384-287942 GCA_006408615.1 Connochaetes taurinus
CAGTAGTAGATATAATGGTCATCTGAGTTAAATTCACCCATTCCAGTCCATTTTAGTTCGCTGATTCCTAGAATGTTGACGTTCACCCTTGCCATCTCTTGTTTGACCACTTCCAATTTGCCTTGATTCATGGACCTGACATTCCAGGTTTCTGTGCAATATTGCTCTTTACAGCATCGGACCTTGCTTCTATCACCAGTCACATCCACAGCTGGGTATTGTTTTTGCTTTGGCTCCATCCCTTCATTCTTTCTGGAGTTACTTCTCCACTGATCTCCAGTAGCATATTGGGCACCTACTGACCTGGGGAGTTCCTCTTTCAGTATCCTATCATTTTGCCTTTTCATACTGTTCATGGGGTTCTCAAGGCAAGAATACTGAAGTGGTTTGCCATTCCCTTCTCCAGTGGACCACGTTCTGTCAGACCTCTCCACCATGACCCGCCCGTCTTGGGTTGTCCCGCGGGCATGGCTTGGTTTCATTGAGTTAGGCAAGGCTGTGGTCCTAGTATGATTAGATTGACTAGTTTTCTGTGAGTATGGTTTCAGTGTGTCTGCCCTCTGATGCCCTCTTGCAACACCTACCATCTTACTTGGGTTTCTCTTACCTTGGGCGTGGGGTATCTCTTCCCGGCTGCTCCAGCACATCGCAGCCACTGCTCCTTACCTTGGACGAAAGGTATCTCCTCACCACTGCCCTTCCTGACCTTCAACGTGGAATAGCTCCTCTAGGCCCCATGCAGCCACCGCTCCTTGGACGTGGGGTTGCTCCTCCCGGCTGCCGCCCCTGGCCTCGGACTCGGGGTAGCTCCTCTCTGCCATTCCTGTGCCGTTGCAGCCTGGCACTCTCAGCCGCTGCCCCTGACCTCAGACGTGAGGTAACTCCTCTTGGCCACCACCCTTCAGGCATGGGGTCCTCCTGGCTTCTGCCCCTGACCTCAGACGTGAGGTAACTCCTCTTGGCCGCCACCCTTCAGGCATGGGGTCCTCCTGGCTTCTGCCCCTGACCTCAGATGTGGGGTAGCTCCTTTTGGCCGCGCTTAGTGTGCCGGTCGCAGCCACCCGCGCTTGGTAATTTGTCTAAAAGTGGTTTCCCCAGATTACACATGGGTGTATAGTGGCAGAGGGGCTCAGACAAATTTGGTCTTACCTATCCTGATGTCAGTACTAGACCATGTTCTTAAATTCAGCTTTTATCTTGTGACTTGTGGGGTTTCAGTGCCTCCCTATTTAAGGCCTGCATATGATTTTAAGGCTACCCTGGTGGCTTAGATGGTAAAGAATCTGCCTGCCAATGCAGGAGACCCAGGTTTGATCTCTGGGTTGGGAAGATCCCCTGGAGAAGGAAATGGCAATCCACTCCAGTATTCTTGCCTGGAGAATCCCTTGGACAGAGGAGCCTGGAGGGCTACAGTCCATGAAGTCACAAAGAGTCGGACACGACTGAGAGACTTCACTTTCACTTTGTTTGCTCTAACCAGTAGGAAACCCAGACTCACATATGCATCGATTCTTTAGTCCTGCATAGGTCCTTACAGCACGGCTTGATTGTTGCAGCTTTTCCATTGACCCATGTCATTGTTCTTGCCTTGAGGGGCGAGGGTGGTCTCTTTTACCTTTAAAATTCATGTCTGTGTTTTTTAAAGGGGACAGATGTTTGTTAATCTGACATTTCCCATGGGTCAGGAGCCCTGGCACCACATCTCACAGATCTGGAGTCCAGGAGTGCCTGGTGCCGACTTCTCCCCCGCAGCGTGGATCCTCGTCCCATCTCATGGAATGTTCACAGAACCTACCTGCTTGTCCCTGTGGAGTTGGAGTCCTTACTTAGGCGATGGCTTTAGCTGGGGCTTACACTCAGCCTCCAGTGAGCATTCACAGCACAGCTGTTTGCTTCCCTCCTAGAGGCAGCAGGAATGCCCCTCAGGCCCTGAATCCCCTGCAGGCATCAGTCTTTTTTTTTTGGTTTGTTTTTCATGGGCTTTTTTTTTTTTTTTTTTCCTATTTTATAAAATTGAAGTATGGTTGATCTACAGTGTTGTGGCAATCTCTGCTGTATAGTAAGTGACTCACTTATACACACATATATATTATTTTTATATTCTTTTCCATGATGGTTTATCACAGGATATGGAATGTAGTTTCCTGTGCTACAGCAGGACCTGGTTGTTTATCCATCCTGTGTATACTAGCTTGCATCTGCTAATCCCAACTTCCTAATCCATCCCTTTCCTTCCCCCGACACCTTTGACAGCCCAAGCTCTGTTATCTATGGCTGTGAGTCTGTTTCTGTTTCATAGATAGGTCCATTTGTGCCATATTTTAGGCTCCACATATAAGGTATATCATACGGTATTTGTCTTTCTCTTTCTGACTTAACTCACTCAGTATGATAATCTCCAGCTGCATCCATATTGCTGCAAATGGCGTTATTTCGTTCTCTTTATGGCTAATAGTCCATCGTATATATACGTACCACATCTTCTTTATTTATTTAGACCGTTAGGTTGTTTCCATGCTTTGGCTATTGCAAATAGTGCTGCTGTGAACATAGGGGTGCATGGATCTTTTAAAATTATTCTTTTCTGTGGGTATACACCCAGGAGTGGGATTGCAGGATCATATGGGAGCTCTATTTTTAGTTTTCTGAGGAACCTCCATATTCTTCTCATAGTGGCTGCACCAACTTACACCCCCACCAACAGTGCATGAGGGTTCCCTTTTCTCCACACCCACTCAGCCTTTGTTATTTGTAGATTTTTTAAATGATAGCCATAAATTTGACAGGTGTGAGGTGATACCTCATTGTAGTTTTGATTTGCTTTTCTCTAGGAATTCGTGATGCTGAGCATAGCTTTATGTGCCTGCTGGATGTCTGTATGTCTTCTTTGGAGAAATGTCTATTAAGGTCTTCTGCCCATGTCTCAGTTGTTTGGTTTTTTTGCTGTTGAGTTGGCTTTTGCTGAGGCTTCCTCCTCAGCAATCAGTCAGAGAAAATGCTGTTTGAAGAGCATCACCTGATTAGACTAGGCTCACCCAGATCATCCACATATTTTAAGGTTAATTGAATTGTGGTTTAATTACATCTTCAAATTCGCTTCCCAGTGCTTCCTAGGTGAGTATTGGGTTGAATGGGGTAGGAGAGGGAGGGTCATCTTTAGGATTCTGCTGATCACAATCCCTATATGGAGGTCTATTCAAGTGTGAACAAAACTATGCCATGATTTCCAGAGTATATTTTTATTCTGAAAAGAGCCATAGTTGCAGTGTCCCACCTTTGTGTAAGAAAGAGGGTAAAACAGGAAAGAGGCCTGCATTTTCTAATATTTAAAAAGAAAGAATGGAAGGATAAATAAAAATCAACAAAAACAATGTTTTACACGGATAGGAAGACAACAGGACACAGAGACAAAGATGAAAGTGTGCTCTCCGAATGTGCCTGCTTTGTTGTTCACACTTCAGACAAAATTAAATACTAAATCACAAAGCAATTTCTAAAAACTGCAAACAACCCAGTATCAAGTTTATGTTGTAACTCCTTAGAGGAGAAATATTCAAAGTGCTTTTAAATCACAGTATTTTGACACTACCACTATATACTTTAGGGACAAAAGATAACCCCATTAAGAAACTTTAAACTGCATCCAGTGTTCTTGTCAATGTTAATATTGGTATTGCTGGAGTTGTTTCCTTCCCCAATTTTAAAAATTGTGGTAAAACACACATAGAATTTAATTTACTTTCTTAACCATTTGTAAGTGTACAGATTAGTGGTATTATGTAACATCCATATGATAACAGACATTGCCATTACACCTCTCCTGAACTCTTTTCCCATTGCAGAACTGAAACGTCATATCCACTAAACAACTCTTCTTCCGTCCTCCTCCCCAATCTCTGGCGATTACCATCCTATTTTCTGTCTATACCATACTGACTTCTCTCAGTGCCTCCTATATAAGAAGAATCATACAGTATTTGTCATTTTGTGACTGGCCTTTGTTGTTTAGTGTAATGTCCTTAAGGTTCAACCAATAGTGAAAGTGAAAGTCTGACTCTTTGAGACCCCATGGAATTCTCCAGGCCAGAATACTGGAGTGGGTAGCCTATCCTTTCTCCAGTGGATCTTACCGACCCAGGAATCAAACTGGGGTTTCCTGCATTGCAGACAGATTCTTTACCAACTGAGCTACCAGGGAAGCCCTTAAGGCTTAACCAAGTTGTAGCATATTGCCTGGAAAATCCCATGGATGGAGGAGCCTGGTGGGCTGCAATCCATGGGGTCGCTAAGAGTTGGACACGACTGAGCAACTTCACTTTCACTTTTCACTTTCATGCATTGGAGAAGGAAATGGCAACCCACTCCAGTGTTCTTGCCTGGAGAATCTCAGGGATGGGGGAGCCTGGTGGGCTGCCGTCTATGGGGTCGCACAGAGTCGGACACGACTGATGCAAATTTATGAGTTGCTGAATTATGTGGTAAGACTATCTTTTTTTTTTGGAACTACCATTTCATTTTCCAGAGCAACTGTACCAATTTACCTTCCCATCAGCAGAGCACAAGCGTTTCAGTTTCCCTACATCCTCTCCAATTCTTGTTGTTTTTATAGTAGCCATCCTAAACTGTTTGAAGTTTTACTCTGTATTTTTGCAGGCCACTTCATATCCCCCTTGGGGTTAGGTGGGACAAAAATGATGCTGTTTGCTTAGCTCTGTTTTATTTGTTTGGCTCTTCCCCTGCCTTCTTTCATCTGCATCCAGTCCTCTAACCTAGCTTCTCCGTGCATTTCTGCCTCCTTCCTCCCTTTCCTCTGAGCTCTCCTGTTAAGATGCTTCTGCAGTCCTGACTGTGGTTGCTCACTAGTGTATCACATGGAATTGTCCTGTTGCCCCACCCGATCTACTTTCACCAGTGGGGACCATGGCTTACTTTTCTGAAACATTTCATATAATAATACTGTAACAAGCATAATGGTAATGAACAATAATGAAACTCAGCTTTCATCTTATTAACCTGGGGAAAACACTGAGCATATCCTCTTCAGAATTGCAGGAAACTATGAGAATGTGGCAAGAATACACAGAAGAACTGTACAAAAAAGATCTTCACGACCTGGATAATCATGATGGTGTGATCACTCATCTAGAGCCAGACATCCTGGAATGTGAAGTCAAGTGGGCCTTAGGAAGCATCACTACAAACAAAGCTAGTGGAGGTAGTGGAATTCCAGTCGAGCTGTTTCAAATCCTGAAAGATGATGCTGTGAAAGTGCTGCACTCAATATGCCAGCAAATTTGGAAAACTCAGCAGTGGCCACAGGACTGCAAAAGGTCAGTTTTCATTCCAATCCCTAAGAAAGGCAATGCCAAAGAATGCTCAAACTACCGCACAATTGCACTCATCTCACATGCTAGTAAAGTAATGCTCAAAGTTCTCCAAGCCAGGCTTCAGCAATATGTGAACCGAGAACACCCAGATGTTCGAGCTGGTTTTAGAAAAGGCAGAGGAATCAGAGATCAAATTGCCAACATCCGCTGGATCATGGAAAAATCAAGAGAGTTCCAGAAAAACATCTATTTCTGCTTTATTGACTATGCCAAAGCCTTTGACTGTGTGGATCACAATAAACTGTGGAAAATTCTGAGAGAGATGGGAATACCAGACCACTTGACCTGCCTCTTGAGAAATCTGTATGCAGGCCAGGAAGCAACAGTTAGAACTGGACATGGAACAACAGACTGGCTCCAAATAGGAAAAGGAGTAAGAAAGCTATGATCAACCTAGACAGCATATTCAAAAGCAGAGACATTACTTTGCCGACTAAGGTCCATCTAGTCAAGGCTATGGTTTTTCCAGTAGTCATGTATGGATGTGAGAGTTGGCCTGTAAAGAAGGCTGAGTGCCGAAAAATTGATGCTTTTGAACTGTGGTGTTGGAGAAGACTCTTGAGAGTCCCTTGGACTGCAAAGAGATCCAACCAGGCCATTCTGAAGGAGATCAGCCCTGGGATTTCTTTGGAAGGAATAATGCTAAAGCTGAAACTCCAGTACTTTGGCCACCTCATGTGAAGAGTTGACTCATTGGAAAAGACTTTGATGCTGGGAGGGATTGGGGGCAGGAGGAGAAAGGGACGACCAAGGATGAGATGGCTGGATGGCATCATGGACTCGATGGACATGAATCTGAGTGAACTCTGGGAGATGGTGATGGACAGGAAGGCCTGGCGTGCTGTGATTCATGGGGTCGCAAAGAGTCGGACACGACTGAGCGACTGAACTGAACTGAACTGATGAGGATGCTTGAGGCTCATGTTTTGGATCTAGGAGACCATTCACTTGGGTAACTTCTTGAGCTCCTCCTGTATGTTCCTGACTGGACACACTTGCCTCTGCAACAATACCCTCTCAGAACGGGGGCCTGGGTTGGGGAGGGGCAGGTACCTCTGACCCTTGTGTCCCACTCCTTCCCTCGGAAGGCATTGGTGTCTGGGGTGTGCCCTCCACTGCAGTCACTCCTTTCGGAGAGTGAAACCAAGCGCACCTAAAACTGAGTTCATTTGTCCAGTTTTTGATGGACCTCTCTCTCCAAAATGTTAGTCCTTTTCTTGTCCAACATCTGTTCCCCTCAAGATGATGAAGAATTAAGGGACAGGTGGGAGTTGAAACTGAGCAGGACCCCATGGGGCCCTCCCAGGTATAAAAGCTTCTCTGTGTCACTGATTTCTTGTGGGTAGGAAAGAGGCCTTCAGCATCCTAGACCTTCATAACAACATGATACATGTCTCTGAGTTGTTCTGCAGGAACTAAGGCCCCACCCAGTTAGATGGTGACTTCCGGCTGAGCACAAGCATGGGGACCCCAGAGTGTTTGGAACCAGAGGCTGATAATGGAGCTACCTAGAGCACCACTCTGTTACCTCACCACCAACGAGTCAGAAGAGGGTTAGGAACTTTGCAGCCTGTGTTATTCATCATTTGGTCGTGTCTGACTCTTTGTGACCTCATGGACTGTAGCCCGCCAGGCTTCTCTGTCCATGGTATTCTCCAGGCAAGGATACTGGAACGGGTAGCCATTTCCTTCTCCAGAGGATCTTCCTGACCCAGGGTGAACCTGTGTATCCTCTGGCTCCTGCACTGGCAGGTGGAATCTTTACTGAGCCACCGGGGAAGCTCCACACACTACGCAAACCTCCTAGGAAATTTTGCCCATACAAACACGTTCGCCAAAACTGTTACCGAATGCAAGTTCCTGTGCTAGATGCACAGTGGGGCCAATGATACCAACAGTCGACAGTCTGGAGCAGAGAAAGGTTTATTGAAGGGCCATGCAAGGAGACTGGTGCCTTGTATCCAATGAACCGCCGCTGAAGGGTTTCAGCAAACCATTTTTAAAGGTATGGCTGGTTTTGCAAACCTGGCACAAGAATTTCATGTTCTTACATTTGTCCAAGTAGGTCAGGTCACAAAGACCCTATAAACCTACAAGACAAATGTTATTCTCTGTTTTAAAACATTTTTTTTTTTAAATCTCTATTTGGTTGGAAAAATGTTAACTTTAAAAGGGCGGAGACTTGACTATGGGTTCGCCTGTATATTTTAGGCTATAGGCAACATTCTTAACCCAAAGCAGAAACCACAGACTACAAAGGTTATAGTAAAACAATTGACCCAATATGGGGTCAGATTTGTTGTTCCCTATTACAGCCTTGCAATAAAACGTTCTGCTCCAAACTCCAAAATTTTGGTTTGACGGGCTTCCCTGGTGGCTCAGATGGTAAAGAATCTGCGTGCAATGCAAGATATGCAGGCAGCAACAGGAATCAAATTCCACAACAGGAGGACTGGGGTCTGCTGGGAGTCTCCTTTGGGTTTCAGCCAAACACAACCTGGAGTACATATCCGGGGTCCTCATGCCCGAGTCCCTGCCCGGCACGACCTGGATTTAACCTGTAACATCCAGAATCCAATGTGTTAGCAACCCCGCTGCCCAAGGCCCACTTCCTACAGGGCGGCCCCCCCCCCCACTACAAGGCGGCCCCCCGAAGCCTGGAGCCCTTCTCTCCCAGCACCGCCCCACGCCCTTCCGCCTGCACCAAGACTACAAGTCCCAGCGTGCAGTGCGGCCCTTGTACGGTCCCGCCGGCCCACGTTGGCACCCGCCGGGGGCGCGCCGCCCGGAGCACGTGCGCGGTGACGTCGACGCGCCAACGTGACTAGCGGCCGTGGCGCTCTGGGTTTCTGGGCCGCACTGGTTCCAATCCGGCGGCGAGAGCCGTGGGCCCGCGATTCAGTTTGAGTTGAGCGCGCCGCGCTGCTTGAATCTGCGAAGCCGTTGGGAAGGGTCGTCTCTTGTAGCCTCTTCCCCCGGGCCTGCGGCCCCGCGTCCCAGATGGACAAGGTGTGCGCCGTGTTCGGAGGCTCCCGGGGCATCGGCAGGGCGGTGGCCCGCTTGATGGCCCAGAAAGGCTATCGACTGGCCATCGTCGCCCGGAATCTGGAGGGGGCCAGAGCCGCGGCCGGGGACCTGGGCGGTGGGTACCGACCGGGGTCGCACCCCCTCTTCGCGCGGCCAGTGTGGGGACGAGCAGCCGTCTCAGCGCCCTCCCCGCCGTGCGGGGCGAGGGCGGGCGCGGACGTGCCCGGGTCTCTCGCGCAGGCCCGCGCGCGTGCGCAGGCGCGGGCGGTGCCGCCTCGGGCGCGGGCGGCTGCGCTGGTGCGCGGCGTGCGTGGGCTCGCTTCCCGGCGTCCCCTGCGCTGAAGCGCTGCTATGCCCTGATGACCTTCACCAGGGGACAGCGAGACTGTTCCGCCAAATTCCGCTAAAATTTCACCCCCCCTGTCTGTTAGGAATGGATTCGCAGTTGCTTTGCGAATTTAGTCTCTGGCTGGTAGTGAGACGGGGTGCTGTGAAGGATGGAGCTCGCAGCTAGAGTTAGGAGGGCTGGGCTCGGAGGCACCTCGTTCTCTGTCGGGGCACCTTTCTTCACATAGGTCTCCAGAGGTTTAAGAAGGGAATTTTAGTGTAAATGTACCACGCGAGGTTAGCCAGAAAAGAATTGTTTACCTTTTTTTAAAAAAATGGCAGTGTTAAGTGGTATAATGTTGAATAAACAATGCTTTCTTTGAAGTTTAATTTTCTTTTTTTTTTTTGTATTTAAACATTTCCAGAAAGTGGACTTTAAAAAAACAGGTAACAGTTTTTTAGTAAAAATTTTTTTCATGATTTGTGCTTTCAGCATTTTGAAAAACAGTTTCCTGCTTTGTTTCATCTCTTCTAATAGTCACGCTATAATAATGGCCATATAAGATTGTGCCATAGTTAAACAGAAAAACCCTAGAGTTTATTTCAAAGCCAGGAAACCAGTTCGACAAGAATGTAACTGAGTTAGACATTAAGCGTATATATGCAAGCGTGTTCAGTCGTGTCCCACTCTTTGCAACCCCATGGACAGTAGCCGCTCCAGGTTCCTCTGTCCATGGAATTTTCCAGGCAAGAATACTGGAGTGGGATGCCATTTCCTTCTCCAGGGGATCTTCCCAACCCTGGGACTGAACTCGTGTCTCTTGTGCCTCCTGTATTGCAGGCAGATTCTTTACTGCTAAGCCACTGGGAATGTCTCAAGTTTACAAAACAGGAATATAAAACAGAGAACTGCTGAGTTAAATGGCATAGGGTCAGTGTCAAAACCGTAAATATTTGTAGGTGACTCATACAAAGTGTTATAAACATAAGAAAGGTGCTCCCCCTTAAAGTGTTTTAAGGTTTACATTCTGTTGCATTACTTTGCTTCTGCTTGTTCCCCACCTTCCTCCATCCAGTTTCTTAGACTGAACTCCATGTGATCAGGAATCTGAGACTCAATCGTCCTTTATCTCAAGTTCTGGATAGAACAGGTCTAAGGCTTCCATGGTAGCTCAGACTGTGAAGAATCCCTCTGCAATGCAGGAAGACTCGGTTTGGATCCCTGGGTTGGGAAGATCACCTGGAGAAGGGAAATGGCTACCCACTCCAGTATTTTTACCTGGAGAATTCCATGGACAGAGGAGCCTGGTGGGCTACAGTCTAAAAGGTTGCGAAGAGTCAGACCCTACCGAATGGGACATGACTGAATAAGTGACACTACTACACTAGCTCATAGGACTTCCCTGGTGGCTCAGACGGTAAAGCGTCTGTCTACACTGCGGGAGACCCAGGTTCGATCCCTGGGTCGGGAAGATCCCCTGGAGAAGGAAATGGCACCCCCCTCCAGTACTATTGCCTGGAATATCCCATGGATGGAGGAGCCTGGTGGGCTACAGTCCATGGGGTCACAAAGAGTTGGACATGACTGAGCGACTTCATTTCACTGACACTAGCTCATAGTAGATGTTTGATGAATGTGTACTGAATCATTTTTACAACCAAGGTATACTTTATTAGTAACTCTAATTTTGTTGTGTAGGAGATCATTTGGCATTGAGCTGTGATGTTGCCAAAGAACATGATGTTCAAAATACATTTGAAGAAATAGAGAAAAATTTAGGTCGTGTTAATTGCTTGGTAAATGCAGCTGGAATTAACAGGTAGGTCACAAATTTAAGTACATGTCTAATTTTTTTTCCTCCTAATTTTCTTTTGATTAATATGAGTTAGTATATTAACTTGTTTTACTTCTAATTGGAAGAAAAGTTACGTATTTTAAAATTTGGTCTGTCAAGCTGCACACTCTTTTCGTAGGTTTATATTGAGATTATAATAAGGGTTTCATTTAGTTTTTTTGTGTGTCAAAATGTTATTACAGAGGAAAAAAACCCTTTTGAACTAAACGTGTACTATTGGAATAGTTATATGTGTGTGTAGTACAGGTGTAATATGATGTCTGGGAAGTGTACATATTAAGGGTACAGTTTAGTTTTAACATTGTAATCAACACCCATATTGAGCTGAAGAACTTTACCAGAAATCCAGAAGACTCTTCTTGTTTTCTTCCGAATTAGTACTTCCTTTTAGGTTACCACTGTTGTGACTATATGTTTCCTCACAGATCGAGTTTAAAATGGGCTCTCCAGGTGTTCTAACTCAGAGGCAAAGCTCTTCTTATATTCTACTTTTAGAAAAAAAAAAAAAGTTATCTATTTCTTTTTAATTTGTCTTGCCCCATTTTTAAATCACATGGGATTGTTTTGGTTTGATTTTGTTTTTTTGGTAGGGATAACCTCTTAGTAAGGACAAATACTGAAGATATGCTGTCTCAGCTCCATACTAACCTCCTGGGCTCCATGCTGACCTGTAGAGCTGCCTTGAAGACAATGATTAAACAGCAGAGAGGGTCCATTGTGAATGTAGGTGAGTCTTTACATCTGCATGTATAGTATTATCTCATGGCACCACAGAAATTTAATCAACTGATTTGGAGTTTATTTACCTGTGAAACTTGGACAGAATGTGTCTTTATTACCCATGGAAAAAGCATTTTATTAACTGATTAATAGGTGAAACAGGAATCACCAATTCACATTCTTCTAGTGGTCAAGCAGGTGTTATGGAGTGACACCACCAGGTACTGGGGAAGTGACAGCACACGCCAGGAGATACCTGACCTGAGGCACCCAGCTTTGGTGTCCAGAGGCTGTGTAGAATAGCTCCAATCCAGCAGGTTGTTGCTGTTCACAAATGTGGTTCAGTTTGACCAGCTCTTTTGCATATTTAAGAAAAATTGGGCACCCTGATTCTTACATGAAACCAAATTTTCAAAATGTGATCAAGGAATGAAAAACTTGCAGTTGGTGAGGGCTAAAAAATGACTTCTGCAGCAGCTGTGTGCGTCACTAGTAAATCCAGCACAGAGGTCTACGAGGAGGTTTCCTTAAGAGAATAATCTTTTCAGTGTTTAGAATGGATGTTAAATAACACCTGGGCTTCAGTTCACCTGCCCCATAGGGCAGAGTGGAATGTGTGCTTGTAGACTTTAAAATGCAGAGTGACTTGAGATTTTGTTTCAGTGTGGTAATCTGAGAATAGCAGCATGCCTGCCACCTCCCATTTAAGTGGTGATACCTTATAGGCCACAAAAAAGGGGATGCTGCTCCTTAGAGTAAGTGACCCTACTCTAAAACAGGAAGTGTCTTCCAAGCCAGAATACAGAGTGCTTCCTTTTTGAAATTGACTAAAGGAAAGAATATTGTGCTAATAAGAATTAGAACGTTTTGGACATTTACCCTTAAAAATGTGAGAGGTCGATTTTCTTCTGAAAGATTAGTAATTGAGCTGACTTTTGCTTTCTGACATAGCCGGGTAATGATCTGGGTTCTTGTAAGCTGGTATACTACCACGCATATCTCTCCTGGTGAAGGGGTGTATTTGTTCTGCTCTAAAACATCCCCTTTTTAGACATGCACAAAACAAATCCCCTATCAGCCTTTTGCTTACATGCAGACTTTTAGACTTGTGCTGTAAGTCAATAAAATAGACTATTGAAAATAAGTTAGGGGTCTCTAGGGGTCTCTTATGACCAAAGGGGTTACTGTAAATTTCTGGAAAGGACGTTGGTATTTCAGAAGTTACCACTTCGCAGAGGAACAGCTGTGTGTGGTGGAACCACAGCTGCTCAAGCCTCCTGCTCAGCCTTGCCTCCAAGTCTGTATTTTTCTTTTTGTGTTTCTCCTTGTTTCTCTTCCTCCCCCAAACCCCTTTCTCTATCCACCTGCATTTCCTCTGTCTGATCAGAGTGTCTTTTCTCACTCTCTCTGTACTCCTCCTTTCTCTTCCTTTGTCATTAACTAACATGTAACACCTAATGTGGATAAATATTTTATTCTTGGACTTGCTGATCATAAGAAGTATTTGGAGTGGTTTTTTTTTTCTAAAATTACTTTCTCAAAATTTTGTGAGGTTCTCGGTTACTTTTTATGTTACATGAAGGAAAGTTACATGGCTCAAAATAGCCTGGAGTTAAATCTCCCCTCCAGGTCCTCCCCACCATTCTATGCAAAACAAAGAACTCTCTCACCCAAAGAAAAAAATGGACATCAAGGTTGATTACCAGCTCCCAGCCTGTCCAGCCTCTGGTTGATCTCCAGAATTCCTTGCCCCAGCCATTTAAGAGATAACTATTCTGAACAACCTTGGAGAAGAACAGGTCCCCTTAAGACAGTAGCTTTCCACATAAATGCCTATATATACTTACTCTTTTCTTGGGTTAGTACAGCAGCTCACTAATCTGAATGCTGCCCCTTCTCGCCTCATTAAAGGTGATCTGCTCCTGTAAAGTGCTGGTCTGGTTCTTTTTCCAAACCTTGCCTTCTCTAACTCCCTTACCCTACATTACATATACAGGTCATTGATGCAGAAAATGACTTCCCCAACTTCTGTTCTGCAAGAATTTATTTGCATACAGTGGATACTTGGATTATAAATTATTCTTTCATATTCATATAATTGAGCCACCCAAGAATCTTTATATTAGGCAGTACAAGTTGATACATTTCTGAAGGTAACTAAATTACAATTTTACAAAAAGTTTACAGTAGAAGCTTTGCTAATTTAATCAACAGTAGTTGAAATTTAGTAAAATTTATCTTTGAATGAACTGGTTTTTAGCTGGAAATAAAAACTTCATGCCTGTGTTGTTGGTCATAAAATCAGTCTTTACCTGGCTTGTCTGTTCTGGTTTTAACCTCTTCTTCCTGGAAGCCTCTATAAACTCTGCAGACTTTTTATCATGCTCCACCTCCTCAGAGATGAGCATGAGTGCCTGTCATTTAATGGATCAGTTCTGAGCCCCTGCCTAGTCCTCTGGGTTCTGCATGAGCTTCTTTCGGCTCCTGTTTCTGAGCAGACTCAGACTCTTAAGTCTTGCTACTCAAATGACAATCGTTAGTATTCCTCATTTTAGCAAAAGATGAGGTAAGGATTTATACCTTGTTTGTTTACTATAGACTATCTGAACGTGCAGAATAATAACCCTATGAATGTGGTTTGAATTTGCTCTCATTTCTTTTGTTAGGAAGTGTTATTGGTTTAAAAGGCAATTCTGGCCAGTCTGTATACAGTGCCAGTAAAGGAGGATTAGTCGGATTTTCACGTGCTCTTGCCAAAGAAGTAGCAAAAAAGAAAATTAGAGTGAATGTAGTTGCACCAGGTGAGTGGAAACTTTTTTCTTTTAATTTATGTGAATCTATGGTTTTATAAACGGAGAAGGCAATGGCAACCCACTCCAGTACTCTTGCCTGGAAAATCCCATGGACAGAGGAGCCTGGTAGGCTGCAGTCCATGGGGTCGCTAAGTCGGACACAACTGAGCAACTTCACTTTCACTTTTCACTTTCATACATTGGAGAAGGAAATGGCACCCCACTCCAGTGTTCTTGCCTGGAGAATCCCAGGGACGGGGGAGCCTGGTGGGCTGCCGTCTATGGGGCTGCACAGAGTCGGACATGACTGAAGCAACTTAGCGGCATGGTTTTATAAACTAATAGCAAAGACTGGTCTTGTGTCGGTAAGGACACCATTGTCACCAAGCACTTCTCAGGGGTCTGGGGACAGGAGCAGGGACCTCACAAGGAGCATGGAGCATGGTGGTGGTGGGGTTTGAACTCTGTCTGATGGGGCTGGGAGCTGAGACTCAGGCCAGGCACGCTGTATCTGTGCTGGACACGAGAAACTCCCCATTTTAAAGTCAGGCATAACTTGGAACTCTCAAGAACTGAATGTACGAATGTCAAGTAAATGGGGTGAGGCGTATTGGTGACGTATATACTGCAGTTGAGCTCAAGTTGTATATCTTTGCAGAACTGTTTGCATTTTAATTGTCTTTGTCCTCTTTGGGGATGTGTTATCGATTTGCTGCTCACTGGGATACAGTGTTTGCTAATTTAGATGTTGTCAGTTTGTTAAAGCAGAACTTTTCAAACAATGCGTCCATTCCCTAATATAGTCCCTGCATCTAGATTAAAGAAATAACACATCTTTGTATTTAAAATATCTGAATAGCACTGTCATACAATGTGCTTTTCATAACAGTACGAATCAGAGGAGGTAATCCAACAAGGCTGCCTTGGTGATGTCCTTTGCACATTTCATGACATAATTACCTGCAGTAACTGACTTGCTGATAACCTGAGAGACTCTGTGGGTTTGGTTCCAGACACCTCAGTAGAACGCGTATCAAGTAAAGCAATCAGCAAACCTTGTTTCCCAGTGCACATAAAAATTATGTTTATATTGTAGTCTATTAAATGTGCAGTAACACTGTATCTAAAAAACCAGTGTTCCTACCTTAATTTAAAAATACCACAAGATTGGATCCTCTTTGACCCATCTCCTAAAGTAATGGAAATTAAAAAAAAAAAATAAAGCAAATGAGACCTAATTAAACTTAAAAGCTTTTGCACAGCAAAAGACACTATAAATAAGATCGAAAGACAACCCTCAGAATGGGAGAAAATAATTGCAAACAAACAACTGACAAAGAATTAATTAATCTCTAAAATATGTAAGCAGCTCATGCAGCTCAATATGGGAAAAACAAACAGCCCAATCAAAAAATGAGCAGAAGACCTAAACAGACATTTCTGCAAAGAAGACATCCAGATGAGCAATAAACACATGAAAATATGCTCCACACTGCTCAATAAGACACATGTACACCAGTGTTCACTGTAGCACTGTTTACAGTAGCTAGGATGTGGAAGCAACCTAGATGTCAATCAACAGCTGAATGGATAAAGAAGCTGAGGTACATATCAGTTCAGTTGTTTAGTCGTGTCCGACTCTTTGTGACCCCATGGACTACAGCATGCCAGGCTTCCCTGTCTATCACCAACTCCCGGAGCCTACATAAACTCATGTCCATCACACTGGTGATGCCATCCAGCCATTTCCTCCTCTGTCGTCCCCTTCCCCTCCCACCTTCAATCTTTTCCAGCACCAGGGTCTTTTCCAGTGAGTTGGTTTTTTGCATCAGGTGGCCAAAGTACTGGAGTTTCAGCTTCAGCATCAGTCCTTCCAATGAATATTCAGGACTGGTTTCCTTTAGGATGGACTGGTTGGATCTCCTTGCAGTCCAAGGGACTCTCAAGAGTCTTCTCCAACACCACAGTTCAAAAGCATCAATTTTTCATCACTCAGCCTTCCTTGTGGTTCAGCTCTCACATCCATACATGATTACTGGAAAAACTATACCTTTGACTAGATGGACCTTTGTTGGTAAAGTAATGTCTCTGCTTTTTAATATGTTGTCTAGGTTGGTCATAGCTTTTCTTCCAAGAAGAAGCGTCTTTAATATCATGGCTACAATCACCATCTGCAGTGATTTTGGAGCCCAAGAAAATAAAGTCTGTCACTGTTTCCATTGTTTCCCCATCTATTTGCCATGAAGTGACTTACTCCTTGGAAGAAAAGTTATGACCAACCTAGATAGCATATTCAAAAGCAGAGATGTTACTTTGCCGACTAAGGTCCGTCTAGTCAAGGCTATGGTTTTTCCAGTGATCGTGTATGGATGTGAGAGTTGGACTGTAAAGAAGGCTGAGTGCCGAAGAATTGATGCTTTTGAACTGTGGTGTTGGAGAAGACTCTTGAGAGTCCCTTGGACTGCAAGGAGATCCAACCAGTCCATTCTGAAGGAGATCAGCCCTGGGGTTTCTTTGGAAGGAATGATGCTAAAGCTGAAACTCCAGTACTTTGGCCACCTCATGAGAAGAGTTGACTCATTGGAAAAGACTGTGATGCTGGGAGGGATTGGGAACAGGAGGAGAAGGGGACGACAGAGGATGAGATGGCTGGATGGCATCACTGACTCGATGGGTGTGAGTCTGAGTGAACTCCAGGAGTTGGTGATGGACAGGGAGGCCTGGCGTGCTGCAATTCATGGGGTTGCAAAGAGTCGGACACGACTGAGCTGAACTGAACTGAACTGATGGGACTGGATGCCATGATCTTAGTTTTCTGAATGTTGAGTTTTAAGGCAGATTTTTCACTCTCCTCTTTCACTTTCATCAGGAGGCTCTTTAGTTCTTCGCTTTCTGCCATCAGGGTGGTGTCATCTACATATCTGAGGTTATTGATATTTTTCCTGGCAATCTTGATTCCAACTTGTGCTTCATCCAGCCCAGCATTTTGTATGATGTACTCTGCATATAAGTTAAATAAGCAGGGTGACAGTATACAGCTTTGATGTACTCCTTTCCTGATTTGGAACCAATCTGTTGTTCCATGTCCAGTTCTAACTATTGCTTCTTGACCTGCATACAGGTTTCTCAAGAGGCAGGTCAGGGTCTGGTATTCCCACCTCTTTCAGAATTTTCCACACTGTGTTGTGATCCACACAGTCAAAGGCTTTGGCATAGTCAATAAAGCGGAAGTAGATGTTTTTCTGGAACTCTCTTTTTCAATGATCCAGCAGATGTTATGTTGGCAATTTGATCTCTGGTTCCTCTGCTTTTCTAAATCCAGCTTGAACATCTGGAAGTTCATGGTTCACATACTGTTGAAGCCTGGCTTGGAGAATTTTGAGCATTACTTTGCTAGCATGTGAGATGAGTGCAATTGTGTGGTAGTTTGAGCATTCTTTGGCATTGCCTTTCTTTGGGATTGGAATGAAAATTTTTCCAACCCTGTGGCTACTGCTGAGTTTTCCAAATTTGCTGGCATATTGAGTGCAGCACTTTCACAGCATCATCTTTTAGGATTTGAAATAGCTCAACTGAAATAGCTCAATTCCACTTCCACTAGCTTTGTTTGTTAGTGATTCTTCCTAAGGCCCACTTGACTTCACATTCTAGGATGTCTGGCTCTAGATGAGTGATCATACCATCGTGATTATCTGGGTCATGAAGATCTTTTTTGTACAGTTCTTCTGTGTATTCTTGCCACCTCTTCTTAATATCTTCTGCTTCTGTTAGGTCCATACCATTTCTGTCCTTTATCGAGCCCATCTTTGCCTGAAATGTTCCCTTGGTATCTCTAATTTTCTTGAAGAGATCTCTAGTCTTTCCCATTCTGTTGTTTTCCTCTATTTCTTTGCATTGATTGCTGAAGAAGGCTTTCTTATCTCTCCTTGGTATTCTTTGGAACTCTGCATTCAGATGCTTATATCGTTCCTTTTCTCCTTTGCTTTTCTCTTCTTTTCACAGCTCTTTGTAAGGCCTCCTCAGACAGCCATTTTGCTTTTTTGCATTTTTTTCCATGGGGATGGTCTTGATCCCTGTCTCCTCCTGTACAATGTCAGGAACCTCCATCCATAGTTCAGCAGGCACTCTATCACATCTAGTCCCTTAAATCTATTTTTCACTTCCACTGTATAATCATAAGGGATTTGATTTAGGTCATACCTGAATGGTCTAGTGGTTTTCCGTACTTTCTTCAATTTAAGTCTGAATTTGACAATAAGGAGTTCATGATCTGAGCCACAGTCAGCTCCCGGTCTTGTTTTTGCTGACTGTATAGAGCTTCTCCATCTTTGGCTGCAGAGATTATAATCAATCTGATTTCGATGTTGACCATCTGGTGATGTCCATTTGTAGAGTCTTCTCTTGTGTTGTTGGAAGAGGGTGTTTGCAATGACCAGTGCATTCTCTTGGCAAAACTCTTCTAGTCTTTGCCCTGCTTCATTCTGCATTCCAAGGCCAAATTTGCCTGTTACTCCAGGTGTTTCTTGACTTGCTACTTTTGCATCCCAGTCCCCTATAGTGAAAAGGACATCTTTTTTGGGTGTTAGTTCTAAAAGGTCTTGTAAGTCTTCATAGAACCGCTCAACTTCAGCTTCTTCAGCGTTACTGGTTGGGGCATAGGCTTGGATTACCGTGATTTTGAATGGTTTGCCTTGGAAACGAACAGAGATCATTCAAATACTGCATTTCAGACTCTTGTTGACCATGGTGGCTACTCTATTTCTTCTAAGGGATTCTTGCACACAGTAGTAGATATAATGGTCGTCTGAGTTAAATTCACCCATTCTGGTCCATTTTAGTTCTCTGATTCCTAGAATGTCGACGTTCACTCTTGCCATCTCCTGTTTGACCACTTCCAATTTGCCTTGATTCATGGACCTGACATTCCAGGTTCCTATGCAATATTGCTCTTTACAGCATCAGACTTTGCTGTCTGAGCCACCAGGGAAGTTGAAACATGTATTACTGTATGTAAAACAGATGGCTAATGGGAAGTTTCTGTATAACACACAGAGCTCGTCCCACTGCTCTGAAGGGGGGTGGGTGGGAGGCAGGATCTCGAGGGAGGGTTTATATCTGTACCTGTGGTTGATTCACCAATACAACATTGTTGAACGGCAGAAACCGACACAACATTGTAAAGCAATTATCCTCCAGTTAAAAATAAACTAAATACTTTATTGCTAAAAAATGCTAACCACCATCTGACCCTTCAGTGAGTCAGTCTGTAGTGCTGACATCAGTGGCCCCTGATTACAGGCAGCACAGCAAATACGGTAATAATGAAAAGTCAGAAATACTGGAAGAATCACCACAATGTGACCCAGAGTCGCGAACTGAGCAAAGGCTGTTGGGAAAATGGCACTGATGGACTTGCTTGATCCAGTTACCACAAACCTGCAACTTGTAAAAAACCAGAAATGCAGTATCTGCAAGGCCCCTTAAATCAAGGTCAGCCTGTAGACTGTATTTGTAGAGAAGAAAGTATTAATATCACAGGTCACATACGTTTGTTTTCAAAATGGAGAAGATGCCTTTCACTGGGTGTCACTGTGCCTCAGAGAGCTACCCCATATTCACATGAGAATTTCAACACAAGAGAGGAATTTGAAGGAGAAAAGATACTTTACCCAGACTCAGGAGGGAGAAATTCTTTTGAAAAGTGACTCTGAAGTAATCGATTTTAACAGTGATTGTAGCTGTAGTTGCTTCTTTAGCGAGTGAAGGGGCCTCTGTGTGATTCCTTTTATATCGTTACAAGCTTTAGGTCTTCTTGTGTTTTTCATAATATGATCTTTCTAAACTGTCTGGATCTTCCAATTTTATAACTTTTACCTTTATGTTATTTGCCTTTTGACAAATTACTAGTTTATAAATACTGCCTGGATTAGTTGAGAGTAATAAAAAGGTGCTAAAACTCAAATCTGCATTATCACTCGCGAGCTGGTATGATGGTAAGCTTAGTTATTGTGCTTCCAAAGACAATGGATACCCTCCTGTGCTTTTGCTGGCTGCCACGGGACCTCTGTGCCAGCTTGCTGAGGGCGCTGCGGCCGGTGCGCTGGGCGTTGGTGAGGACACTGAGGGCGACCTGGGCCTCTGCCCAGTGCGGCCCGGAGCTGCCCCCCAGCAGGGACCGGGCACTGTCAGGAGTGGCCCGCGTCCCCGTTGACTGGCTCCACATCCGGAGACATTTGAGAAGTGACTCGATAGGTGCGTTCTTTTTTAAAGGTAATCCCGAAGCGGCCCTGTGGTCTTGACGGTGCTGTGAGCGTGTGTGTGCTTCGTGCGGCCCGGTTGGGTATTAGCGTTAGCCGACTTCAATGTGCAAAGTAGATGGTTTGAGGGTTGGGGGCGTCCGTTATGTGCTTCCCACTTTTTGGATTGCAGTAGTGTGGGTGATAGAGAGTCAGCTCTGGGTCACAGTGAGCTGCAAGCTGCATGCTTTGAGTGTGATGCAAGTGTGCCTCACTTCTAGTAACACATTCAGCAGACTCCCCGAGTGTGTCCCGTGTGCCAGGGTTGGCAGCGCTCCAGATTATAAACACGAATAAGGTGTTTGTGTCACAGGGAAATAAGTGCAGTGGGAAAGACAGGCGTGTAAACAGATAGTTACACTGCCATGTGATGAATGCAAAGTAGGTACCCGCATGATGCTATGGAAACGCTGGAGAAGGAATGCTTAATTTTGTCAGTCAATTAGTTGTTAAGGCAACAGACTAAACAGTGCGAACCCAGTTTGTATCCAAAGGGAAATTTTATGAGTGTGAGGGAAGTGTGCTTGTATAGCCTTTCTAGAGATATTACTTTCCAGTGCAATTTACACTGCAGGAAAGAAAAAACCTGTTGCCAGAAATGTGGATATTGAGTAGAGTGACCCTTATTATATTATATTGGCTGTAGTATGATATATGAGATTGACTATGCTATAAGCCTGGCATGAATATGCTTCATTAACCAGGAGCGAAGTACAAGCTGAAATGGTAGCATCTAATTGATTCTGTGGGTTATTTGTAAATTTTAGATAATGATTTCAACCAGACTCTTCAGATCTTTGAACAGAGCTGAGAAACATCAGAATTAATATTTTTATATTTTTTAATTTATTTATTTTTTAATTGAAGGATAATTGCTTTCAGAAGTTTGTTGTTTTCTGTCAGACAGTAACATGTACCAGCCATAGGGTGTACATATATCCCCTCCCTCTGGAACCTCCCTCCCGTCTCCCTCCCATCCCACCCCTCTAGGTTGATAAGCCTCTGAGTTCCCTGAGTCACACAGCAAATTCCCATTGGCTATCTATTTTACATATGGTAATGTAAGTTTCCACTTGACTCTCTCCATACATCTCACCCTCTCCTCCCCTCCCACCTTTTCCATAGGTCTATTCTCTATGTCTGTGTCTCCATTGCTGCCCTGAAAATAAATTCTTCAGCACCATCTTTCTAGATTCTGTGTATATGCATTAGTATACGATATTTATCTTTCTCTTTCTCTTTCTCACTTATTTCACTCTAAATAATAGGCTCTAAGTTCATCCATTGAGTCATCAGAACTGACTCAACTGTGTTCCTTTTTATGGCTGAGTAATATTCTGTTGTGTATATGTGCCACCGCTTCTTTATCCATTCATCTGTCAGTGGACATCTAGGTTGCTTCCACGTTCCAGCTGTGGTAAGCAGTGCTGCAGTGAGCACTGGGGTACATGTGTCTCTTTTTCAGTTTTGGTTTCCTCAGGGTATATGCCGAGGAGTGGGATTGCTGGGTCATATGGTGGTTTTTTAAGGAATCTCCCTACCGTCTCCCATAGTGGTTGTATCAGTTTATATTCCCACCAGCAGTGCAAGAGGGTTCCGTTTTCTCCACATGCTCTCCAGCATTTATTGTTTGTAGACTTTTTGATGATGATCATTATGGCTGGTGTGAGCTGGTATCTCACTGTGATTTAGGTTTTCATTTCCCTAATAATGAGTGATGTTGAGCATCTTTTCATGTGTTTGTTAGCCATCTGTATTTCTTCTTTGGAGAAATGTCTGTTGAGGTCTTTTTTTCCACTATTTGATTGGGTTGTTGAATATGTTTATATTTAATGTTAGTTTTCCTGGTCACCTTCAAGTGGAGATTCTGATGAAGGAACAGTCAGTTAAAAAGCAAACCATAATAGGAAAAACAAAGAGCAAGCAAATTAATAAATTAGCCTATCATTTGCTTCCTAGTGATTTTTAACTTTTTAAAGATAAGTTAGTTGCTAATTTTGGTATTACATTAGCTATAAATTTCCCATCATTGATAAATGTTACTGATTGTTATTGAACATGAGAAACAGAATGTTTGATAAATTGAAACTATCTATTTTGGATACATTGCTTTTAAAACTGTGTTTTCAATAGATAATACAAACACATGGTACAAAATTCAAAAGTACAAAGAAGCTTACAGTGAAAAGTGAGTTGTCTTCTGGCGTTCAGTGCCTTCCTCAGAGGCAACCTCTGCAGCTGGTTTTCTCTGTGTTTCACTTAGAAGCTAGTAAAGTGTGTGTGGTGCGTGTGTGCCGTTCTCTCTGCCAGTAAAGTGCGTGTGCGGCATGTGTCGTTTTCTCTGTGTTTCACTTAGAAGCTAGTAAAGTGTGTGCGGCGTGTGTCGTTTTCTCTGTGTTTCACTTAGAAGCTAGTAAAGTGTGTGCGGCGTGTGTGGTTTTCTCTGTGTTTCACTTAGAAGCTAGTAAAGTGCGTGTGCGGCGTGTGTCGTTTTCTCTGTGTTTCACTTAGAAGCTAGTAAAGTGTGTGTGGTGTGTGTGCGCCGTTCTCTCTGCCAGTAAAGTGCGTGTGTGACGTGTGTCGTTTTCTCTGTACTTCATGTATTACCCAGTAAAGTGCGTGTGCGGCGTGTGTAGTTTTCTCTGTCTTTCATGTAGAAGCCACTGGCGTGTGTGTGTGTTCTGTCCATGAGGCCGCCTCTGCGACAGCTCTAAGGGACTGGCGCAAAGAGCCAAGACACATGGGAGTTTTTGTGACGAAAGCCAGGTCGTCAGAACATCACAAGATTACTGTTTATTAGAGGAAACCAGACCTCTCAAATTAAGGAATTTAGTGCTTCTCTGTGTATGAAGATGCAAGTGTCTGGGCTCCCTGAAGTCACTCCTCTGACGTGCGCTCGGCTAACATCCGGGCCAGCCAGCGTCCTGGGCTCCCGTCCTGAGCCCCCTGCAGGCGCAGTGTTGGGGCGGGGTCTCACAGGGCACGGCCTGCAGTGGGCAGCAGCCTGTCCGTGTCTGCCCGGAGGCCCTCAGGGCTCAGCAATGCGGGCACCGATTGCAGCAGCCTTTGTTTGCTCATGTAGCAGCAGCACGTGTCATTCACAATACATACGTGTAAGAGTGTTCTGTACCTTGCTTTCCTCATAGAGCAATCTCTGCTGGAGTTGATTCCGTGTTATTACATGTAGAACTGTTTTACTTCTTATGATGGCTTTCTGGCAGTGTAACTGACATAGTGCAATTCGCCCATTTAGACTGTCTGATGTACTGGGTTGAGTGCAGTCACACAGTTGTTCCATCATCACTGTGGCCCACTTGAGAACACATATTTTCATTGTCCCAAAAGAAACCTGGAGCCCCGAGCGTTCGGGAGTCCCCATTTCCTTCAGTCTCCCCAGCCTTTCCCAGCCACTCACTGGCCTCGTCTGTCCGTGGAAGACGGGGGTCTGGCAGTCTGTCCTCAGGCGGTAGAAGCGAGAGGTGTGTTTCCCGGGTGCGCGGGGGTCCTGTGACCTGTGCCTCCCAGTGGGCGCCTCCGCTGTTGCTTCTGCTCTTTGGCTGGTTCAGCTGCTGACACTGCGACAGCACGTGTGCGTGATTTATTTCGCCCGCACGTGAGTGCGTGTCACAGGGGACTGACCCCTCGAGGACCAAAGCGTGTGACATTTGGACAGATGGCACAGCAGTCACGGATTTCTCTGGGGACCCTCAGTGTCTTTTTTAGTTGAGGAGCTTTGTGCTCATGACTGGGGCAGAGGCTGGCTGGCAGGTGCTGCAGAAGCTTGGCAGACACGACGCTCGCTGCTCTGCAGGCAGCGGTTTCTCACGCCACCTCCCTGTGCATTCTCACAGATGTAATATTAGGGCACACACACTTGTTCTGGTGAAAATCTTGGCCTAGCTTTTGGCGACAGTCTTATCTCCCTAAAAAAGTGTCAGGGCTTATTTTAATTCTTTCTGAGTCCCAGGAACTTGGGTCAGAGGACAGACATCCAAGCAGGGAGCTTTACCCTGCAGGTGGTGGTGCTGGTGCCTGAAGGAGGCTGACATCCTGGTGTCTTGTTTAAATGTGAGATCTCTGCTATAGATCAGCCTGTTCAAAACTAAAAGAGTAACCAAGCCATATGGAAGTGAGATGCTGTTTGTGTATACTCTCTAACTAGCCAGGCCTTCCCTGGTGGCTCAGAGGTAAAGAATCCACCTGCCAATGCAGGAGACATGGGTTTGATCCCTGAGTCGGGAAGATCTCCTGGAGAAAAGAATGGCAGCCCACTCCAGTAGTCTTGCCTGGAGAATCCCACGGACAGAGGAGCCTGGCAGGCTATAGTCCATGCAGTCCTGAGAGAGGCTGACATAGCTGAGCGGCTAAACAGCAACAACAACATAGCTAGCCACAAATGGATGAAGGAAGTTCATTTCCTTCGGAGCCGACAAATATAAACCCTCACTGGACAAGAACCATGCCCTTGCTTTTATGAGTAAGACTATCGGTTCCTAAGGCATTCCTGTCTAGAAGAAGTGTACCAAGCATGTGGTCACGGATGTGGAGTGCAGCAGCCGCACCCGTGTTCTCAGCTGAGCTCCTGTCCCTCCGTTCCCTCGCTGGCTGAAGGAGAGACGGCTTTGCAGCCACCAAAGCCTCTACCTGGTCGGTGGCAGTCACAATGACGTCATCTTCGCACAGTGGCACCGACTGGGGTATTTCATTTTTATAGCCCAGCTTGAAAGGCATTGTACATGTGTATGTAGTAAAATGAGCAGTAAAGCAGAATTTCCAGAGCTTCATAAAATGGCAAATTGCTTTGGGAGAGAGTCCTCTGGGGTCGAGGAGGGAGCAGAGGTTGGGAAACAGTACAGGCACAAATGTGGGTGCGTGGAGTGTTTACAGACTACTGATATCCCTGCACGGGTCTTCTGAGACATGACAGAGAGTTCGGGAGCCTGTTTATGTGCAGTGCCCTGGTTGGAATGTATTTATACTTCAGGACCATGTTGTTCACGAGCTGTAGCATAAAATAATAGTGAAATTTGGTAGAGGTCTGGACTAGTTTCACTAGAGACTAGCTTCATGCTTTTGATTTGATTCCTTCATGTGTTTTAATTTTATTTGACTTTGGGAGATGATATGTATGAATTTTAAGAAGCTGCAGATAGAGACTTAGGGCAGTTAAACTGTTGTCCATGAGCATATAGTGGTGAATACATGGTGTGACACATTTGTTAGAGCCAAACAGCTGTACAACCCCGCGGGTGAACCCTGACGTGAGCCGTGACTTTCTGTTGGTCCGTCATGTAGCACACTCAGGCAGGGTGTTAATACTTAGGGGGCTGGGGGAGGCAGTGTGATAGGGGCTTGTGTGGGGACTCCCTCACCTTTCTGATCAGTTTTTCTGTAAACCTGCAGCTGCTCTAGAAAATAAAGTCTATTATTTGAAAAAAAAAAACCTTCTGGCTGTGAGAGAACGGTGCCTGGGTTTTGGACAGGTTCCTACTCTGCGTGTCCAACATCGTGTCCAGGAGCAGATGCCAGTGCCAGGGACAGCTGCCTTCCTCACAACCTCACCTCTGCCCCCAGCTCTGGACTGGCAGCTATTGCTAGGCTCCCTGACTTACAGGTTCGTTGAGGAGTTTGTTCTTGTTTAATCACTCAGTCGTACCCGACTCTGTGACCCCATGGACTGCAACATGCCAGGCCTCCCTGTCCATCACCAACTCCCGGAGTTTTCTCAAACTCATGTCCTTTGAGTCAGTGATGCCATCCAACCATCTCATCCTCTCTTGTCCCCTTCTCCTGACTTCAATCTTTCCCAGCATCAGGGTCTTTTCAAATGAGTCAGCTCTTCACATCAGGTGGCCAAAGCATTGAAGCTTCAACTTTAGGAATGGAATTCTTATTCTTGTTTGTATCCATCCACTTATATTGTGCTAAGAGTTGGACCAAATATTTGGTGGTCAAATATTTTAGTGTTGAGTAACTCTTCATTGAATTAAACAATAAAAAATAAGGACTTGAATGTTTGATTATTAGCAAAATTCTGTTTCCTAAAACAAGGTTTATTAATGATCTCAAATTAAATTTCCAGCAGTGAATGTTTTTAATTGAGCAAGTGTCTTTTAGTGTCTACCCTTTTCAACTCAACAGGCAAATGTTTCTCTTTCAGGATTCATTCACACAGATATGACGAAAGACTTGAATGAAGAACGTTTAAAGAAGAATATCCCTCTGGGAAGGTTTGGAGACGCCCTTGATGTGGCCCAGGCGGTCGTATTTCTTTTAGAGTCTCCGTATGTGACAGGGCACGTCCTGGTGGTGGATGGCGGCCTGCAGCTCACCATGTAGCCGAGTCCTGTCACTGTTGTTGGAGTCACGGGCAGTCTCTGTTATACCTGTGTTTGCTAATCAAACCTGCTGATGCTACAGATGTTGATTTCTGTCTTCATACAAATATGTCTGTAAAGAACAGTGGGAGAGCAGCTGCGTTTTCCAAATGACACGTGTCTTATGGGCAGTGTTAGTGTACAGCCCCTCCTCACAGGGATTACCTTCAGGAGCCCTGGTCTTCAGATGTTCCCGCCCCTTACGAAAACAGTGTCCTGTGTCTGTGTGTAACCTCTGTATACTTCACATCATCTCCGTTGTTGTTCAGTCACTATCTTGTGTCTGACTGTTTGCAATCCCTCACACTGTAGCCGGCCAGGCTCCTCTGTCCATGGGATTTTCCCAGCAAGAATACTGTAGTGGGTTGCCATTTCCTTTTCCAAGGAATCTTCCCGACCCAGGGATCGAACCTGTGTCTCCTTGTCTCCTGCTTTGGCAGGTGGCTTCTTTACCCCTGAGCCACCAGGGCAGCCAGAATCTGAGTCATTCTTAGATTACATATAATACCTAACACAGTGGAAATGCTGTGTAAATAATTGAAATACAGTGTAAATGCTATGTAAATAGTTGATTTTTGGAACTTTTAAAAACATATTTAGACATTAAAAACTTTAAAAAATATATTTTCTATCCATAGTTGGTTGAACCCATGGCTGTAGAGGCTGGATGCAGAGGGCCAACTGTCTAGACATTTTGCAAGTAATAAAAACAGATGTTATCTTAATTTATGCATTTTGTTACACAAGTAGGAAAAATTATGAGTCTGATTGTCATTAGATACTTCGTTGTGATAGCTTACGGTGAACGGTGTTGGATTGGTGATCTCTGAAGAAGATTTAACTTTGGGACCAGGGACCAGGGTTGATCACTCAAGAGCTTTTGTGTAGCAGAGTTTTATTAAAGTGGAAAGGGACTGAGAAAGCTTCTGACACAGACATCAGAAGGGGGACAGAGAATGCCCCCCTCACTAGTGTTAGCAAGGGAGTTAGATACTTTTTAATTAATCATTACAATAAAAGAATTTCTCAAGTTTGTGAAAATTTTACCAGACCCACTCCCACAATTTACATTTTAGGATAACGGGATTAGAATTTAACAATAGAAAGATCCTACCAGACCCACTCGCATAATACACATTTTAAGGTATCAGGATTAGTCAGAAGGTTTTCAGGAAGGATAAACTGCCCTCAAGCAGGATACATTGTTGTTATATAATCCTTAGTACAGAGTTTAAACTGAGTTGTTTGTTGTGTAATCATCAGTTCTGGGCTTAAAGAAAAAATGTTTTATGTGACTAAGACTAAAGAATGTAGAGAAAAAAAGCTTTCATCCTTTCCTCCTCCTTGAGAACCCCAGACCTCTCTCTCCTCAGGGACCTCTGGACTTCTTGTCAACCTGCCTAGGCATTGGCTCTCTCAGCTGTCCTGGGATGAATACTCTGGAAGTTAACCTGGCAGGCCAAGTACAAGTCAGACAAGCACGCCAAAGCAGGAGGACCTGAAGGGCGCCAGGCAGGTACACTGGCACGCCTGCTGGAGTTACGCAGGAGGACCTGAAGGGCGCCAGGCAGTGCACCGGCACGCCTGCTGGAGTTACACAGGAGGACCTGAAGGGCGCCAGGCAGGTGCACCGGCACGCCTGCTGGAGTTACGCAGGAGGACCTGAAGGGCGCCAGGCAGGTGCACCGGCACGCCTGCTGGAGTTGCACACTGCAGCCCTCCGTCCGCCCCCTGAGTAGCCAGCTGCTGCACAGGCTGAGGCGGGCAGTTAGGCATAGGCGTGACTGGGGTCTGGCTGCTTCGGTGGCACTGCTCCTGCGTGAGCAGCTGGGTAGAACAGACTACACTGGACAGAGGGGCCTGGTGGGCACGGTTCATGGGGCGAGAGCTGGACACAACGGAGCGACTGAACAGCAGGTGTGGATGGCGGACGTGTCCTGTGGAAATCGCAGGGATGGTGTGGTCAACCCTTGGTTTTAGTACCTGCTCCAGCTGTGAGTTGCATAGACCTCATCAGTTTAGGATGTGGAACTGGTGTTTCGTGGGTTGTGGTTTTTTTGTTTTTTTTTTTTTAATTCCTCAAAACTCTCAATTAGCTGGCTTCTTAAAAACAGCATAGGAAATGATATTTTAAAAATTAAGAACTTTTGTGTTAATGAATATAATAATGATTCTTATGTGAAATTTCAGAAAAATAATAATTGTGAACAGTCATTAGTAAATATGCAGTAATAGTGCAATGCCTTTACAAGGAGCAGGTAAAGCATTAGTCTTACATGAAAATACTTGTCTGAGATTAGAAATGTCACAAATTGAGTGAAAACATCAGATGATACTTATTTTGCATTGATCTCTTTTGTGAGAATAGCATAATTTTAAATATCACTGGGTTCATGTTGATTTTTCTTATCATTTCAAATGTTTTAAATATTTATTGCATTTTAAAAAGTAATCTTTTTACAGTTTTATTGGAGCTGAACATGATTTTATGTAAACAGATTAATTTTATTGAAAGTCGGTACAAAAGTATGAATAGGATATATTAAATGCAGACTGAGAAAAATAAAGTCAAATCTGTGTTCTAAATCAAGATTCGTGATTCCTTAAAAATTCTTTTACACTGATCTTCAAAATAGTCTTTACTTGGAGAAGTCTATTCAGGAGGTAAAAAGGTCAGTAAGTTTCTGTTACCAGCCAGGTTGTCTGCTCGGTGCAGAGACGGCAGTCCCGTGCAGAACTGACCGCGTGCGAAAGCCGCAGTCGGCGGTTTCAAGTTCCGCAGAGAGGACACGCCTTGCCAGCGCTGACCCCGGGCCGGCTCCCCTCTCTGGGTCCTCACAAGGCCGCCTTGGCTGGCGGTCAGGAAGCAGGTACCACTTGAAATAATGACACTGAGGTGTGAGTTACAGATGGATTTAACATTTCAGTTGTGTGTATTCACATATTGAGAAAGGAGCCCTTTTACACAGTCTGTGCACCGCTCCTGCCATCAGACTGGTGGAGGGTGGAGTGAGGACATGAACAGGCATGGTGAGCCTTGGCCCCTGGGGCGCTCCTGGCCAGATGCTGCAGCCAGGTGTTGGCTGTCAGTCACGTGCAGAGGTTTGAGAGCTTCCGTGACTTTTAACAAGAAAACTCATCTGAAGGTGTTACCTGGCGCTTGCGCACCAACAGTCCAGCCTGGATAGAAGGCTTTTTAAAAACTGGTTTATGGTTAAAGCTAGGGTTAACATTTTTGCATGGAACGTTTTAAAATTTGTGCTTCTATTTTTTTTCTTCCATAATCAGTTTATAAGAGGATTTTAAACTGCTTTCTAGGAGAAAATTGTATTATAAATTTTGGGGCGATGATTTACGTGAAGATGATTTAATGCGCATGCTTGTGTTATCTAGAATAAGGTGAAATTATTCTAGAATTCGCGTTATGCCTTACATTGCTAGCACATTTTCCCAAGTTTTTAAGACAGAAATATGTGTAAGTTGAAAAGTCATACCACAGCCTAACTTGACAAACCTATGATACTTAATGATTTTAAAACTTGTTTTATATAATTAATCTTTCAGTTACACTGAATAAATAATCTTTCAATTACACTGTAAGCCCCAGAGGGCAGAAACCATACTGTGTTTCCATTCCTTTGGTTAAATAACTCAGTAGATATTGGTTGAATATCTATCTGCCAGGGGCTTGTGCTTCCTTTGATTCCTCCACCTTTCCCGCTCAGCCCTGAGTACATCGCGTACATTTCAGAAGTGCACTGATAAATCCTTACATGTTTTCATTCAGGGTCATCGGTCTTCCCTTGCGGCTTAGCTGGTAAAGAATCCACCTGCAATGCGGGAGAACTGGGTTCTATTCTATCCCTCGGTTGGGAAGATCCCACGGAGAAGGGAAAGGCTACCTACTTCAGTATTCTGGCCTGGAGAATTCCATGGACTGTATAGCCCATGGGGTTGCAAAGAGTCGGATATGACTTAGCGACTTTCCCTTCACTTCATCGGTCATTACATGATGCTATGGTGGTGTGGTGGGGTGGGTCACTGAACTGCATCTTGTTCTCTCAGTACACATCCTGGAACAGTCTGTCACTCAGCTTCCCTTCTGTCTGTTTTTCTCTGATGCTTACTTTCCACTCCTAACCATTCACATGCTAAGCTCATCAACTGTTTTCTCTTAGGCAACAGAATTGACTCGGAGTAATTACCACCAATTTAATTTGGAATCCTTGGACTGATAATCCAAAGGGGAATGGTATCGGTATCAGCTGGAAAAATCCCCCCTCCCCCCCGCAAAGTTTAAACACGGGTCTGCAGCCCCTTCCCCGTGAATTTTCCCTCACACTGCTCACAATGAGGAGCTGAGGAGGGGTGAGGGAAACCTGGAGATGTTTTTAGGAAACATTTTCAGTGATTCAAAGTGTTCATTACTTCGGTAAGTTCCTACTGTATATGCGACACTGTAGTCATGGGAAGTAAAGTGGTGGAAAAAACAAAACCAAACCCGGGTTTCCTGGAGCCCACAGACTGATGGGGTTCAGTTGGGGGCAAGCAGACCTTAAACCAGTACTAGACGCCAAAGCACAGCTGAGCCGAGCACAGGAGGGGCGAGAAGCTCCTGTTTCGCCGGTACTCCTGCTGGGGACCTGTCTTATTCTGGCAGGACAGCTGAACCGAAAGTGAAGCCTTGTTCAGAGGAGCAGCATGTTGTCAGCGCGGAGCAGGGGGAAGCTGCTGAGATCACTTCGGTAGCGGCAGTTTAGCTGCTCCAGTTGTGTTCGACTCTTTTGACCCCACTGACTAGCCTGCCAGGCTCCTCTGTCCATGGCATTCTCTAGGCAAGACTACTGGAGTGGGTTGCCATTTCCTTTTCCAGAGACCACCTTAACCCAGCCAAATTGAGGTCGTGCAAATAGCTAAGAGGAGACCTCAAATAGGCATGTGCTAGGAACGCCCTGCTTATTTAACTTCTATGCAGAGTACATCATGAGAAACGCTGGACTGGAAGAAACAAGCTGGAATCAAGATTGCCGGGAGAAATATCAATAACCTCAGATATGCAGATGACACTACCCTTATGGCAGAAAGTGAAGAGGAGCTAAAAAGCCTCTTGATGAAGGTGAAAGAGGAGAGTGAAAAAGTTGGTTTAAAACTCAACATTCAGAAAACAAAGACTATGGCATCCAGTCCCATCACTTCATGGGAAATAGATGGGGCAACAGTGGAAACAGTGTCAGACTTTATTTTTTGGGGCTCCAAAATCACTGCAGATGGTGACTGCAGCCATGAAATTAAAATACACTTATTCCTTGGAAGAAAAGTTATGACTAACCTAGACAGCATATTCAAAAGCAGAGACATTACTTTACCGACTAAGGTCCGTCTAGTCAAAGCTATGGTTTTTCCTGTGGTCATGTATGGATGTGAGAGTTGGACTGTGAAGAAGGCTGAGCACCGAAGAATTGATACTTTTGAACTGTGGTGTTGGAGACCCTTGGATTGCAAGGCGATCCAACCAGTCCATTCTGAAGGAGATCAACTCTGGGATTTCTTTGGAAGGAATGATGCTAAAGCTGAAACTCCAGTACTTTGGCCACCTCATGTGAAGAGTTGACTCATTGGAAAAGACTCTGATGCTGGGAGGGATTGGGGGCAGGAGGAGAAGGGGACGACAGAGGATGAGATGGCTGGATGGCATCACTGACTTGATGGATGTGAATCTGAGTGAACTCCAGGAGTTGGTGATGGACAGGGAGGCCTGGCATGCTGCGATTCATGGGGTCGCAAAGAGTCGGACACGACTGAGCGACTGAACTGAACTGAAGGAACGTCCTGGAGGGTGGTGGGAAGAACACACAGATCATCTATGCATAAGTGGTGATGAAGGCATGAAGAATGTGCCAGGTCAGAGCGAGGAGCTGACGTTGACAACTGCCTATCTGTGTAGCACCTGATACAGGCCACAAGCCCCATGCAGTTCTTGGCCAGGGAGATGGGGCCGGTGGGAGCGGGGGGGAACCACTTGCAGTTCACAAGGGAGGCGGGGCCTGGGGGTGGAGCCAGGCAAGTCACTTGATGTTCCCCTCCAGGGAGGCGGGGCCTGGGGTGGAGGCCAGGCAAGTCATGTGATGTTTCCAAGGGAGGCGGGGCCTGGGGGAGTCAGGGGAATCCAAGGAAGAACCTGAGACTAGCTAGCTGATAGGAGCGCAGAGTCACGACGCCCTGGTTGAGGGAAGGTTTTCTGGAAGGAAGGCATTCTGCATGTCATTTCTGCTGGATACCGTGAGTTGCAAATAAAAAGAGCTAGTAGTCCTAAAAGATGATGCTGTCAAATTGCTGCACTCAATATGCCAGCAAATTTGGAAAACTCAGCAGTGGACACAGGATTAGAAAAGGTCAGTTTTCATTCCAATACCAAAGAAAGGCAATGCCAAAGAATGTTCAGAGTACCACACAATTGCACTCATCTCACATGCTAGCCAGTACTCTTGCCTGGAAAATCCCATGGACAGTGGAGCCTGGTAGGCTGCAGGCCACGGGGTTGCTAAGTGTCAAACACGACTGAGTGACTGCACTTTCACTTTTCACTTTCATGCATTGGAGAAGGAAATGGCAACCCACTCCAGTGTTCTTGCCTGTAGAATCCCAGGGACAGGGGAGCCTGGTGGGCTGCTGTCTGTGAGGGGTCACATAGAGTTGGACATGACTGAAATGACTTAGCAGCAGCAGCACATGCTAGCAAAGTAATGCTCAAAATTCTCTAAGCCAGGCTTCAACAGTACATGAATTGTGAACTTCCAGATGGTCAAGCTGGATTTAGAAAAGGCAGAGGAGCCAGAGATCAATTTGCCAACATCTGTTGGTTCGTTGAAAAAGCAGGAGAGTTCCAGAAAAACATCTACTTCTGCTTTATTGACTATGCCAAAGCCTTTGATTGTGTAGATCACAATAAACTGTGGAAAAATTCTTTAAGAGATAGGAATACGACCACCTGACCTGCCTCCTGAGAAATCTGTATGCAGGTCAGGAAGCAACAGTTAGAACTGGAACAACAGACTGGTTCCAAATTGGGAAAGGAGTACACAAGGCCATATAGTGTCACCCTGCTTATTTAACTTATATGCAGAATACATCATGCAAAATGCCGAGCTGGATGAGGCACAAGCTGGAATCAAGATAGCCGGGAGAAATATCAATAATCTCAGATACGAAGTTGACATGACCCTTATGGCAGAAAGTGAAGAGGAACTGAGGAGCCTCTTGATGAAAGTGAAAAGGGAGAGTGAAAAATCTGGCTTAAAATTCAACATTCAAAAAATGAAGATCATGGCATCCAGTCCCATCACTTCATGGAAAATGAAAGGGGAAACAATGGAAACAGTGACAGACTTTATTTTCTAGGGCTCCAAAATCACTGCAGATGGTGATTGCAGCCATGAAATTAAAAGACACTTACTCCTTGGAAGAAAAGCTCTGACCAACCTAGATAGCATATTAAAAAGCAGAGACATTACTTTGCCAACAAAGGTCTGTCTAGTCAAAGCTATGGTTTTTCCAGTAGTCACGTATGGATGTGAGAGTTGGACTATAAAGAAAGCTGAGTGTGCCGAAGAATTGATACTTTTGAACTGTGGTATTGGAGAAGACTCTTGAGAGTCCCTTGGACTGCAAGGCAATCCAACCAGTCCATTCTGAAGATCAACTCTGGGATTTCTTTGGAAGGAATGATGCTAAAGCTGAAACTCCAGTACTTTGGCCACCTCATGTGAAGAGTTGACTCATTGGAAAAGACTCTGATGCTGGGAGGGATTGGGGGCAGGAGGAGAAGGGGACGACAGAGGATGAGATGGCTGGATGGCATCACTGACTTGATGGATGTGAATCTGAGTGAACTCCAGGAGTTGGTGATGGACAGGGAGGCCTGCGTGCTGCAGTCCATGAGGTCGAAAATAGTCGGATATGGCTGAGCGACTGAAGTGAGTCATGCAGGAGTCTTTGGTTCCTCGAACAAGAGTGAATTTGTAGGCTGGTGGGTTCAGAAGGCAAAGCTTGTGAGGGAAGAAATTAAATTTGGGACTTTAACTCGGTTCCCTGTGGGAAAAGCCCTAAATGTCCACATGCTTGGCAGAAGGTGCAGTTGAGCCCGGGACAGCGCGGGCGTTTGTCCCCGTGGAGCTGTGTCCCAGGTGCTCCCGCCTCAGCCGATGGCCCCGAGCACTTGCTGCTGCTGCTACTGCTAAGTCGCTTTAGTCATTTCCGACCCTGTGCGACCCCATAGACTGCAGCCCACCAGCGTTCCCCATCCCTGAGATTCTCCAGGCAAGAACACTGGAGTGGGTTGCCATGTTCTTCTCCTGGGTAGCATATGAACAGATGGCACCTGGAGGCTCAGACCAGTGCTGTTCGAGGCTCACCTGTCCACTGGTGGACACTTTTCAGACCCTGGGATGTGGCAGGAGTTCTTCAACACAAAAAGGAAGGGTTGGTTAAACTGTGTTAACATCAAGACCCTCCTCTGTTATAGCAAAACACCTTAAAAATAGCCAAAAAAAAAAAAAAAAAAGGCTGACTACAAACTGAGAGAGGATTTTATGCAACACAGCTAACTAATGAAGAGTATCCAATGAATGACAAATCATAATAACACAGTGGGAAAACGGACAAAAGATACAAAATGGGAATTTTACAGAAAAGGCAACACAGCCAACTGGTATTGAACATTAAGTTCAAACCAATTAGCGGTATGCAAATCAAGACCACGCTGAGAGGTCACTTGACATTCAAGTGGCAAAAATAACCCCTGATCTTTAAGGGATTCATATTAAAATTCGAGAAGCCCTGCTCTGTATCACTGGAATTCTCAGACTTTTTTTTGAACATCGAATGATCTTTTAACATTGCAGCTTCTGACAGCAGATCTGCAGGGAGTCTCTGAAGCTACGTTTCTAACAAATTTCTAAGTTGATGCTGATGGGTCTGTGGACCACAGTTCCACTTGCCAGGTTGTGAAGGCTGTAGACCAACAGGGTCTGTTAAATGTCACATCTCTGTTGGGAGTATAAATTGGTAGACATTTGGGAAAAATGGGTAGGTAACCTGTAAAGTGAGCATGTAACCCTACTGTTAACTGAAGTCAATTCTTGTACTTGTGCACCAGGAGATGTGTATGTCGCAGAACCTGTCAGGTCTCTACCCAGATTTCCTTGGAACTCTTGCCATTTCTTTTACATTGCATGTCAGTCTTGGTATTGCTGTGCTTTCATTCCCATGGCAAACCATCTTTGTGACTTTGTTGACAGGGTGCCCTAGGGATGCGCCTGCCAACAGGAAGCCTGGATTTTATGTCCCCTGGGGGCAGACACTGATTGGCTGGTATTTCTCATTTTTCGCATGGATGCTCAGTTGTGTCAACTCCTTGTGAGCCCGTGGACTGTAGCCTGCTAGGCTTCTCTGTCCATGGGATTCTCCAGGCAAGAATACTGGAGTGGGTTGTCATGCCCTTCTCCAGGGAGTTACTGGTATGGGGGGGGAGGGCATTACTATGGCAGTCTCTCCCCCACCCCTCCCCTGATGGGACAGCTTGAAACTATGATTCTGTGTCTTCAAGGTTCCCACATTTGATTCACACATGGTTACCTTCTACAGGACTTTGCTTAATATCACACTCTTGAGTTTCTTTGTCCTGGGATTCTGCCTTCCCACTCCAATACAGGTTTTCCCTGGTTATATGCTCTCTTTCTTTTTGACATGGTATTCGTTGTTGTTGTTCAGTCGCTAAGTTGTGTCCAACTCTTTGCAACCCTATGGACTGCAGCACGCCAGGCTTCCCTGAACTTCACCATCTCCTGGAGTTTGCTCAAACTCACATCCCTTGAATTGATGATGCCATCCAACCATCTACTCCTCTGTCACCCCCTTCTGCTGCCCTCAGTCTTTCCCCAGCATCAGGGTCCTTTCCAATGAGTTGGCTCTTCACGTCAGGTGGACAAAGTATGGGAGCTTCAGCATCAGTGCTTCCAGTGAATATTCGTGGCACCCTTCTGTTATTCAAGGTGTAACACAGGCTACCTCTCTCTAAGGGCTTCCCTAGTGCCGAGGTGGTAAAGAATCACCTGCCAGGGGAGGAGACCTGGGTTCGATCCCTGGGTTGGGAAGATCCCTTGGAGAAAGAAATGGCAACCCACTCCAGTATTCTTGCCTGGGAAACCCCATGGACAGAGGAGCCTGGGGGGCTGCAGTCCATGGGGTCACAAAAGGGTCAGACACAACCCAGTGACTAAATAAACTTAATGGCCACAAAGTGAGAAGATTACTTCATGCTCCTTTTTTTAAAATTGTAATTTCATTTGCATTTTATATTGGAGTAGAGTTGATCTCCATTGCTGTGTTTCTTTTTAGGTGTATAGGACCTGATTGAGTTATACATAAAGTGAAGTGAAGTCACTCAGTTGTGTCCGACTCTTTGCGACCCCTTACACTGTAGCCTACCAGGCTCCTCCGTCCATGGGATATTCCAGGCAATAGTACTGGAGTGGATGACCATTTCCTTCTCAGGGGATCTTCCCAGCCCAGGGCTTGAACCCAGGTCTCCCTCATTGCAGACAGACACTTTCCCATCTGAGCCATAATTGTTTGGGGGTGGGGGGCGGTTCTAATTCCCACAAATGTTGTGACAGTAGGCTTAGCAGAGTTCTCTGTGCTATTAAGTTCTTTTAAATTATCTGTTTGATACAAGTTAGTGTGTATATGTTTATGTCAAAATCTCATTTTATCCTTGGCCCCTCCCATTAAAAAAAAAAAAAATCAACGTTGTATTCTCTGAATGTTAGTCTGCTCCTGTTCTGTAAATTAGCTCCTTTGTGTGCATTCACGGGGTCGATGTGTCGGTGATGCTCTGTGCTCTTCTCTCCTCTCTGACATGCTTCACTGCGCCTGGCCGTCTCTCGGCCCATCCATGCTGCTGTCAGTCACGCTGTCTCCTTCTGTTTTACAGCTGAGTCGTGTTCCACTTTAGAGTTATACCATTTCGTCTTCCTTTTTCTCCAGATGGACATTTTGGTGGAGTCTGTGTCTTGACTGTTGTAAATAGTGGGGCCATGAAAGTAGGGATGTGCGTGTCATTTCGAGTTATGATTTTCACTGGGTCTCAGCATCATAGAGGTGAGATGAGTGGATCATATGGTTCCTCTATGTTTTGCTTCTTAAAGAAACCCCATAATGTTTGCTTGTGGCAGCCCCTATTTCCATCCCCAGCAAGGGTGAAGGAGGATTCCCTTTTCCAGACGTTCCGAGCAGCACTTATTCTGTGTACATCTCTTGGATGGTGGCTGTTCTGATGGGTGGGAGGAGATAGCACCTCATAGTGGTGATTTACCTTGATTTACCAATTAGAGATGTGGACTATCTTCCTATGTGCTTTTGTAAGTCATACAGTGAGAGTCCCGTTTACCTGTTGAAGCTGGCTTCCTGTAAGTCTGCCCTGTTTTGAGTTCTTCTCTGATGATCTATCCCAGGACATTCCTTGAGGGCAGGAGTCCTTTACAACCCCACAGGCCTTGTGAATATGAGGAGCTCATGAATACTGGCTTTCAAGTTGTTGTAACAAAAGCCACCACAAGGGGGGCTTTTTTCCTGCCCCACTTCTTGCCCCAGTGTGGTTCTTCCAGCAACCAGAGCCTCAGGGAAAGTCCCTTCCTAGGTTGTTAATGGAGTGCAGTGTGCAGAAGAAATACCCAAGCTTGTGTATCACTGCATCTTCCCTGGAGCCATTCCCCCGTGGACACAACCCAGTGCCTGTAGCATCACTCTGCTGAGGCGTGCTGTCATCCACAGGAGGGGCGAACCCTATGGAAGGGTGGAAGCGGGAACACTCCCCGTGTCATGAGGAGCCACGGAACCCAGGGGGCGTCTCAGTGCTCCTCCAGCCTGGAGGCTCCCCATTGGCTTGGGTGAAATCAGCTTGGTTTTCAGGCAGGAGTGCCCATCTGGTCCACGGAACCCAGGGGGCATCTCAGTGCTCCTCCAGCCCGGAGGCTCCCCATTGGCTTGGGTGAAATCAGCTTGGTTTTCAGGCAGGAGTGCCCATCTGGTCTGGAGATGGTGTACTCCTGCAGGGTCCCGGGCACTCCAGGTCCATGGGGCCATGGGCTGACTACTGGCAGATCCTCTCCAGCTCCCTGGGACCCAGGCCTGCTCGGCCTGCAAGGGTGATGGATAGCCCACCAAGTCCCTGAGGTGTGAGAGGAGTACAGTGGGCATTTAGTTTTCATCTTCATTCTGGAAGTGTATCTAGGTAACCAACAGTGCTGTGGGCTCTCTTTTGGGTTTCTTTACATGAATTTTGTTTCCTAACTAGGTGTCCAGCACCCTCCTTCCCTTACCCACAGAAGCACCTGAGTTCTTTTTCTGGTTGTCTTCCAATCTAGGCTGTTATAATAGTGTGTTGACACTGCTGAAAGAAATCAAAGAGGACACTAATAGATGGAGAAATATAGCATGTTCATGGATCGGAAAAATCAATATAGTAAAAATGAGTATACTACCCAAAGCAATCTATAGATTCAATACAATCCCCATCAAGCTACCAACAGTATTTTTCACAGAGCTAGAACAAATAATTTCACAATTTGTATGGAAATACAAAAACCTCGAATAGCCAAAGCAATCTTGAGAAAGAAGAATGGAACTGGAGGAATCAACCTGCCTGACTTCAGGCTCTACTACAAAGCCACAGTCATCAAGACAGTATGGTACTGGCACAAAGACAGAAATATAGATCAATGGAACAAAATAGAAAGCCCAGAGATAAATCCACGCACCTATGGACACCTTATCTTTGACAAAGGAGGCAAGAATACACAATGGAGAAAAGACAATCTCTTTTACAAGTGGTGCTGGGAAAACTGGTCAACCACCTGTAAAAGAATGAAACTAGAACACTTTCTAACACCACACACAAAAATAAACTCAAAATGGATTAAAGATCTAAAATAAATGTAAGACCAGAAACTATAAAACTCCTAGAGGAGAACATAGGCAAAACACTCTCCGACATACATCACAGCAGGATCCTCTGTGACCCACCTCCCAGAATATTGGAAATGAAAGCAAAAATAAATAAATGGGGTCTAATTAAACTAAAAGCTTCTGCACAACAAAGGAAACTATAAGCAAGGTGAAAAGACAGCCTTCGGAATGGGAGAAAATAATAGCAAATGAAGCAACTGACAAACAACTAATCTCAAAAATATACAAGCAACTTATGCAGCTCAAATGAAACAAATCGCCGGTCCAGGTTTGATGCATGATACTGGATGCTTGGGGCTGGTGCACTGGGACGACCCAGAGGGATGGTATGGGGAGGGAGGTGGGAAGGGGGTTCAGGATGGGGAACACGTGTACACCTGTGGTGGATTCATGTTGATGTATGGCACAACCAATACAATATTGTAAAGTAACTAGCCTTCAATTAAAATAAATAAATTTATATTATAAAAAAAATAATAGTGTGTTGAGTCGGGTTTCCTTGTACTCCAGGGTGGGCCCATGTTGAACATTTTATGAGTCGTGTTTCTATGTTCCTGGAAACCAGAACATTTGTCTCCACCCTGCACTTTCCCTTTGGTAACCCTATGCTTCTTTTTGAAGTCCGTGAGGCTGTCGTTTGGAAATGAGCCCTTTCATACCATGTCTCGATTCCATGTCAAATGAGTACATCAGAGTTTTTGGTCCCTGTGTCCCTTCCTTCACTTTGTACGATCATGTCTGCTCTCCTCCCGATGGCCTGAAGTTGCAGTGTTTTCCCTGTTCATGGCTGAGTCGTAATACATTGTGTATATGTCCTCTATCTTCTGTATCCATTCATGTGGATGGATACAGACTTTCTTCAGGGAAAAGGCCGTTCCTGGGTTTTGAGTGAGAGTGCAGTGTGCTGGAAGCAGCACCCAAAGCCTGTGTGTCTTTATCGGGTTGTGTTCTGGCATGGGCTGTTAGAGAGTTTTGAATAGGGTGTCCATGTTCTGTAGAGTTGAGGCAGGAGGGTTTCACTTAGGATCCTGCCGATCTTGTGAATTTGATTTGTCCAACAGCATTTTTAAACAAAGTTGTAGTTCCCCCAAACTGCCTCAAGGCGGCGGCATTTCTTCATGCCACACTTTTTTTTTTTTTGCCCCCGTAATTTCATCCGTCTTTTATATTGGAGTAGAGTTGGTCCTAGGTGTACAGGAACTTAATTTTGGTATACAGACACACACACTATTGTTTTGGGAGTTCTAATTCCCACATATGTATTACAACAAGTTTAGTAGAGTTCTGTTTGCAATTTGGTAGGTCCTTTGTGATTATCTGTTGGATATATGTTACTTTGCATAGGTTTATCTTTTTAAAAATCAGTTTGGTTTTCCATGCCTGTTGTTTGTTCTGTTTTGTAAATTAGGTCATTTGTCTGAACTCGTAAACTGTATGTTCCAGTGCTGGTTTGATAGTAGTCTTTGTCTTCACCAAGCTTGGTACTATCTTGGTCTACTCATGATGTGTTTGCTTTATAGCTGAGTAGTGTCCCAGTGGGTAGTTGTACCATGAAGTCTTTGTTTTTCTCTGCGTGGACAGTCTGGTGGATTCTATGTCTTGAGTGTTTTCAATAGCAGTGCTGAGAAAATGGGGTGAAAATGTCATTTCCGATGATGACTCTCTCTGGGTACCAGCACAGGAGTGGAGTTCCTGGATGCTGCACCTGTGTCTAGCTTTGCAAAGAACCTCCATGCTCTTGTCATTGTGGCTGCACCCGTTTCCATCCCCCTGGAATAGAGGGTGAGTCCCCTCTCCGTGTCAGAGGGCCATGCTGGCCTGCCCGTGTGAGGTGACACCTTGCTGGACTTTGGATTTGCCTTCCTCTCATAATGAATGTTGCTGAGCATGTTTTCATGGGCCTTTTGGTCATGTGTATGCTTCCTTTGGGAAATCTAGATTTCTATACATACATAAATGTCTATATTCATGTATTTTTTTACAGAGCAGCAATAGTTATGTATGTATATGTCAATCCCAATCTCTAAATTCCTCCCACCCCCCTCCACTCCCCGTTGGTACCCATACCCGTGTTCTCCACCTGTTTCTATTTCAGGTTGGAACTAAGGTTATCTCTAAGCGTTTAGCTCCCCATGCACACGTTAGCACGGCACTCGTGTCCTGACTTTCTTCACTCATTACAACAGTCTCTAGATCCATCCAAGTCTCTACAAACGGCGGTTTCATTCCCGGCCGTCTTTCGGTCTGTGCGCTCCTCCACTGGTTGGCTCTGTAGTTTCCTGTGGCCTGGGTGAGTGTGCAGCCTCCTAAGAAGGATTTCTGTGATTATACTCGTAACTCTGGGGACAGAAGCGCTCATTTGCTTTCAAAGCTGAGTGAGTCTGGTGCTGGACTGAGTTGAATCGCTGGGGTCCTGATGAGGCGTCCACACCCTTCGCTCCCCAGGGAGCAGCTCGGGGTCAGTCCCCTCCTGATGTGAGCGGTGGGGATCACTGTGGGGCTCTGACGTGGGGTTTCCCGATTCACCTGAGGTCACTTTAGAGGAAACTTTTGCGTGTGTAGCAGATCTGGTGTGTCTGTGGGGAGGAGTGTGTTCAGCGTCTTACATTGACATCTTGAGCCATAGCGCCGTGCACTTAGTTCCTGAGAGGTGATGGTTAAAGGGTGCGAAGGTGCTCCCGGTGGGGTCACAGAAACCGGTGTCACGCACGTATCAGGTAAAGTGCTGAGGCGGGCGTGGTTTCGAGAGAGCCCCTGAGCCCCCTCCTGGGTGCACCCACCTTCCCTCTCCCCCACACCACATCCAGGCTCTGTGTGGACGGGACTTTGCGGATCCCGCACGTGGCGGTCCCTCGAAGCACGGGTTCTCCCGACAAGAGTTCGTGGGTGCGAAGATGTGTGCTGAGGGTCCTGGTGCTGGGCTTGGGGACGGAGGGGTTGCCGTGCCAAGGGGTGCGGGTGGCCCCGTGAGCCCTGTCTCCGTGTGGAGTTGGAGCCTGTCCCAGCCTCCTGCACCCAGGAGCGCGCAGTGCAGTGACTAGTGGATTCAGTCAGCAGGGGTTCATCAAGGCTGAGAGAGACCTGAAACTGCACATGTGCTTCACAAAACTGCAGCTCTTATTTGTTAAATATTTATTGTTGTTAAATCCACATTACACCAGCACAACAACCCAAAGTAGTAAGATAGTACTTGTTTTTATAAATACATGAAAGGTGGCAAAATAATGCTGCTTAATCCCAAACCCAGCAAATCAGCAAAATGTCACATTCAGGAAAATTTGGCAAGTATGAGAAGACATCAGTTGTAATTCTGCAAGAGAGAGAGGTCCAGGAGAGCCTTGCGTGCCAGTCTGCCCAGGCTGCGGGTACCGGCGCTCACAGTGGGCACGCAGAGCTTGCTTGGTGTGTCTAGAAGGAAGTGGACAGCTGTGCGTGTGAAGCAGTGAAACAGGCTACACGGGGGCACACAGGTACAAAATCATTAAAAAAAATACTACATATTGAGTAACTGAGCTAAGAGAGTTTGACAGCTTTATCATAAATAATGAAAGATAAATGTGTTTTGCATAAGGAATACAGTGTGTTCTCTCCATAGCAAAGTACCATTATCATATCATAGCAGGCCCCATTTTCTCGTGTTTAAAGTTGATTGGTTCCGACTTAAAACTGTCAAGTCTGGTCAGAATCCGCTCCGTCCAGCTGACCAGAGTCAGGGGCACTCTGGATGGCCTTGGGATGACTGGGAGCCTAGCACCTTCTTCAGTGAGAGGCCTCATGGCTGCAGGGAAGTGAAATTACGCTCCTACCCGCTGTGTGGGTGCCGTGCCGAACATGCACGCTGGCACCCACCTGGCTCTAGCTCAGTCCTGTGCCCCCCAGCAGACGAGTGCCCACAGGCTGCCTCCGACCCTGACGACCTCTCCACTCAGCCCATTACCAACTTGCTCTGTGCATCCCACCTCCAGCTCCGACCCTGCGGTGTCCCGAGGGTCCCCCACCACTGGAACCCCAACTCCCTGACTCAGGAACGGCAGCGTCATGGACGGAATCTGAAGAGAACCAAGGGAAGCCTGGCCTCCACTGGCTCCCGCCCCCTCTGCCATCTGCGTGGACACCGTCACCGTGCGCCTTGCATTTCACCCCTCTCCCCTCTGCTCCTCCCTAGCCCCTCACCCCGACACACCCTGCCTGCCGCGGTCACTTGGGTGGTCTAGACGCCCTCCGTGGAATGGTCTGTGGTCTGTTTCTGCTTTCCTCAGAGTAAGTTACGGATTTCGGCATGTAAGCTCCCTACCAAGGCAACACAAAAGGAAAACACACATAAAGGAAAAGCTAACAACGAAGGTGTTAACCTTCACAGAAACTCCTAGGACTGCAGCAAGCGGTTCCTTCGTACGACTTAGTCGAAAATGGTTTGCACAGACAAGGCACTTGCGTGGGTTTCTTGGTCGTGCCCTCCTGCTGTGGGGCCGCCTCCGGGAAGCCCCCGCGCTCACGCCGGATGGCAGTGCTGAGCCAGTGTTGAAGGCACTTAGGACAACACGGAGCGGGGTCGCTTTTCCGTGAGGGCTTTGGCTTTTCAGACCCCTTGAATCACAGCGATTCCCGGAGTCTGAACTGGCTGATGAGTGTGGATGCTGCGCAAGGCGTGTGTCTGCTGGCGTCGCGTGCGCAGCCTCTGTTGGTTTACAGGAAGAAAAGGAGAGTTGCGGTGCCCCTTTGTCCCTCGGAGTCGCGGTGCCCTTGCGTCCCGCGGCAGGAGGCGGGTCCGGGTGGCGCGGTTTGGGTCTGTGCTCCCGCGAGGGCGCCCATCACAGGTCCTCGCTCTCCACCAGGCCGGGGCTCAGCGCCAGCGCGGACGGGCCGGCCTCGGGCTGGAACGCCGCCCGGATGTCCAGGCCCTGGTCGGAGAGCGCGGCGTAGCGGCTGGCTGACGGCCGCACCCGCTTCGGCTTGGCGCTCGGCGGTGGCTGCTGCCACTGGGCTGCAAGACACCCGAGCATCCGCAGGTGAGGGCCGCGGAGGGGAGGGCTCTGCCGCGGGGCACGGGGCTTGGGGTGGGAATGGGCGCGTGCTCACAGCACACCCCACATGCCCCCGTGGAGGCCTGAGAGGCCCGCACGGTTCTGCACCTCACGCCCCTGTCACAGAGCGCGTCTACACGGGCTGCGAAGACCGCAGGGGTCACACAGGCAAGGCAGCTCACCCGCACCTCGGTACTCGCTGCAGCCTGGGGACTCCTTGGAAATGGCCACTAAGCTTCCTAGCTCCCCTTTTAAGAAATCTTCAAAGCTCATGGGTGGGCATTCCACAGTAGTGACAGGAATTCTGGATGGGCTGGGGAGGGGGCACTGGCTGAGGTCATCGTTACTAAAGCATCTCACGGAGGTATTTCTTAATTCAGAAATCAGTTCTGAATTTTTCCTCGGGGTTTACTTATCACAGAGTGCCTCTGTCATAGGGTGTTACTGTCATAGAGGGATACTGACCTAGTCTGTCAACTCAGAAGGGATGATTTTTTAAAATCAGGGATGCATGTACACAAGGAGACACACACAAACACACAAGCCTACTGCTGAACTACTTCAGACGCCACACACACACACGCGCACGAAGCGCTCAGCCATGGGAAATACGGCCTGCAGCATCAATGGGCCCCGTTCAGCCTGGGCCCCAACGCTGTGCCGGGTCAGGACACAGGAGGAATGTTAGAGGCGGCCCCGTGCACCATGCGGTAATGGGATGGACACGTCTGTGACTATGCCTGAGCCTAGTGTTAGCTCCTAGAGGCGCGGGGGGAGAAAGCACAGCTGGGGAGCCCACGCCAGAGAAACAGAGGCACACGCGGCACTGCTGCACGCAGCGTTTCTGAGCGATACTTGGGCACTGTTCTCCTGGCGAGGGTCACTATTACTGTCGGGAAACTACAAACAGAAAGAGAAAGAGCACAGTGAAGTCTCGGCGTGGGAGGCTCTAGGGCCGTGTGGGACAGATCAGAGTCTGCGGTGCGGACCGGGAGGCCTCGGGCGCCCAGCACGGGGAGGTACTTACTGTACACGTCGAGTCGGGCTGTGCAGGACACAATCCCGGCCTCGTTCTTGGCCGACACTGTGTACCAGCCCGCATCATCCTTCGTGGCACCCTGGATGAGCAGGCACACGTAGCCATGGTGGTCCTGGTGCATGCTGCAGGAGAGGGCCTGCTGTGAGGGCTGCCGGGCTCCTCAGCAGGGCTGCGAGCCATGGCTCACAGGACCCCGCGTGTCCTGCAGCGGCCGCGGCCACTCCAGCGGGTGAGCATGGAGTGGACACTGGCAGGCTCTGCCCTAACCCCGAGCCTAACCCCCCCGGCAGGCGGGTTACCTTCCCGTGTCTGAGGCACAGGGGAGCCCTCACAAAGCCTCCGCAGGTGGGGCTGGGAGGCCCTCATGGCCCCTGTACTCTGGGGTGGCCGGCTTCTCCAATCCTGGGGGGGGGCGCCCCATAGGGGTGAGCCCTGCTGCCTCAGGACCCCCAGACCCGAGGGTGGGCAGGGCCCGGCACTCACCTCACGCGGTCCGTGCTGTGAGTCAGTGACTCATTCTCCTTCTTCCAGAATATCTGTGGTGGGGGTGCCCCCGAGACCCGGCACTCCAACCTCACGGGATAGCCGTCTGCCACGCCCGTGTTCTGCAGCTTCTCCAGAAAGACCGGTGGCTTGTGCGCTTCCTTAGCTGGAAGACAGGAGACAGGTGTCCTGCCTGGGAGACACGGGCAGTGCCACAGAGCCCGCAGGTGCCCTCAGTAATGCAGGGCAAGAGGCCCGTCCTCTGCCAAGGGAGGTGTGCTCACCCCACACCTCCCCTTCCTCTGCGAGGTAGAGGCTGAGAGCCCTGCACCCGCCCCACAGCGCCTGCCTGCGCGGTCTCAGGGGCCTCCTGCAGGCTGGCAGTTGACTAACAAGGGTGCTGGGCTTCCTTAGTCCACCGCTTCCCCCTGGTGACACTGAGCCCTGGAGTGCTGGGGTCAGATCCACGAGCAGCCTGCCCTGCTGTCTGGGAGATGCTAAGGACTTCTAGGACCTGCTGCAGGGAGATGGGCAACAGCACTGCCCGGGGCGGGCGGGGGAGGGGGCTTTCAACGGGTGCCTAACGACTAGCAAGGTGGGCTGTGCCCTGCAGGTCCCGCTGGCCTCGTGATCACCGCACAGCTGCCAACAAGAGGGAGAGCATCCGGCCTTCTCCCCGCCCCCCTCAGGGACAGACACATCACAGCTCTACCCAACACCTGTAAATAACGAGGACCCTGTCCGACCTTAAATTATGTAGGGAGTTAATTTTTACTGGACTTTTTCACCTGAGCTACTCTGGGGGACGCAGATGGTAGGAGCAGACCTCACTTCGTTTTCTTTCTGGGTCTTTGCTTTCATTAAGAGGATAAAGATGGATGGACCTTCACGTCACAACAGCAGACAGCTGCATTCAGAGGCTGTGCTGGGCAGGCACGGAGATGCCATGCTTTGTAGGATGTCATCCTTGTGAAATGATTTAGTCCTTAAACTGTGAGCATCATGGCCCATTCTACAGCAGGGGCAGTGAGCAGCAGTGATGGGCCAGCTAGAGGACAGTGATGGCCGGGAACCGAGGACTGAGCCCTGACTTCTCCCAGAAGTGCCGACGGGGACATCTCGGGCCTGAGGACAGGCATGGGCAACAGAGCCAGCTACACAACAGTGAGCAGCAGGGGCCGGAGGAGGGAGTGCAGTGGAGCCCAGCCCACAGGCTGACTACACTTCTGTGTGCACGTGTCTCGTCAGGAGACTCCTCAGGAGGAGACACTGTCTCTACAAAGAGCTCGGGGCGCTCGGACCTGGAGGAAGACCAGGGATGGGCTAGAGCCAACTCCACAACCAGGGGAGGATGTGGTCTCCATAGGTCCCGCCTCTGGGAAACATGGAAGAAGCCAGCTGCTTTGCTAAAGGTGCTACTCTGAGGACCAGGTGAGGTAACACACAGAGAGCTCTGCAAACAGAGGAGAGAGGCAGACACAGCACAGGCTCCCCACACGGCTCCTGGAGGGCTCTGCACGCAGCGGTGAGAAATGGGCACAACACACTCCCCACTCTTGTTGATTCTCTAAACATTTTCATACACTCATTTTCCTTAGCTAAAGCAAAAAATTATATCATCCAGGTCTGCTGCATTGTAGGTGGATTCTTTACCAGCTGGGCTACCAGGGAAGCCCCACTGCTAAGTTAGCTTTATAATCCTTATAGTATATCCTATTTTCCCTATGTTTGCGTTAATGAAAATGATTTCTCACACTGGGGTTGTTGCTGAGTCTCCTCTCGCCCTGAGCGTGTCTTCCCGAGCCTACCTGCGACCAGGAGCTCCAGGCTGAAAGAGTTCTGCCCCGCCCGGTTGGTGGCCACGCACGTGTAGATGCCGGCGTCCCGGGCTGAGACGGGCTCGATGACGAGGGAGTGCACGCCGTTCTCCCGCACCAGCATCTTGTGGGCACTGTCCTGGCGCACTGGCTTGCCGTCCAGCAGCCAGGTGAGATCGGGCGTGGGCAGCCCACTGACCTGAGGCAGAAGGGAAATGCATATGAGTTCCTCTGATGCCAAAATGGGTCGCTCCATCCACAGGAGACGGGCTCTTAGTGTCGGTCCTGGTTCTCTTCTTGGCACAGACAGGCTCACTTCTAAACACCTCCTACACGGCAACGTGGAAGAGAGTGAGGTGGTGTCCTCAGGGGGGTCCGGTGTAGAGTCTGTGCGTCACTGCATGGGGCCCAGGTTCAGTCCTTGGATGGGCAGTAAAGATCATTCTTTAAAAGAAGCAGATTTTTTTTACACATTCACAGTTCCCTAGGGCTTCCCTGACAGCTCAGCTGGTAAAGAATCTGCCTGCAATGCAGGAGACCCCGGTTCGATTCCTGGGTTGGGAAGATCCGCTGGAGAAGGGACAGGCTACCCACTCCAGTATCCTTGGGCTTTCCTAGTGGCTCAGCTGGTAAAGAATCCACCTGCAATGCAGGATACATGGGTTCGATTCCTGGGTTGTGAAGATCCCCTGGAGAAGGAAAAGGCTACCCACTCCAGTATTCTGGCCTAGAGAATTCCATGCGGTGTACAGTCGTCCATGGGGTTGCAAACAGTCTGACATGACTGAGCGACTTTCACTTTTACGTATAAAACTAAAATTAATATTAACCCCTTGGTATCACCTGATTAAAATTTTCCCGTTTGACTCTGTATATGTATATTTATGTTTGTATTCATTTTGGTTCTGTAACTAAAATGTCATTTTAGAGGTGTTCTGTGTGAATTCTTACAGACCCACAATAAATACACGCATATAAACATACACACTGACATCTGGATACTTACACCGTGGAAAGAATTATGTAGCAAATGATGTGGCTGACAAGGATTCATCTCCAAAATTGACAAATGGCTCATGAGGCTCAGTATCAGAAAATGGATAGAAGATCTAAACAGACATTTCCCCCAAAGAAGACATACAGGAGGCCAAGAGGCACATGAAAAAATGCTCAACATCACTAAGTATACTAGAGAAATTAAAATGTAACTATTAGAGAAAGGCAAATAAAAGATATGAGGTGTTACCTCACATCAGTCAAAACGGCCACTGTCAAAAAGCGTACAGACAATAAATACAAGGGTAGGGTTAAGAAAAGGGGACCCTCCTCAGGTGCTGTGCTGGTGGACGTCATGGTAACAGCCCCTGTAGAGAACTGTAAGGAGGTATCTTTAAAGTGTTCAACCAGAGCCACCACATGATCCAGCAGCCCACTCCTAAGAGTATATGCGGAAAAAAGAATGAAAAAAAAACAGAATTCAAAGTGCACCCAATAGTGCACTGCAGCACTATTTACAACAGCCAGGGCACAGGGGAGAGCTACCACCCGACAACAGGCGCGCGGGTGACGGGCCAGGGCACGGGGGAGAGCTAGCACCCGACAACAGGAGCGCGGGGGACGGGCCGGGGCACGGGGGAGAGCTAGCACCCGACAACAGGCAAGTGGGTGATGGGTCAGGACATGGGGGAGACCTAGCATCTGATGACATGCGAGCAGGTAACAGGCCAGGGCATGGGGGAGAGCTAGCATCCGACAACAGGTGAGCGGGTGATGGGCCAGGTCACGGAGACCTAGCATCCGACAACAGGTGAGCGGGTGACGGGTCCAGGCATGGAGGAGACCTAGCATCTGACGACAGGCGAGCGGGTGACAGGTCAGTGCCGGGAGCCAGTGTGAGGAATCCCGCCCGTGACAAGGTCATGAGGAAGGAAGCTGACATACGCAAGGCGTGCTCAGACTTCAGGGGCCCCTCTGGAAACTCCTAAGCATGTACCCTAACAAAAAAATCTGCCGACTTTTATGCTCTGTTTTTCCACTTTTCTGATATTCTCTGGATAAAAGTCAATTCAGGGCTTTAGTCTTCTGCATTTGAAAGGGATGTTTCAGTTTAACCCCCTCTGATAGCTCTCTAGCTTGTCTAACAGGTTCCCCCGGACCTCTTACAGCTTGTGAATTGCTTACAGCCCCCCAACCGCGAGAGGCACAAAGCTTAAAGCATCTTAAGATACAGAGCCTTTTCTAAAAGAGTTAAAAATTATATTGGTGGTGGGTTTTCACTGTTGACTCAATGATTGCCGCCAGACCTCCATATTCTTTATCTTTTAGGCACCTGGGAGGATGTTAATCAATGTAAATGGGATATGGAAAAGGATATATAGTAGTTTTAATGTAGCAACACTAGACTTTTGAGTTAATTACTTCTTTTGTTATATATCACTGCACTCCTCTTGTGTCCTTGATATGTAGGAATGTAACCTTATTTAGTGCTTTCTGAGAGTGGCACCAGACCTTGGGAAGATCAACACAAATAAGTCTTCTGGTTGACAAACCCTTATCAGAAAAAAGGCTGTAAAATGTTGATTGGCCCTTTTGGCTGGAAGATGATGTAAATTACCTAAGACTTGTGTATACAATTAGGTATGCAGAGAGAAAAGCCTGGTTTTGATAAGAGTCTGAACTGCTAACGCTGCATAACTTTGTTACCCATTGATCTCTGATGGCATATAAGGCCTTCTAAACAATAAGAGCTTGAGCCAGTCGCTGGACTGGTTTCCACCGTGTCTCTTTACTTTAATTTCGGGCTGAATCTCCATCTGGGGCGCGGGGGCTCGCCAAGTCTACTTACTTGCCCTGGCTGTTAAGACCTGCGCGAAAGGGAGCCTAAGGCGAGGCACCCTTAGATATTCAAGGGGGCGCCGGCGGCCCAACGTAGATGGTGCAAATTCCTTGTCCGGAATTTTATTAGTCTTCCGTGTAATCCAAGCCATTCAGCCCTCTTTTTCTACTTAATCTTCCTACTACACTGTTTTTTCCTAATCTAATCTTATACTAATAAATAAATAAGTCTCGCTCACGCCGATGCCGTCCACGCTTCGAATTCCCTGGATCCACCGGGGCTGGACCCCGGCAGGTCAGGACACGGGGGAGACCTAGCATCTGACGACAGGTTAGCAGGTGACGGGCCAGGTCACAGAGACCTAGCATCCGACGACAGGCGAGCGGGTGACGGGTCTTCATACACAATGGAATAGTACTCAGCCGTAAAAAGGAATAAAACTGGGTCATTTGTACAGATGAATATGAAACTATATAGTTTATATACAGTCTGTTATACAGAGTGAAGTCAGAAAGAGAAAAACAAATACTGTATGTTGATGCATATATACATATATAAAACACATAAATATGGAATCTAGAAAAAGAGCACTGATAAACCTATTTGCAGGGAAGGAACAGAGACAGAGGATGCAGAGAATGGACTTGTGGGCGGGGAGAAGAAGGAGAGAGTGTGATAGACACACTGAGGGTAGGATTAACATATACCCACGACCACGTGTAATACAGAGTCGGGGAAGCTGTGCAGAGCACAGGGAGCTCAGCTCGGTGCGCTGTGATCACCTAGAGGGGAGGGATGGGGGTTGAGTAGGAGGGAGGCTCAGGAGGGAGGGAGTAAACATGTAGTTACAGCTGAGTCACGCTGTTGTAGGGCAGAAGCACAACGCTGTAAAGCCATTATCCTCCAATCATGAAAATAAAATAACAGAAGTGATACATTTGCACGATCAAGTATGATTCAGCCATGAAAAAGGAGGAAATAATGCCATTTGCTGTCACCTATGGGCCGAGAGAGAATCATAGTAAAGTGAATAAGTCAGAGAAAAACAAACAGCATGTGGTATCACTTACAGGTGGAATGTGGGAATGGATAACAACGAATTAACTTACAAAAGTAGAAGGCATGTACAGACAGACGGGTCAGGACACGGGGGAGAGCTAGCATCTGACGACAGGCGAGCGGGTGACAGGTCTTCATACACAATGGAATAGTACTCAGCCGTAAAAAGGAATAAAACTGGGTCATTTGTAGAGATGAATATGAAACTATATAGTTTATATACAGTCTGTTATACAGAGTAAAGTCAGAAAGAGAAAAATAAATACTGTATGTTGATGCATATATATATATATATAAAACACATAAATATGGAATCTAGAAAAAGAGCACTGATAAACCTATTTGCAGGGCAGGAACAGAGACAGAGGATGCAGAGAATGGACTCGTGGGCGGGGAGAGGAAGGAGAGAGTGCGATAGACACACTGAGGGTAGGATTAACATATACCCACGACCACGTGTAATACAGAGTTGGGGAAGCTGTGCAGAGCACAGGGAGCTCAGCTCGGTGCGCTGTGATGACCTAGAGGGGAGCGATGGGGGTTGAGTAGGAGGGAGGCTCAGGAGGGAGGGAGTAAACATGTAGTTACAGCTGAGTCACGCTGTTGTAGGGCAGAAGCACAATGCTGTAAAGCCATTATCCTCCAATCATGAAAATAAAATAACAGAAGTGATACATTTGCACGATCAAGTATGATTCAGCCATGAAAAAGGAGGAAATAATGCCATCTGCTGTCACCTATGGGCCGAGAGAGAATCATAGTAAAGTGAATAAGTCAGAAAGAGAAAAACAAACAGCATGTGGTATCACTTACAGGTGGAATGTGGGAATGGATACCAACGAACTAACTTACAAAAGTAGAAGGGATGTACAGACTTAGAAAAACGGACTTATGGTTACCAAAGGGGAAAGGTGGGGTGGGAGGGGTAAATTAGGAGGTTGGCACTAACTCACACATGTCAATACATAATCAACACAGACCTACTTTATAGCAAGGGAGGTGTACTAAACATTGTGTAAAAACCTATATATGGAAAAAACCGGAAAGATGAACATCTACATTTATAACGGAGTAAGATTCTGTATACCTACAACAAACATGACATTGTATATCCACTTTACTCCAAATACATACATACAAACATACATATATGTTTAAGTTAAAAAAAATTAAAGAAGTAATGAGACACACGTTTTTGGTGGCTTCTTGTAGCACATTTCATTCTAATTTACAAACCCCAAAAAGCACTTGCCCTAATGCACTCCAGTTTGACACCAGCACTAGCTACAACAGCCAGGACAAAGCAGCAACCTAAATGTCCACTGACAGAGGGATGGATAAAGAGGAAGTGGTGCATATACACAATGGAACACTACTCAGTCATAAAAAGAAGGAAATAAATGTCAGTTGCCATAGCCTGGATAAACCTAGAGATTGTCATTTTAAGTCAGAAAGAGAAAGACAAATACGATATTGCATATGTATATATATGGAATCTTGAAAAAAATGATACAGATGAACTTATTTATACAGATGAACTTATCTATTAAGCAGAAACAGACTTGCTGACGTAGATAATGAATTTATGGTGAGCACAGGAGAAAGGTAGGGCTCTCCAGGTAGCTCTCATGGTAAAGAGCCCGCCTGCCCATGCAGGAGACGTAGGAACACTCAGGTGTGACCCCTGGGTCAGAAAGGTCCCTTGCAGAAGGAAATGGCAACCTGCTCCAGTATTCCTGCCTGGAGAATCCCATGGACAGAGGAGCCTGGTGGGCTACGGTCCACGGGGGTCGCAAAGATTTGAATACAAGTGAAGTGACTTAGCACCCACACAGCAGGGAGGGGATAAATTGGGAGATTCAGATGGACATATAAACAGTAGTATATTTAAAACAGATAACCAGCAAGGACCTGCTGTGTAGCACAGGGCACTATACTCCCTAAATGGGAAAAAAACTTGAAAAGACATGTGTATCACTGCATCACTTTGCTGTACACCTGAAACTAACACAACATTGTAAATCAATTTACTCCAATGTAAAATGAAACTAATACATTGGAAAATAAACTCCTGTTAAGAATGTATCCTTTTTAAACATTTCTGTAAGTTCAGAGTTCTAAATGCCTCCAGTTTATGTTCTGTAATTCCAGAGATAACCAGCAGAGGGAGCTCAAATAATTTTATAAAACATTCATACTTCAGAGCTGAAATGTAAACTTACGGTCAATCAATGGGGCAAAACCAGAGAAGAGAGATACAGCACTGTTAAACTTAAGGTCAATCAATGGGGCAAAACCAGAGAAGAGAGATACAGCAATGGGGGGAGGTTGGGCGCATGCACTCACCTTGCAGTCCATCCTGCAGAGCCTGCCTTCCTGCACGGTCAGATCCCCGGGGGCCTGCAGGAAGTGCGGGCGGAAGAAGCGCTCCTGGATGGGCTCCCCTTCGTCAGCACTGTCCCTGGATCGTGAGCGCGGCCTTCAGACCAGAGTCAACATACGGGAGACGGGGGTGGGGCGGACAGATGATACAGAAAAACAGATCGATAGATGGCAGGTCATTTCTAGGGTCCCAGTCATCTGCTTTCTAAACACAGGGGCAAAAACATAATTTCCTTACCTGCTTACCTGATCCCTAATCTCAACCGTCTACGCCATAAAAAGTCAGGAGGCGAAATCTTGTTTCATTTGGGGAGTTTGATATAAATTTAATAGTCTGCTAATTGCAGATCTTAATCTGCTATCCTAACCCTTATGACTAGTATAAATCATGAATTGGGAAATGGGAAAAAAAATGGGTTAAAGAAAGCTTTAAAATATTTTTAAAGCTGAATGAGAACTGTATGAGAACTAGCAGCTCATTTACTACCAAATATTTTTCAGTATCAATAACTATAACTTTCCACTGTGAGTGAAAGTCTGTAGGAAATCAGAAGTTCTTCTTATTTTTTAAGAAAGTACTATATTTCTAATAAAAATTCCTTTTCATTAACCAGGAAAACAACTGAATTTTTAGGCAGGTCTTCTACATCCGTTATCCATGTACCTACAGACAATTATTTTTTGCTTTAAAATAAAATTGTGTGAATCTCCCAGATTTTGTGCATGTTTCTTGCTTTTGAGTATGTTTCTAGAGGCACCTTTAAAAGTAAAATGATTTAAAGTGATTGCAGGGAAGATGTAATAATCAAAGGACAAGATGTTCAAACTAATTCTGCCAGTGATCATCAGAAAGTAAGTTATGAAACACTTAACTAGAAAAAGCAAAAGCAAAACAAAAGAAAGATTAGTATAATGGGCGAGAATTATCCACCCTTCAACACAGAGTTCACCTATCAGATCTAGTTTATGAGCATGATGCTCCTCCAGGAAACTGCTTCCCATGTGACCCATGAACAGCTGAAATGTACTGAAGCCCCGGAAAAGTAGGAGATGGACTTGCTCAGCTGTGCTGTGCTCACAGCTGGCACAGGTGGCGCTGTGCGCGGGTCCTGCCCTGGAGGCCAGCATCACAGCTGCGAGCCCGAGGCCTACAGCTGCCTCCCAAACACTGGCAGAGGCTGTGGAGTGCGGACCTGCTCGCTGTTTCTGCTCCTCCTGCGGCTTCTCTGGCGTGTCCTCCCCTGCCCCTGTGGCCCTCCAGGACCCCAGCCCACCTGGNCGGGTCCTGCCCTGGAGGCCAGCATCACAGCTGCGAGCCCGAGGCCTACAGCTGCCTCCCAAACACTGGCAGAGGCTGTGGAGTGCGGACCTGCTCGCTGTTTCTGCTCCTCCTGCGGCTTCTCTGGTGTGTCCTCCCCTGCCCCTGTGGCCCTCCAGGACCCCAGCCCACCTGGAATCCCCTGGCAGGGTCCCGAGGCCAGCAGCCCACCAGCTCCTTTGAAGCCACACCCATCACTGGGCACCACACGCCCCGCCCATGCTTGCGTGCCCCGGTGGCTGTGGGTACGGAAAGTGTCCAAAATGTGGCCAGTCCACCTTGAAGTCTGGGTCTCGAGTAAACTTGTGCACTGAGTGACGGGAGCAGAAACCTTCAGGCGCGAGGTGGTCATAGGCAGCCAGAGGCCTGGCTTGAGGGCAACGGTGAGGGACGCGTGGCCGGGCCTGGGCACACCCGTGGCGGCGTGGCTGCCACACGACATGCCTCCTGGCTGGTGTCCCCACCCCAGCCACAGGGAGCCCCAGGCTTCCCCTCACGTGCCCCCTCTGTCGGCTCCCCACAATGCTGACGGTGCCGGGTTTAGGAGCCAGCGGGACCCCAGCAATGCCCGGGAAGGGCGCAGGACGTACCTTCTGCCGTGAGGGTGTCCGGCCGGCGGGCGGGGGCTGCGGCCTCTCTGGTTCACAGCCTGGACCATCAGCCGCCCCGTGCAGCTGACGCGGCCCTGCGGGGACAGGACCACGGCGGTGAGCAATGCCTGGAGCCAGCACGGTCTCCCCAGGCCCATGGACCGTGCTGGCACCAGCCCCCGCCCCCGCCCGCCCCCCAGGACTC
>SJXO01002056.1:288133-317306 GCA_006408615.1 Connochaetes taurinus
CGTGACTCCACATTCATCTGAAGCACTTGGATAAGAAGGGCCCCCTCCGACGCTTGGCTCGGCTTTACTGTTTCATCTAGGATGCTGTTTAAGACGATGATCCCCTATGAATTAACTGTCACTTGCCAAGGTCTCCCGAGCCCATGAACATCTTCCCATGAAATGAGCACATTTGAGATTTATGAACCAGAAGCAAATGCCTGAAACGTGAGGGTCAGATGACAAAGGTTAGTTAGATAAGCTATCTAATGAAAACCTGTATTTTATCTTTAAAACATTTTTAATTTGCACTATAGCTGATGGGTCTGCAACCACCCTGCCCAAATACACCCAATCTCATCTGAAATACAGTGGACTCAACATTAGTTTTAGGTATAAAACATGAGTCAACTTTGGTGCTTATGCCCCATCTAAAGTGGTGACAAAGCACAGCTGCACGCACTCCCGTATCTCTCTGTCGACAGAAAGTCTGACGCGCGCTGTCTTAGGGGCATGCTGCAGTGCTGAGGGGCCTGACTACAGGAATAAAGGACCCAGGGGCTGCAGCTTCCCGGCCCAGGCTCCTCTTTCTCCCCGTGGCTGGCTGAGCAGCGAAGCAGATTCTCTTCTCCACTTGCTCCTTTCAAGGCCCAAGAGCTTGAGCGGACGGACTTCTAATCTGATGACGGCCGAAAGCAAGGAGCCAGGGCAGGAACCTGAGAAGCGGACTGATTATTCTTGTCCTTGGTGAATTCGAGCTCCCAGATGACGGGCAGCCCTGTGTGCACTCATGTCACAGTTGACCACTGACCCCCACTGTCATCCCAAGTGGCCTACATACGGGAGGCCAGAGCTGAGGGTCGTGTGGGTTCGCAACTGCCTTCTGAGCTCCCCGGGGAGTGGGCTGAGGGGGTAGAGGATGCTGGCGGGGGACATGGAGGGAGGCGCCACAGCAGGATGCAGGGAGAGGCCCTGCATAATGACGGCCGAAAGCAAGGAGCCAGGGCAGGAACCTGAGAAGCGGACTGATTATTCTTGTCCTCGGTGAATTCGAGCTCCCAGATGACGGGCAGCCCTGTGTGCACTCATGTCACGGTTGACCACTGACCCCCACTGTCATCCCAAGTGGCCTACATACGGGAGGCCAGAGCTGAGGGTCGCGTGGGTTCGCAACTGCCTTCTGAGCTCCCCGGGGAGTGGGCTGAGGGGGTAGAGGACGCTGGCGGGGGACATGGAGGGAGGCGCCACAGCAGGATGCAGGGAGAGGCCCTGCACGTCTCCCCACAGCCTGCACATCAGGCCCCAGGCCCCAGGAAAGGCACAGACTCACACTAACAGTGCAGACAAGAGGGTGACGAGGCCCCAGGAAGAACGGCTGCCAGGAACACACAGCTCGTGCGGCCCTGAACCGCGAGGAAGGCCCCTCCTTCACTGAGGCCTCCACAACCCCAAGTACCGGGCAGCGCACTTCGGGAGGGAACGACTCCCGCCCTGCACCAACTGCATCTCAGGTTCCGGCCACGTGACAGCAGCTCTCCCGTGCTGACCCTGGCACACCCCGGGGACTCCCCAACACAGCCTGACATCTGAGGATCACACTGACCCATCCCCTGTACTTGTGTAGGTGCACGTGCCTAGGAGAGCCTGTTACAAACAGCACAGCTGACGAGTCACCGCGGCTGGCCTAACAGGTGCACGCGGAAGTCCCGTGGTTCTTTCCAGAGCTTGAGGACAAGAGCTGTGCGCTCACACCGATAGCGCCCCTTGTTCTCAGGACAGGGTTTCCCTACTTCCTGCTTTGCTGCTTCATCACAGGCCCCCTCAATGCTGCCTGTCCACTTTTAACTGTCTTATTAACACATGAAGGAAGAACAGATGTGAACGTGTGATGTGAAGCTTGGAAGGAGCCCTGTAAAGCTGAGACAGAGCCCACCAACAAGCCAGTCTTTTGAGTGTAACTCTGCTGCCCACAGCTCTGCTGTTCCTACCAAGTCCTCGGCTGAAAGCTGACACGAGTCCCGAGTGTGAACTCTGAAGGTGGTTCTGCGCGAGATGGCCGGCTCATGAGGTGCCCGTGATGCCTGGCGAGGCGGGTTCTTTACCTGCTGTGCAAACAGCATCTGCCTGTCCTGGCTCACAGAGTCTAACTGAGGGCCCAGGGCTCAGGACAGCCAGCCACTTGGACACACAGCACAGCTGGAGAAAGCACAAACCACCACGGCCATTCCAGCCCCGGGCAGGACCGGGGACCTAACAACAGAGCAGCGCAAAGCCAACTGTGTCTGCATTCCGCTGCGCCTTCAGGAGGCGTGGGACTCTGCAGAGGCGGGGCGCGCGGTCCCAGTCTGGCACAGGGGGACACGGCGCAGCCCCTCCTGACCTTGCTAACCCTGCAGCTGCTTGTCTCCTGGGAGCCGCCAGGCAGGGATGCTCTCCGGCGGAAACCTGTCAACACCACCGCACATGCTCTTATTCCCGAAGACCAAGCGGGTGGGAAAGTCTTCTACGAAATTAACTGTTGGCCGTGTTCGCCTCCCTCTGTGCTTCTCGCCCTCCCTTGTGGCTACTCTTAGGACTTATCTCCCCTGCCTGGAGAGCTCAGCCGCTCACGCTCCATGACTCAGGTCAGCTTCCATCAGCCTCTTCCTCCTTCCCTCAGCGACACTGTGAAAGCCACGGTATGTGAGAAAAGGGAGANTGGCCGTGTTCGCCTCCCTCTGTGCTTCTCGCCCTCCCTTGTGGCTACTCTTAGGACTTATCTCCCCTGCCTGGAGAGCTCAGCCGCTCACGCTCCATGACTCAGGTCAGCTTCCATCAGCCTCTTCCTCCTTCCCTCAGCGACACTGTGAAAGCCACGGTATGTGAGAAAAGGGAGATGGTGCTGCCCCCCTTCCAAACACGAATCCTTCTAGAACATGGAAGAAAATCATGGCACCAAAGGGCATCAAGGAAGCAGGGAGCCCACATCAGGCAACCCCACGCCATGCTTCTGGGACTGGAAGCATATGTATGTATCTATGCTTTATGTATCCTGGAAAACTTAGCTTTTACTTTTGAGATTTTTTTCCAGTATCTATTTACATCATGATCCTTTTAAACCATTTTTTAATTCACAAATTACAAGACTGGCAAAGCCATTTTCTGTACCATAGCAACTGTTTATAAAGCTGAGTTTATGGAGTGCTGGGCTTCCCTGGTGGCTTAGAGGTAAAGAACCCACCTGCAGTGCAGGAGATATAAAAGACAGGGGTTTGACCCCTGAGTTGGGAAGATCCCCTGGAGAAGGAACTGGCAGTATTCTTGCCTGGAGAATTCCATGGACAGGGAAGCTTGGCGTGCTGCTGTCCATGGGGCCACAGTCAGATGCGGCTGAGCAGTGAAACAACATGGAGTGAGGGGTTTCTATCACTGTGCTCCCACGGCAACAAGTGACAGCTTGCACCAAGGATCAGGCAGAGAAACGGGCTCTCGTGGGTCATGGCTGAAATGCCACTTTGTTTTCCTAAGTGAGTAGGAAGTTCATTCCAATTTCTCACAAAATTGGACGCACAATCTTGGATGACTCACAAAACCCATATGTGGCATGTGTACATGGACCTGCCACTGCAGACCAGGGACGAGAAGGCATTTCACCCCTGAACTAACTAACACCCACCAGGAGACGTGCTCAGAAGCTCACAACAGCGGCTGTCAAGCGCCACAAACCCCAAATGCACAGCAACGTCAGCCTGAGGCCACATCCACTCTCAGGATCTCCCCAGACCCTGCTTAGGAGTCTCCCCTTTATTAACACACCTCGTTAATGAGAATCCCGGTGGATCAGACCTCAAGAGACAGCAGGATTCCGGCATGAGGACCTGCTTTGGCAGGGGAGCCTCTGGGGCCCGGAGTGGTCCCCCTGCTGTCTGCTCAGTCCACAGGCGGGATGGAGACACTGTCAGGAAAGCTGGGCTCGGGACTTTGTGGCCAGGGGCTGAGACTCTGCGCTCCCAATGCAGGGGCCCAGGTTCCAGCCCTGATCAGGGAACCAGATCCCACATGCCACAACTAAGATTCTGCACACTGCATCTAAAGCTCGACCACCCTGCATGCCTCAAACAGACCCAGCACAGCCAGTAAACAGACCAGAAAGGAAAAGTGGGCTTCTGGTGCCCTGACGTAAATGGTCACTGCCCATCTCTTTGTCTCCAAGAGGTAAAGCACGAAGAATCAGACGAGGTGATCTACAGGGCGTGGCTGGCTCTTCGCTGAGGCAGCAGAGCTCAGGGCCCCAGGCTGAGGGTGGGGGCCTCCTCCTGGCCCTGGTGTGGCTCCCACCAGCCAGGCTGCGGTGGTGGGGGGTGGATCTTTAGCTAAGCCCCCACCCTAGCCCCCAGCTGTGCAGTCCTGATTCAGCCACCTGGCTGGGAACTCCCCCTCAAGGTGTGACATCACCTGAAGGAGACCACACGCAGAGTCCAAACCGCAGTTTGACATTTGCGTTATTCTGTTCTTTAAAGGTGCTCACTCCAACAACAGTTCAAAGCATGCAGCAGGCAAAACGCCTGGACACGAACAGCAGAACCCCAGTAGTGGTGACTGTGGAAGGAACACAGTGAACTCTAGCTCCATCACCTACCCCAGACTCCTCAGGGCACAAGAGGAAGAAAGAACCCAACATGAAGGAAAACCCTGGGTTTTGCTGAGTTCTCCACTACTTTTTTAAGAGGAAGAAAACAGAAGATGGGAATCGGTTAGTAATAGTCAAGGAAGCATACTAAAAATACCATTAAAAAAAGGTGCCACTTCCATTCCCTCAAATACACCAACATGAACACCAACAAGCATTCAAGCATAATTGTTTAGTAAAGGTCATGATTGGGACTGTTCTTCAGAGGCCATGTATTCACTGATTGAAATATCAGAGCCTCAAGAAGGTGCATGAACTTGGAAACTGTTCCTGGTCAGTAAGGAGTCGGCTGTCCCAGATGACACCCTGGTTGCAGTGAAATCTGTGGGACCTCAGTTCCGTCTAATTTTAACACCGCTGCAGTAAGGTGTTTTTAAGTGACAGTGTAACCTTAGGACAGGGTAGCGCTGTTGGCCACACTGTGCACACTTGCAGAAGTGTGCAAGCGCTGCTAAGTGCACCTGTATCGGTTACTAACACTCGGTGTTTCTTTCAAAAGAAATAATGAAATACAGAATGATACAAACAGGTCAGAGATTTTTTAAAAAGGATGACTTGTGAGCTACCTCCATCAGTTACATAATACAACTGTCAGCTTTCTTGTTTAAAAGAGTGTGTTATTTACAGGCTTCCTTGATAGCTCAGTTGGTAAAGAATCCGCATGCAATGCAGGTAGACCCTGGCTCGATCCCTGGGTTGGGAAGATCCCCTGGAGAAGGGAAAGGCTACCCACTCCAGTATTTTGGCCTGGAGAATTCCATGGACTGTTCCATGGGGTCGCACAAAGTCGGACATGGATGACTATGTGCTTTCTGTAGACTTTGTAAAGTACCCTGTCAAGTGTTTAAGGCACAAAACCACTTCTTACACATGTCTGTGGACCCAGTACAGTTCCTAAAACATATAAGATATTCTATAAAAAAGAATTTGCAAGCTTGAATTGAAACCTGGTAGCCAGTAGCTGCCTACTAAATTCTAAGTAGTCAATTTTTTGACCCTAAATCTAAAGGCCAATACAAGAGAAAAACCAAAATCCTGAGTGCTCTATTTATATTCTATCAAAATTATAATTTGTCTACACTTATAGGTTATTTAAATTCCACTGAATTATGTGTGTGTGTATTTCTTCTAAATATTTAATTTTTGAGTCTTCCTATCATATCTTACACATACCCCTCACTCCCCTCTCCTGGGAATGTTACTCTACATGGAATCACATGGTTTGTGCATCTATTTACTGGCTCATCTTCTGTCTCAGGACCTCGTCCTCCCGAGAACGGCAGCCCCAGCCCCCACCCCGAGGAGAGGTGTGCACAGCACTCTCTAGACATTGTTTGTGGAAATAAATGGTGCACATCTGTGCATCACGCACACAAACGTCTAATGGAGTAAACAAACACTCAGGAAAGGAAATCTCTCTGCTGGGAAACCAAGCTGGACAGAGGACGTGGGGGACCAGTGCCCCATCAGGCGAGCCGCCTCTCCGCCTGGGGACCGCACCGGTGCAGAGCAGAGCCAAGGCCAGCCACGCTTCCCACCTGAGGGTTTGCGGCCATGACTGTGTAATTGCCGTCGTCCTCCAGCGTGGAGGCTGCGGTGTGCAGGGAACAGGTCCCACTGGGGTCGCTGCGGATGCTGTAGTGATCGTTCTTGGGGGAGATCTGCTTTCCATCCTTAAACCAGTAAATCTGTGGGAGGAGGCAGACAGAAGGTAAGGCCTGTGTGTGTAAGGTGGGTGGGGGGCTGCTCTGAGCTCCTGTGACAGAACAGGACACCTGGGCAGGACCTTGACTTCCGAGGGACAAGGGGAGACAGCAAACAGGCTAGTTCTAGTCTAGCTTCAGAAATTACACGTTCTCTTTCTTTCTGGAAGATGTATAGGGATCTCCCTGGTGGTCCAGTGGCTAAGACTCCTCGCTCCTAGTGCAGGAGGCCCAGGTTCAATCCTTGGTCAGGGAACTAGATGCCACTTGCCCCAGCTAAGATCACAGATCCTGCATGCTGCAATTAAGACACGGTGCCGCCAAATAATAAAGTAAGAAAAACGCATATTTTAAATAATAAATTAAAATAATATTAAAATAAGATAGAATAATATATTAAATTATTAATAAAATAATATATAAAAGAGATACATAAGTGGCATTTACATTCATCCATTATTTACATGGAAGACAGCGATGACTTCTCAGCTGGCATCAGTTTTCTTTTTGCTTCTGTTTTCAATGTCCTAAGTGAACATGTATTACTTGCAAAGGTAAAAGCATTATCTCAAGATGAAAAAAACCTGACCCTAAAGTCCAGTCAATTCGTCTGTGTCAGACAAACAGAACAGGGTGAGAGGGCGGGGTGGGACTAATTTTCAAATAATACTTGGAGTGATAGAAAACTGTGAAAAATACAATGGAAGTACATCTTGATTAGATAGAAATGTTCTAGATGGCCAAACCATCTCTTCTCCAGGTCCGTCCTCCCCTCTCTCACCTTTAAGCAAGATCTCAGGTCAATCAGCTTCTCATGGTTTGGTGGTTATATCTGAGTTGGTCATGAACTTCACAGCAGAAGAGAGGCGGCAGTGATGTTCACAGAGCCGCAGCCCCAACACAGCCAGTACACTGTGTCAGCCGGAGGAAAAACGACATCCTCGCTTTTTAAGCAGGATGCAGTCACCCCTGTTCCCTGCAGCCCAGGGCACTCCTAACTGATTCCCAGCAGAGGAAACCTACTTCAGAGCCTGCCGTAAAATGAACTTCCTCCTGCATGTACATCACTTGGCAAGTTGAGACCACAGCTGGCCTTTCACTGCTACTCCTGTCAAAGCCTCTGAATCTGAAAAACCGTTCTTAAACCTTCCATGTCTAAGACAGGAAAAGGCTAGAAACAAACAACATCATATAAGTAAGTGCACCAACAATGAGGGTCTGAGAGCTGTAGCTCTTCCCTCCCTAGTTTCTATGGAAACTATGTTGCCAATATTACCAGTCTCCAGAACCTAAAAGTTCATCATGGAAACAGACTAGCAACTTTCAGCTCTAAAAGCTAAGTGACGTAAGGGCTGACACTTCATTATTATCATGCTCTTACTGGTTGGATTACTTCCCGGAACAAAGAAGCTCTGATCAGTATATAATTTCTCCCTTTCACATTCTTGCTGCTATGCCAGTTCTTTAGAATTCTTTTTTCCCTTTAATCCTATTTTTCACCTGTATTATACTTAGTAGACAACTTTCAAATGAGAATTAAGAGACGTATTGTGCTGAGCTGCTCAGTCGTGTCTGACTGTTCTCGACTCCATGGACTGCAGTCTGTCAGGCTACTCTGTCCATGGGGATGCTCCAGGCAGAAGTACCAGAGTGGGCTGCCATGCCCTCCTCCAGGGGAGCTTCCCGACCCAGGGACTGAACCCAGGTCTCCCGCATTGTAGGTGGATTCTTTACCATCTGAGCCACCAGGGAAGCCCAAATTAAGAGACAGTGCCAACATTCTACCAAGACTCTCTGAGAGGAAAACAGTGTGAACTAGAACTTTGCTTCCGTCTTCTCATGTTTCAAGGGAACAAGCCTGTCGAGGGCAGAATATCCTGGGAGAGCGTCAAGGTGGAGCTTCCGCTTCTCACTGGGCCTCTCTTACTGTCTTCGCTCCAGTCCTAGGGAAAAGTGCACTCCTGTGTGCTGTTCTGTGGGGCCGTGAGCGGTGATCCCAGTTTCTGTCTAAAGGGAGGGCCACCCGCCACCCGGTGTCCCCGTGTGCCTGGCCACGCCAGCCCCAGCTGTGGTGCTGCCGCCCCCTCTGCCTCTGCATCCACAGGAGGCCTTGGCTTGTGGATTAACCCGGTGTCCCCGTGTGCCTGGCCACGCCAGCCCCAGCTGTGGTGCTGCCGCCCCCTCTGCCTCTGCGTCCACAGGAGGCCTTGGCTTGTGGATTAACCCGGTGTCCCCGTGTGCCTGGCCACGCCAGCCCCAGCTGTGGTGCTGCCGCCCCCTCTGCCTCTGCGTCCACAGGAGGCCTTGGCTTGTGGATTAACCCGGTGTCCCCGTGTGCCTGGCCACGCCAGCCCCAGCTGTGGTGCTGCCGCCCCCTCTGCCTCTGCGTCCACAGGAGGCCTTGGCTTGTGGATTAACCCGGTGTCCCCGTGTGCCTGGCCACGCCAGCCCCAGCTGTGGTGCTGCCGCCCCCTCTGCCTCTGCGTCCACAGGAGGCCTTGGCTTGTGGATTAACCCGGTGTCCCCGTGTGCCTGGCCACGCCAGCCCCAGCTGTGGTGCTGCCGCCCCCTCTGCCTCTGCGTCCACAGGAGGCCTTGGCTTGTGGATTAACCCGGTGTCCCCGTGTGCCTGGCCACGCCAGCCCCAGCTGTGGTGCTGCCGCCCCCTCTGCCTCTGCGTCCACAGGAGGCCTTGGCTTGTGGATTAACCCGGTGTCCCCGTGTGCCTGGCCACGCCAGCCCCAGCTGTGGTGCTCCCGCCCCCTCCGCCTCTGCGTCCACAGGAGGCCTTGGCTTGCGGGTTAAACACACGATTCCCATCAGAAGTGGCAGCTTCGCCCCTCTGTACAGTGCAGAGCACAGGCGGGGTTCAAGTTCAGGCCTGGCCGCCACAGCCCTCAGCTCGTCAGCCTGCTGCAGCTGAGCCTGACACCTGCACCTAGGGTGTCACAGCGGTGAATCGATGCGAGAGAGAGGGGAGGGTGTGAGGCGCTCCCTGCCAGCTACTCTCCTAGTCTATCTGTCCTGTCCTCTTAGATCCCATCCTATCCTACCCTATTCTGTTCCATCCTGTCCTAGTCTAGGGGCTGCCCTGGTGGCTCAGATGGTAAACAATCTGCCTGCAATGCAGGAGATGTGGGTTCAGTCCCTGGGTGGGGAGGATCCCCTGGAGGAGGGCATGGCAACCCACTCCAGTATTCCTGCCTGGAGAATCCCATGGACAGAGGAGCCTGGCGGGCTACAGTCCCTGGGGTGGCAAACAGTAGGACACGACTGAGGGACTGACACATTCAGTTTCAATTCCGGCACCCGTCCTCCTACCACACACCCTGCAGGCTGGAAGCCAGACCCATGCTCAGGGCACGCAACTCTGAAGAGGCCGTGTCTCCACTCACCTTGGGCTTTGGGTCGCCGGCCACTCTGCACGTGAACGTCGCAGGCATACCCTCAAAGATCTTGTAATGCTTCAGCTTCACCTCAAAGAAGGGGGCCACTCCGCTCTCCACAGACGTGTCCCCGCAGGGTGCCTCGTCCCCTGACTCCTCCACGGGGGACCGCTCCAGCCGGTACTCGATTTCACTGATGAGCCTCTGCTCGCAGCTCGAGACCTTGTACTCCTGAGTCAGACGGAGGGGCGGCATCACCGACGGGGCCCCTCGTGCTGCACGCCGCCCCGTCAGCCTCGGCCCCTCTCGTCAGGCTCCCGGAGGACAGCAATGTGTTCACCACAGAACTCAGCAACAAGTCACTCCCACATGAAACAAAGAATGCCTGGAAGGACGTGTGCTGTTTCAAACCATCCTCAAGTCCTGTCAACCGGAAAACACCACAGCCACACAACTGGGAGAATGAGTTTCTCTTCTCTCTTAGAATAGGGAGAAGGAAAAAAAAAGGCAACAGTTCCTCCTAAACTGCTCATGAAAGTTAAGCACTGACGCCACGCTGACCAGTCCCTGTCTGAGGGTGGGCACCTCCCAGATGGGCAGCTGCAGCTCACTTGGCCTTTTCTCTAGCAGTGATGGAGAATGGTACCTTATTCCCTTCTCCTGACAATCCTCCCCACCCAGCTTCCGACTTTCCCTCAGCTCCCCAGCTCTGGGCAACCATTCTCCACCCTCTTTAAAAGAAAAAGAGGTCTGACCGTCCAGTCAAATATGTGGTTAAAAAAATAGGCATCAAGTGCCCGCCAGCATCCTCTGGTAATGAAGGGGTACCAAGAGATCGCTTGCTCATGAAGTATAGAAAAGGCAGCCCATTATGAGACACTCTCTATTTAATATTAAATGAAAGGTTGTCTCAAACAAGGTTTTCTCTTAAAGTTACTCAATCTTTAAAAAACAGTCTGGTGTGGGGTTTCCCTGGTGCCCAGTGGTTAAGACTTGGCACTATCAGTGGAGGAGGCAGGGTTCGAGCTAAGATTTCACACACCACATGGCATGCCCCAAAGCCCAAAAAAGTCTGCTGGCTTGAAGGAAGAAATTCAGCAGAATGAATAAAACTGCAGGAGATACACAAGTTGCTTTGTCTAATTATTATCAAATTAATCACTTTAAGAATTGGCTCTTTTTTCTCCTAGAAAACTTTTAACAAATGAGAAACTTCTCACAATTTAAAATTCAGAGTAGTCATAAAGGACAGAATAAAATTCAAGTCTGTAAATAAACGGCGTGACAAATCACACTGCAGTGACTGTGCCTCTGATACTGAATGAAGACAGACATGGTGAGTGTATCGGTCACTAACGTGTGGCAGGAAGTGCAGACGCACAAGCACATGAGGGAGAACAGAGGAAGCGGACACAGAAGGACCAGGAGGAGAAGAGAGATAAAGGTGACCTTTTGACCGTCCAGAGGGCTCTCTACAGAAGCACGAGATGGCCAGGGGTCCTGAAACAGCAGAAAAGGAGTAGTGAAGCCCAGTAAGAGAAGCGGCAAGAATCCAGCCAGATTTCTAGCTCTAAGGGAAACTCTGGTGGGAGCAATATTTAACACAGAAAAACTTTCAGATTTTGAAGGCTGATCCATTCCTCAAAAGACCGGAGAAAGAGTTTACTTGATCCTTTAAACTTGTGTTCTAAAGCTTTCTTTTATCTTAGAACTACTCAGTATATAGGGAGACTCCAAACAGAACCAGTGGGGATGATAAACAGCTCACAGCAAATCCATGAAGGATTCTGGTGTTAGCAGGGGACAAAGCAGATTCCCTGCTCATTACCAATTTTTAACTATATTTGTGCAGAAAAACATTCTTTTCTGAATTCTTATTCTGAATGAATATCTGGATGAGATATTAAGAACATAATTGAAAATAGTCACAAGTGATTTCACACAATTTCAGTGAATGTATGTTCCTCCACACAAACCTGTTTTGCATTACAGCACAGGACAGGGAAATCAGAAAGATACTTGAAAGAAGAGAAACTAATGGATAAGACAAAAAGGACAGGTGTCATCAACGGAAATAACTCCATCACCCCCTCAACACAGGGTACGCTCACTAGCCGCTGGTCAGAGGCAGCCTGCGACCCACCCTTGGTTCTGCACAGAGCTGGCCCCAGGACTGGGGGCGCTGGGGGTGGTGGGCGGAGAACACTCTGCTCTCCCGGGAAGCCGGGAGGATCGCATACCTGGTTGGCCGCCTCCTCCTCTGGCTCCTGGACGTTGAAGACAGTCGCACTGTCGGCACCCAGCAGCCGCCGAGCCATCCTTTCTTCATAGGTCAACCTCTAAGCAAAGAAGCCACACGAGTCAGAAAAATCTCACTGCTGCAGCGCCTTGAGAACACGAATGCAAAGAACAAACGGGTCTGTGGTTCTCTGTGACCGCTGCTCTCCACCTCCGGACGCCTGTGCAGACAGGAGCCCTCTGCCCACTGTGTTCACCTGCTCCCACTGCCCCTCCAGCCCTGACCCTGTGCTGACAGTCAGGGTGACCCATCCCGAGAGCAAACTGAGGGTGAGCACGGCGAGCAACAGGGCAGAAGTCCCCTAAAAGCGTGTGTCACGTATTTATGCCTAATGGTAAACATGAAGACAAAGACCTTTACATAGCAAGATGTTTTCTACAGGACGTGCATGGTCATAACTATCACAGGCTTCAGAACAGCTCCGAGCCTGGAGAGGGAGTCCGAGGCTGGTGGGCAGTGCAGCTTCGAGAGCTCTTCTCTGGGGCCAGGCACGGGGGTGAACCCAGGCAAACATAGGAAGTCGTGGCGGCTGGCTGCACACGCTGACCTAGCAGGGGGGCTGGAAGCGGCCTGCTGACCTGATGCCCACGGCCTCAGCCTAAGGGGAGACTGCTCCCAGCGAAGGTGGTGAGGCTCCTGCATTCAGCGCCCAGGGCTTTGGGCTGAACACAAACCACACGGCCCACTCGCGTTTGGTCTGATGGGTGCCCTTGAGTGCTGGCTCCAAGACGATCATCAGCCCATTCATTGGGGCATTTTAAAAACAAGCTTTGGATTCAAAATAGAGAATAATTAATAACGCAAAATAAAATTTTTAAAAATGTGTAAGTTTATTTCAGATGAACTTCCAAACTTCTGAATCTAGACACAGACACTCCTAGAAACTCTCTAATCAGGAAAATATCCTGGGTAAACCGCTGCTTTCCAGTAATTGCTGGTCTTAGTCCCAGCGGAAACCGGGAAGAGAAGCAGGACACGCGCCAAACGGCAAACAGACCTGAAGTTCCAATGGCCTTGTTTTGGGAAAAAGGGGCTGAGGATGAGGAGAGGTGGAGACAGGCATCTGTGGCACGGAGCGGCTCGTCCACATGCTACTGTTTAATTTTCTCACATGCGTTAAAAAATAATGGGTTCAGTTTTCAGACACAGTTTTAAATACCTTTTTAAACACCTGGTCTCGTAAAAAGCCTTCCTAATATTTGGGGATGGCAGCCTAGTGCCACCCCATTCCTCTGGAGTGGAAGCATCACTCGATATTCAGGCCCGCGTCAGACACACTTGCCACCATCAGACTCACTCACTGCTGTGTTTCGGAACCACTTGCTGCGCCATGTGAATATAAAAAGTCATATACGAAGACGCCAGAAATGCGGACAGAGTCACGTGCAGCGTCAGGAAAAAGCTGTTTGACGGTCACATTTTCTAAGAACAGAAACCTTACTTGTCCTTTTAAAACTCTCAAATGTGGAAATGTACGGAAAATACTGGAAATGTCGTTCACTGCTGAACAAATACAAATAACATATACTTCTATGCAAAAGAGATATGACATACATATAACAAATATAAATACATGTAGTGTAATAATAATAGCTTATAGAAATCTTTTAAACCAAGAGTTATTAGCTCATTAGGAATATTTAAACAAACAAACAAAAAGTCCTTGAAAAAAGCCTTTGCCTGGCTTGAGAAAGATCCCGTAAGTCTTTGTTTTAATCTTTCAAAGGCTCTGGTTGACAGAGCCAGGGAAAACTTCCAGAATGTGTACATTTGCACACGTAACCATTTGTTTCAGGGGGAAGATACTTCCCCCGTGTGAAAATCTCAGTGAGGTGAGTAACGTGGGGTCTCTTTAGCATGTCAGTCTTCCTCAGCCCCAGATCAGTACCCAGCCCCCTCCTCTGGGCCCCAGCCTCCCGACTGAAGCAGTCTGTGCTCACGCCTTTATCTATCAGGGCGAGATAACCGCAGCTCCTAGAAAACAGAGTCAACACGCAGGCTTTCCCCTCTGGAGAAGGTGCTCAGGGAGATTTTACACAAGAGGCCCCTCTCTGCTTCTGCTGAAGAGCCAGGCCAATACCCCTGGTAAAGCACACAGGTCACTGGCCAGCCCCTCCAAGAAATCTCATTTCCTAGACTCGTTTGCCTATGCCCTTCAGGAACTCGGACGTGGAGGGGCAGCGAGCCCAGAAAACAAACAAGCCAACACCTGACAAGGAAGCACGGTGGAGGTGGCGCCTGGGTGGACTGTCTCCTTGTCTGTCTACAACCTGCAGCCTCGGAACAGCGAGCACTCCCTTCCAGAACTGAGCTGAGCTGCCCCGACAGACCAGGACAAGCGTGGTAACGGAACCCGCACCTGGACAGTCTAGACCAGATCAGTATGGTCTTCTAAGGTGTGCGGCCTTCTCTGCAGAAGCAGGGCAGGGCAGGGCACAGAGCCCAGAACTGAGTTCCCGTCCACGGCCTCTGGGCAGAGACAGACCTTGGGCACAGCCCCCAGCCCTACCCTCCTGCGGGACTGGTTCCCTCTCTCTGCCTCCCACCCAAGGACTCACCAGGCCCGACCCTGCTTAGCTTCCAAGCAGGACAAGCTCGGGTGTGATTGGGGCGGGGTGACCGTAGACTGTCCCTTTTTTCCGTAGTGTCGGAGGTCCTCGGTGAGCTGTGGCCTCAGCATTCCTGCCCCCTCTACCTCCAAGCCGCTGTATTCCCCCCAGCCCCCAGGAATGGTTCATGGAAGGAGGCAGCAAAGCCTCCCCCATGCTCTCCCCTCCACAAGCAAACGTCAATCCGGAGAGGTGCATGGGGGTTGGGGGGGGGGGGCTACACCAGCTGTGAGGACGGTGCTCCGCTGAAGGCCAGGTGTGAGGGTGAGGCTCCAGCCCTGAGGCTGCTGAGGACGGAACTGCCCTATCGCCTGCCCCTGCTCATCATGTCCCCGCCCTCTACCGCCCCCTACCGGCTGCCCGTTGTTCAGCAGGTCCTCCTTGAAGCGCAGCTTGCGTTCCAGGTCCTGGATAACGGCGTCCTTGGAGCCCTGGATCTCCTCGTCAGAGGCCATCCTGGCAGGTCTGCTGGCCTTCTTGGGAAGCCCCCTGCAGGAGAGCACACAGTGGAGGCAGGGTCAGGGTTTGGCCCGGCAGGCACACCCAGCCCAGTGCTCGCGGCTGTCCACCCTGGGCCCACCCCTCCTGCTGGGTGTGGACCAGTGTCACAGACACAACCGCTGGCACACACTGGCGTGTCACGGGGTGAGATGAGCACCGAGGTAGAAGAGGCAGCAGCAACATGTGGCACCATCTGTATGCAGACCTGGGTTTCTGCCACGTCAGGTTGTGATTTGGGGCATCAATCTTGACTATTCATTGAAAGGACTGATGCTGAAGCTGGAGCATAAATCTAAATCATAGAACACACCTTGCGGCAGGAATTCTAGGTGGGACAGGAATGAAGAGGAAGCAGGAATGGATGCAGGCCGGGAGGGGATGGAGGAGGGATGCATGGAAGAGGACCCCAGGATATTGTGTGGAACGCCAGGAGCCTGCCAGCACCCCTGCCGACCCACTGCTTGGGGCCTTGCTCCATTCCGGGCACCAGAGCAGACTCTGTGCAGCAGCCTCAAGCCACTATTCTTGCGAAAATCAGCTCCTGCAGTGGCGGTGGGGAGGTGGTGCTGCCAGGCGACACGAGGGGAGGGTCTGGGTGGAGCTGGACTGTGAGGACTGCATCGCGGAGGGGCAGCAAGAGCCAGCCCGGGGGGTTGGCGGGGCACCCTCTCTGTTTAACAGGGAACCTCTTTTTCTGACAACATCTCGTTTGGACTAATTACTAACGTGATTCAGCAAACACTAAGAAATTATGTTAAAACCTGAGCACAGAGTAAGGCTGAGGCGCTAAGGTCAGGGAGAAAGCAGGATGCAGCATCTGCCCCCAGTGTGGCACCCGCCGACTTCCGAGAAGCAGAGAGCCGCTCCTCAGGAATAAAAATGTGTCTGCTGACAGATATGCTTTCCCTTCACAATGGTTTGTACAATTAAAAATTAAGACAGCTCTTCAAAGTTACCCAAACCAGTACTCTTCACTGGGCCCGGGAGCCAGTGACAGCCGCGCCTGCCTGGGGTGCTGACCTGCCGTGCACACGGTCCTGCCCCGCATGCGCCAGTGAAAGCACGACCACCGGCCCCGGTGAACAGTGCTCGCGTGCTTGGGGTAGGAACTGCCTCCACTGGAGACGCTCCGCTGACTGGACAAGTGTGTCTGTAGCCAGCTTTGGGAAGGGCGGTGACCCCACGGCCTCAGGAAGACACAACTGCTGGCACACACTGGCGTGTCACGGGGTGAGATGAGCACCGAGGTAGAAGAGGCAGCAGCAACATGTGGCACCATCTGTATGCAGACCTGGGTTTCTGCCACGTCAGGTTGTGACTTGGGGCATCAATCTTGACTATTCATTGAAAGGACTGATGCTGAAGCTGGAGCATAAATCTAAATCATAGAACACACCTTGCGGCAGGAATTCTAGGTGGGACAGGAATGAAGAGGAAGCAGGAATGGATGCAGGCCGGGAGGGGATGGAGGAGGGATGCATGGAAGAGGACCCCAGGATATTGTGTGGAACGCCAGGAGCCTGCCAGCACCCCTGCCGACCCACTGCTTGGGGCCTTGCTCCATTCCGGGCACCAGAGCAGACTCTGTGCAGCAGCCTCAAGCCACTATTCTTGCGAAAATCAGCTCCTGCAGTGGCGGTGGGGAGGTGGTGCTGCCAGGCGACACGAGGGGAGGGTCTGGGTGGAGCTGGACTGTGAGGACTGCATCGCGGAGGGGCAGCAAGAGCCAGCCCGGGGGGTTGGCGGGGCACCCTCTCTGTTTAACAGGGAACCTCTTTTTCTGACAACATCTCGTTTGGACTAATTACTAACGTGATTCAGCAAACACTAAGAAATTATGTTAAAACCTGAGCACAGAGTAAGGCTGAGGCGCTAAGGTCAGGGAGAAAGCAGGATGCAGCATCTGCCCCCAGTGTGGCACCCGCCGACTTCCGAGAAGCAGAGAGCCGCTCCTCAGGAATAAAAATGTGTCTGCTGACAGATATGCTTTCCCTTCACAATGGTTTGTACAATTAAAAATTAAGACAGCTCTTCAAAGTTACCCAAACCAGTACTCTTCACTGGGCCCGGGAGCCAGTGACAGCCGCGCCTGCCTGGGGTGCTGACCTGCCGTGCACACGGTCCTGCCCCGCATGCGCCAGTGAAAGCACGACCACCGGCCCCGGTGAACAGTGCTCGCGTGCTTGGGGTAGGAACTGCCTCCACTGGAGACGCTCCGCTGACTGGACAAGTGTGTCTGTAGCCAGCTTTGGGAAGGGCGGTGACCCCACGGCCTCAGGAAGCAAAGTGGGGAGGGACTGGATCCACAGAAATCCCCTAAACCCTGACCCACATCAAGGCCGCGGGCTGCGGGGAGGCCGTCCAGCCTCCCTGCCTCTGTGGTCCATCGCTGCTCCTGCCCTCTGCCCGGCCCTCTGTTGCTCAGACATAAGACACAAAACCACATCTCCACAGACTGTTTAGAAGCTACTCTTTTTACAGATGAGAACAAGACGATGCTAAATGCAAACAACGCAACAGTCATTAGTGCAACTGATGATTAAGAAAATAGAGATATCTGATTTGCTGTACTGCTCAGGAAACTCCAACAGGGGCTCTATATCAACCTAGAAGGGTAGGACGGGGTGGGAGATGGGAGGGAGGTATACTTATGGCTTATTCACGTTCAGGTTTGAGAGAAAACAAAATTCTGTAAAGCAATTATCCTTCAATTAAAAAAAAAAAAGGCAACTGCCAGGTAGAGACCTCAATACCTGGGAGGGGCTTGTGCCAGCGCTCAGAAGTCACAGCCACTGTCTGTGTTCACAACAGCCTGACAGAGCACACGGGCAGCAGGGGAGATTCTTCTCACACCTAAATGAGGGCTGATGTCACTCCTGGAGGGGTAAGCCCGCCAGGGCTCAGCAGGAACGAGCGCCCATTTTTCAGAGGGAAGACTTTGAGAGTAATCAATGCCAACGTGAGTGGCATACCAAGCTTGGCATCCAAAACTGCCCCCCAGGAATTCTATGGTCTATGCCCTCTGGTTCCAAGGGGGTACAGGTGTGACCATTCTGCCTGGCTGGCTTTGAATAGTGTTAGCTCCTGCATCCCTAGGGCCTGCTCTGTGTCTTGGTCAAGAGAACTCACTCCTGCCTCTCGTGGCTATGCAGGAAAACTGCGCAAGTCGCAAAACAAGCACTGGGATGGACATGTACATACGGCCATGCAAAATGGATGCCATGTAAAATGGATAACCAACAAGGACCTACTGGATAGCACAGGGGACTCTGCTCAATGTTACATGGCAGCCTGGATGAGAGGAGAGTTTGGGGGAGACTGGATACATGTATATGTATGGCTGAGTCCCTTTGCTGTCCATCTGAAATTCTCACAACATTGTTAATTGGCTGTACTCCAATATAAAGGCAAAGTTAAAAGCAACACCAAAAAAATAAAATAGAGATATCTGAAATTTGCATTTCAGATTTTGGTATCAGATAGGCAAAGAAGCATAAGAAAAAACCAACCAAACTAATGGATTGCTACTTCACCGAGTCACTTGTAATCAGTCTACTTACAGGCACTTGACGCGTATGGCAAAGCTGTCCAACCAGACAAACAACAGGTAAGAGAGCCTGAGTCTGTTGTTACCATCCACAAGTGCCCCACGAAACACAGACAAGTAACTGAAGAGTCAACCGACCAGGGTTGGGCAGCTCCTACAAATTCAAGGATGCCAACCGGTCATGGCAGCCCTGAAAGGGGCTCTCAGTCTTGGGCAAATCAGAACGGATTTATTTGAGTTATTATGATGGCTTACAAAGTTTCTTTTTCATTTTTAATTCAGAATGCAAACCAGGGATCCCACAATTTTGCAGAGGAAAAAATGTTCCAAAGGTCACATGTATCAAACCAAAAGAAGGAATTCTTTAAGTGTGTGTGATTTTGCAACAGGAAATTTTTTGTGGACAAAAGGGTGACCACACAACTGTGGCTTCTAGGCTGGAATAGAGCTGGAGGCCTATTGAACGTGGTGTCAGAGGGCCCACCTCCCTTGGGTACAGCTTCCCACAGCCGTAAAATCGGAGTGATGTCCCCATTAGCTTTGAAGAAATGGCAGGAGCTGCTGGTCTCCTCTCTGGAAATAATTATAAAATACCATGACTCCACATGAGTAACCATGACAGACACTGCTAAGAGGTAAGCACTTCTGTTACTTGAGATGAGCCCTTAAAACTGCTGAATACAAGGGAATTTCAAAGTCGGTGACCAGAATAAACTACTGTTCCTGCCTAAGATGGTAAAAGGTGTAACAATGCCCCCTCGTCCAAGGTGGTGGTGGACTCATCTTTCATCAAATTCCAACCGACAAATGTTGTTGTTCAGTTGCTAAGTCCTGTCTGACTCTGAGACCCCACTGACTGCAGTATACCAGGCTTCCCTGTTCATCACCATCTCCCGGAGCTTGCTCAAACTCATGTCCACTGAGATGGTGATGACATCCAACGATCTCATCCTCTTTTGTCCCCTTCTCCTGACCTCAATCTTTCCCAGCATCAGGGTCTTTTCCAATGAGTCAGTGCTTTGCATCAGGTGGCCAAAGTACTGGAGCTTCAGCTTTAGCACCAGTCCTTCCAATAAATATTCAGGACTGATTTCTTTTAGATTGACTGGTTTGATCTCTCTGCAGTCCAAGGGACTCTCCAGAGTCTTCTCCAACACCACAGTTCAAAAGCATCAATTCTTTGGGACTCAGTCTTCTCTGTGGTCTGGCTCTCACATCCGTACCTGACTACTGGAAAAACAATAGCTTTGACTAGACAGACTTCTGCTGGTAAAATGATGTCTCTGCTTTTAAAATCACTGTCTAGGTATGTCATAGCTTTTCTTCCAAACAGCAAGTGTTTTCATGGCACATCCATAGTAAGAGGACAAAGGGTATCACGTAACAAAGAGTCAAAGGTTTGCTCAGGCCAGAGGTTGGACTCGACTCTGGACAAAGCGGGTGATCACACCACCACCATCCTCGCTCTCCTTATGTGACTATTTACAGTCACCTGACTGAGCTTTTTCCCATCAGGACCTGAGAAGAAGCCAGATTTCAATCACAGAATTCCTCCGGCAGCATTTAGAAAATGCCTAACAAAGCAGGATGCGCCTAACAAAGCAGGATGCGCCTAACAGGCACTCCTGGAGGGCAAACAGCAGTCTCATCGCGAAGGAGCCACAAGCCCACCCCAGGGTGGGAACCTGCTGTGAATGAGGGTAACTCGAATTCTAGGTCTCCTCACTTCTGTTCCCACAGGAAACCCTACTTAGGGTCCTCCTAAGGGTCCTCCTTTTCTCTCTGAAGAGTACTGGGATCCTGCCAGCCCTGAAGCAGGATTCCAACAGGGAGGGTTGAGATGGGGCCCTGGGCTCGCCTTGGCCAGCACGCAGTTGTGACCTCCTCCGTGGAAGGGTGAGTGCCAGCTCTTACTACACTTCAAGACGTGCCAGGCGCCTCCCCGTGGGTTTGTTCTGCCAGCTTATNCGCCGGCGGGCTGAGCGGCGGCGGCGGCGGCGGGAGCGCGCCCCACTCGGGCTCAGAGGCCGGCGGGGACGCGGGCGCCGGGGAGCGGGGCGCGCCGGGGCTCAGGCTCTGGGCGGCGATGAACTGCTTGGGGCGCGCGTAGCTGAAGGAGCTGGAGGCCTGCATGGCGGGCGCGGCGCGCGCAGCCAGCGCGCTCATGGGCTCCGCGCGCGGCTCCGGGGGCTCCGGGGACGCGGGCGGCGAGGGGCGCGCGCGGGCCTCGCGCTCCCGGCGGATCTGCTGCTGCAGCTGCTGGATCCTGAGCGCGTCCCTGCAGGGAGAAAAGGACACCTTCAGAGGTGCGGCAGCGTCGGGGCGCGGGCACCGCGACCGCTAGAAGCCCGAGGGCCACCGAGGACACCGCTGACCAGCGTCTCGCCGGACTCGGACCCGAGGCCAGCCGAGCCGGCCAACAGGTGCCAGTGGACGCTGTCTGACCCCCGGGAGCCACAGCACCGCATTTTAACAGAACCAGACTCTAAGCGGAAAACTTCGAACCCGAGTTCTCACCCTCTCATCTGGGGCCAACGTTTTGGGAAAAATTTATCACAATGGGAAAGTTAAAAGAAACACCGATTTAATTTATTTTTGGCAGATTTGGGTGAATCCGATTTGCCTACCTCACTGCTGTCAACTCTGTAATCATTACACACCACAGGCTGATCTGGGCGTGGGGTGGGGGGAGACCTGCTGTGCTTTCTGCCTTTGCTCCCCAAAATACACATGCCGTTTATTCTACCCCAATTTTGAAACTGCGAACTATTTACACCAACCTTAATACATACTGACGTTTGGCATCACATCTGAAACATACATAGAACACCCATCGTTCACGTGCAGGGGTTCAATAAGCAGTAACAAATTGTTAATTTTACAGTGTGCTGTGCTGTGCCTCTCTCTTTGTGACCCCATGGACTACAGTCCTCTAGGTTCCTCTATCCATGGGATTCTCCAGGCAAGAATACTAGAGTAGGTTGTCATGTCCTCCTCCAGGGGATCTTCCCGACCCAGGAACTGAAGCCAAGTCTCTTGCATTGCAGGCAGATTCTTTACTGTCTGAGCCCCCAGGGCAGCCCAAGAATACTGGAGTGGGTGGCCTATCCCTTCTCCAGAAGATTTTCCCAACCCAGGAGTTGAACTGGTTTCTTCTGCATTGTAGGTGGATTCTTTACCAGCTGAGCTACCAGGGAAGCTCTGGAATTTTACAATAATGCAGCTTTAATTCCTCAAGTATTTTCCACCAAGCAGAGTTTGAATTTTTTTTTTTGATAAAGAAGTCAGCAAGTAGCTAGTAATCGGCTAAAATCGGACTCTCATTTTACTCAAAACCTTTCCTCTTGAGCTGAGTTTTACATCCAAGACGTTTTCCTTTATCCACACAGCGACCATATCTGTCAGAAGAAACGTCAACAGAAGGTGGCACTCTAAGCACAAATAAAACAGAAACAGTCCACGGAGAAGCAGGGCTATGCTAACTTGAAACCATTTAAAACTAAAAAGCAACCCTCCCATTGAGACATGTATATTACTGTATGTGAAACAGATCAGCCCAAGTTCAATGCATGAAACAGGGCACTCAAAGCTGGTACACTGGGACAACCCAGAGGGATGGAATGGGGAGGGAGGTGGGAGGGGGGGGTTCAGGATGGGGGGACACATGTACACCCATGGCTAATTCATGTCAATGTAAGGCAAGAACCATCACAATACTGTAAAGTAATTAGCCCCCAATTAGAATAAATTAATTAACCCCCTCAAGCCTTCCTTCTCTATAGGCATTAAATCTTCAAACTCAAAGCAATAAGAGGGACTGAAGCTCCTGATCAAATGTTAAAGAAAAAGGGGATTCAGATCTGTTATCAAGTGTCACTAGATACAACATCGGCGAAGGAATAGCTCAACTCCTTCCCACGAATCGATTCCCAGCTATAGTTTAACAGTGAAGTGATTACAATGAAGCACATGAAAACTGAAAAGTGTAAGGACAGCAGGGCTGCACGTGAGAACCTGAGCCAAGCAGCCAGGCTTCCAGCAGCGGGGAACTCTGGGCGGTCCCAGTGAGATGGGCTGAGACTGGGACGCTCTGCGGCAGGGCGTGCACCTGGACACACCGCTCCTCGAGTAACAGAGAACCGCAGGGTCTGATGACACCCGCGTGCCTGCGCAGCGGGGCAGATTATGGACCACGAGAGACAGAGAGACTGAAAAGCCCAGCTGCCGCTTCTGAAGAACCAGGAGCAAAAGCAGGTTCTTCGCATGCCCCCCGCACACAGCACCACCAGAGGGACAGGCAAGCCACCGAAGCCACCCCTCTGGCCCGTCTCCTGGACACACCACTACCCTCACCCCACAGAAGGGAGCAGCTCAGCCTCTATCTGCTCCAGGAGTGTGCAAGCAAGGGCACTTGTTACTTGTTCTTGTTCCCCACCTGGCCCCCGCCCCTCTGCAGCAGCAGGGGCCCCAAGAAAAGCCTTGTATGAATTTCTTATCTGGCCGCTGGTCGATTTCTATTGATTGGGGAAGGCCAAGAGCACTGGTGCGTAACTATGGAGCTTGGTTGGAACGCTTTAAAAGCAGCCATGCCACTGCTGCGATACACTGGATGCTGAAGCTCATCACAGAATGCTGTGGTTTGGGTAGACTGAACTGACCCACCAATGCTGACTTCCTGACTCCCCAGATGCTCCTTTCTGACCTCCCTGCGTTTACTTTCTTCTTAATTCTTACTCCCCAGAAGATGTGTCCTACCCCTGGACCATCTACCCCCCCACCAAACAGCTGATCTGCCCCAGGACTGGAACTGCCCTGTGTGCCCCGTGGAAGGCACGCTCTGTGCTCGGCTCACCTTCCCTGGGCCAGCTGGGCTCATGCCAGCCAGGGCTTCAGCTCTCTCTGAAGGTATTTCCAGCCTGGCTGTGTGCAGCTGCCCTGGCACACGGCTCTAGACATCACGCTGTCTCTGTGTTTGTGTGGGACTCCCGTGCCCCAGGTCAGGGATGGCCCCTGACAAGCCAGGCTTCTTCAAAGAAGCCGGCCAAGGAAGCTGAGACCATCACGATGCTGGTTCTAACGTTGTCCATGGGCTCAAGCCTACTCATCCAGGCATTAAAAAACCCCACCACATTTGCTAATTTGCAAGGGCTTTCCAGTGGTCATGTATGGATGTGAGAGTTGGCCTGTGAAGAAGGCTGAGTGCTGAAGAATTGATGCTTTTGAACTGTGGTGTTGGAGAAGACTCTTGAGGGTCCCTTGGACTGCAAGGAGATCCAACCAGTCCATTCTAAAGGACATCAGCCCTGGGTGTTCTTTGGAAAGACTGATGCTAAAGCTGAAACTCCAGTACTTTGGCCACCTCATGTGAAGAGTTGACTCATTGGAAAAGGCTCTGATGCTGGGAGGGATTGGGGGCAGGAGGAGAAGGGGACGACTGAGGATGAGATGGCTGGATGGCATCACCAACTCGATGGACATGAGTTTGAGTGAACTCCAGGAGATGGTGATGGACAGGGAGGCCTGGGGTGCTGCGATTCATGGGGCTGCAAAGAGTCGGACACGACTGAGCAACTGAACTGAACTGAACTGAACGGAAGGGCTTACAACTGCTGAGATGCTACTGTTAGCAGTAAGTGCCACTTCAAGAAGCTGGTGCAGTTTCTGTTCATTTCACAAGAAGTGAACAGGCATCCCGGTGATCCGTTCCTAGAACACCCTGCATGAAGAACTAGGCTAACCCCCTACCCAACCCCCCATTTTGTGCAAGTGAGGATGTAACAGGCAGGGCACTGCAGGGCTGGGGGAAGGGAGGGCTGAACAATCATTTTGAATCTGAATGTTTCTGACTTGGTTTCTGTGAAAATTCTAATATTTAAAAAAAACAACAACTGAATTAAATGATTTTCACACCTGGATTCTGAGATGACGAAATGCACGAATCTAAGTCACTTTCTCAGTTCCCAAGTTATTTTTATAAAACTTGGTTTTCACAGAGACAAAAAAGCAAATGAAATCAAAGGTCTCAGAAAGGCAAGCTTGCCTGCGGCTTCAGGAAATCACCCGGAGTTATCTGTCACATTGACATCAGTTTTAGAGATGCTTTCCCGGATCTAACTCCAAAGCAGGGGGAAAAAAGCAAATATAAACAAGTGGGACTACATCAATCTAAAAAGCCTCTGCACAGCAAAGGAAATACCATCAAGACAAAAAGGCAATATACTGAGTGGGAAAAGATAGCTGTGAATTGTATATCCTGTGAAAGTGAAAGTCGCTCTGTTGTGTCTGACTCTTTGCGACCCCATGGACTATACAGTCTATGGAATTCCCCAGGCCAGAATACCGGAGTGGGTAGCCTTTCCCTTCTCTGGAAGATCTTCCCAACCCAGGGATCTAACCCAGGTCTCCTGCATTGCAGGCGGTTTCTTTACCAGCTGTATATCCTGTAAGGAGTTAATATCCAAAATACATAAAGACTCATTTAGCTCAACCACAAAAAACACAAACAACAAAAACAACAAAAAAGGCAGAGGCTCTGAACAGACATTCTCCCAAGGAAGACACACAAATGCCAACAGGCACATGAAAGGATGCCCAGCGTGGCTAAGCAGCAGGGAAATGCACATCGAAACCACAGCGAGGTGCCGCCTCCCACGTCAGAACGGCCACCATCAGAAAGGCAAGAAATGACAAATGTTGGGGAGGATGTGGCGAGAAAAGGGGATTTCTGCTGCCTGGCACAGGGAACTCTGCTTGGGATTCTGCAGTGACCTAAATGAGAAAAAGAGTCTGAAAAATGTTAATAGAAGAAAATTTAAGAAACAAAAATTCTGCTAGCAGGAATGTAAACTGGGGTCCCCACTATGGAAAACAGTATTGAGATTCCTCAAGAAACTAAAAATATAATGACTACAGTATGACACAACAACTCCACCTCTTATTTATCTAAAGAAAATGAAAACACTAGTTTGAAAAGATATACACACCCTACTGTTCATAGCAGCATATTCACCATAGCCAAGATGTAAAATCAACCTAAGTGTCCACTGACAGATGAATGGATACAGAATATGTGGTATGTACAGACAGTACGTATGTATGTACACACACATGTACACACACATGTACACAGTGGTGTACTACTCAGCCATAAACACAAAAAGAAATGCTGCCATTTCGTGACAACGTGGATGGACGTGGAGGCTCAAGACAAATACCATGTGACTTTTACTCATATGTGGAATCTAAACAAACAAAATACACAGGCAAAGACATTAGTCTAGCTGTTACCAGAGGGAAGCGGTGTGGGGGGCGTGAAAGGGGTGAAGGGGTCAAGTGTGACATGCAGCGGCACCCACTCTGCAGTGAGTATGACATGGCACTCCCATGCTCTACACCTGAAACCCACATAATAAAAATGAAACAGTATTTGTAAAACACCTTTTAAAAAGCTATTTGTTAGAAAACAACTCATCACTTTTTTGGTGTTCCCATTTTTTCTGCTACCCTTTCTCTGGAAATGAAAGAATATGAACTGATGTGAGTGTCCTGGGGGCTCTGCGTAAGGTGGGAAACTTGGGTGAAGGCTCCCAGCCTGAAGGAGGACAGTGAGGCCATCCTGTTAAAGCTGCCCCGTCCAGCCCCTTCTGTTCCCCTCCTCACCCCACCACACCCCCAGTTCACAAAGTCTCAGCAGTTCTCTGCTCTTCCCTCCTTCAATTCTGAAGAACGAGCTCGCAGGACTCTGCTCACGTGCCACAGCCCGTGTATAAAAGGGAACCCGCTAAGTGACTTGTTCAAGGTCACGTCAGTTCCTGGAGAACCAGGCAGGTGTGTGGAGGAGAAGTGGGACCTTTCACAGAGCTTCTAAGGAGCCTGTGGTCCCTTTCCCTCCTGAGGACCCTTCACTCTCACACCTCTTTGCTCCCATAGCAACCCACACCTTTCGGATCTGAACCATTGGGCAAAGTTTTAAATGTCTATACATGTAGGCATGGACTCTTTCCAGGGTGAGGTGGTGCAGCTCTGGCAGCCCCAGAGGAGATGTGTCAGGGCTACTGAGGGGTCCTGTCTCTGTCACAGGAATCACAACTCCCCATCCTCCCACCCCCGACCGTCTGGGCACGGCTGTCAGCAAGAACGGATTTATGGATGGCTGCGTGGGGAAGATTCAGATTTGACCGAGAGAAACAGAGCTCTGGAAACCACTTTCAGTTTCCGATTCTGTCCTCTCCCCTGTCACCTGTTGAAGGCAGCCTTGGAGAAGCCAGGCAGCCGGGAGGCAAGGCGCAGTGGGGGCAAAGAGGCTGGCCCAGCAGGGGCACGAGGGGACGCACCGGCGAGATGCACGCTGTCCCCGTATGAGCCCCACAAACGCCTCTCACACAAGCACGGCCACGCCCGCCCTGGCTCCCTTTCAGAGAGGACCATGTTCTTCCTGCAGGGACTGGCCTCTTCACGGGCAAGTGGACAACAGGGCCTCATTGGGAGGGGGCCTGGAAACCGGGGCAGGGACTGAGCCAGGGTTGGGCTCCCCACCTTCTGCTCACAAAGCCACGGCGGGTGGGAGGTGGGTGCTGGCCTGGGAAGGTGGCTGACAAGCCCGTGGGTTAGCGGGGGAGGGCAGGGGGGCTCCAAAGCCATGCGCTGCATCATCCCATCCCGACTGCTCAGTAAACAGTAAAAGGTTATGGCTCTGTCCCTGGGGGCCATAGCCCAAGGTCAAAATGAACGCTGTAAAAGCAGGCTTCTGGAAAGCAGACCTCATTGGGAGGGGGCCTGGAAACCGGGGCAGGGACTGAGCCAGGGTTGGGCTCCCCACCTTCTGCTCACAAAGCCACAGCGGGTGGGAGGTGGGTGCTGGCCTGGGAAGGTGGCTGACAAGCCTGTGGGTTAGCGGGGGAGGGCAGGGGGGCTCCAAAGCCATGCGCTGCATCATCCCATCCCGACTGCTCAGTAAACAGAAAAAGGTTATGGCTCTGTCCCTGGGGGCCATAGCCCAAGGTCAAAATGAACGCTGTAAAAGCAGGCTTCTGGAAAGCAGCTTCTGTGTGACTTGGAAAGTCCCAGGGCTCACGGCGATGGAGATGGAGCAATCACAACTGTCCGCAGGGACTCCTGGGGTCATGAGGCTGGAAAGCTGTCATGCTCTCAGAGTAAACAGGCTGTGGCGTGCATGCTTTCCTTCCCTTCCGACTATGTGACACAGAAGCCCTGCACCCTGTGAACCGGGCCCTGGGGTTCAGAAGGACTTTAAGGCAGGGCTGTGACCTGCAGCCTGCTCCCAGCTCCCACCGCTCACAGACGTGGGGACACATCACGGTCCAGCACAAGTGTCTGACGTGTTCAGGCAGGCTGCCTGACACAGGCCCACCTGGGACGGCCCAATGCCAGGCATTTTCACACGAAGGCAGGTAAGTGAACTTGGGATAAAGTGCTGGGTGCTCCCACAAGGGAGTCCTCTCCGACTGGGATGAGCTCAGCACTGTATGTCTGAGAGCTCAGCAGATTAATTCTGGGTGCTTACAGACAGGATATAGAATACCCAGAAGGGCTTCAGTCAGGACTGTGCCAGCTCCCGCTGTGACTTGCTACAGCAGTCCTTCAGTGGCCTTATCCTGTTTGCATGCTTCAGTGTGCGTCTTCCACCACAGAAACGATGCCCACTGGGTGAGAGCTACCCAACACCTGAGTACTGCCCCTGGAGACAGGTATACAAGGGCTTCCCAGGCGGCTCAGTGGTAAAGAACACACCCACCAACGAGGAGACCAGGGTTCGATCCCTGGGTTGGGAAGATCCCCTGGAGGAGGAAATGGCAACCCACTCCAGTGTTCTTGCCAGGAAAATCCCATGGACAGAGGAGCCTGGAGGGCTACAGTCCAAAGGGTCACACAGACTTGGACACAACTGAGCACCTCTAAGCACACTACACACAGGTATACAGGTCACAGTCCAGAGGACAACCACTTAGACCATCAAACGAGTTAGCAGGAGGCAAACGAGAATGCACTGCGTTGGGTTCAAGGGAGGCTATGAGTGCAAAGCTAACTATTAACATGTATTTAGAAGCATCCCCCAGGAAAAACAAATGCAAAAAGGCAAAACGGTTGTCTCAGGAGGCCTTACAAATAGCTGAGAAAAGAAGAGTAGCTAAAGGCAAAGGCAAAAAGGAAAGATACACCCATCTGAATGTAGAGTTCCAAAGAATAGCAAGGAGAGATAAGAAAGCCTTCCTCAGTGATCAATGCAAAGAAATAATCGGAAAACAATAGAATGGGAAAGATTACAGATCTCTTCAAGAAAATTAGAGATACCAAGGGAATATTTCAAGTAAAGATGGGCACAATAAAGGACAGAAATGGTATGGACCTAACAGAATCAGAAGATATTAAGAAGAGGTGGCAAGAATACAAAGAACTATACAAAAAAGATCTTCATGACCCAGGTAACCATGATGGTGTGATCACTCACCTAGAGCCAGAC
>SJXO01002056.1:320340-351462 GCA_006408615.1 Connochaetes taurinus
TCTGGGACATAGCTTCTCAACTATCTGCAAGGTTCTAAAAAACTCTCAGGTCTACAAGCCTTAATCCTTAGTCCAGCAACATTTAAACATTATAAAGAGACTGATTTTAAAGGAACTTGTGAAGAACTAACTAGGTCCTGGTATGGTGCTTATTGTATACACGTAATAACCTTAGGCACATGCTGTTTTCACCTCCCCGTCAACTGTTTTAGAAAAATGAATGTATGTCCTGGCAAACATAAAGCAGCTTCAAAGGTATGTATGAGAGACAGACTAAAATAATCCCACAGTAAAATCCTTCTCTAAGAGGAAGGACAGGTCTGTGCAGTGAGAAATAATCACCTACTGGTTAACACGAGCTCCATTTCCTTTTCTTAAGGCAGATACACCTACAGATACATCCCATCCCAAAAGGAAGAAAAGCGGCTTTCGGGTTCTGCGTGGCTGGGTGTGTTTCCACCGCAGTGTGCGGCCCTGAAGTGTGAACTCGCTGTTGTGTTAATAGACCTTTCTCCTCTTCCTACCACAGAGTCTTTTTTGTCCCTTGGCCACTCTGACCTGATGCTGTAAATATTCTAAGATGGAAAGGGGTTCCTCACCCTAAAGGGGCCCCCCAGCCCATTCCCTCCCATTCTCACCTTGCTGCCCTGCAACCCCCAGCCTCTTTCCTGGAGCCGTCTCCTCCTCTGACCTTTGACACCAGACCCATCCTCATTCCCTGACCTCTGACCAGGCCTCGTCTCCCCCAGCTTTCTGGCCCCATGCTCTGTGCCTCCCTGACTTCTTCTGCGTCACCCTTAGTCCCTCCCGGGTCCAGAATGCCAACTTGACAACCCACTTCCATGCGACAGAAATGCAGTACTTGACATCAACTCAGCATATCTAAGTCAGAGTCCTGCTCAGCCCTCACCCATGTCTTCCCCACAAAAGATAGGACATTCAAGGGCAAACACACAACCAGGCCAGGCTGTCAGGAATTCTCATTGAGGATGACAGGAAGGGGTCTCCTAGTCCTCCGCCAGCTGACTGACCACATGGACGGGACCTCCCGAGGGAAGGCAAGCAAGCAAGAGCCAACACGTGGAAACAAGCCACGAGAGAAAAGATGAGCAGGCAGACGGGCGCCTCGGCCCGGGGCAGGCCACCTGCAGACCAGTCTCACTATCGTGTACTTGTGTACTAACGCCTGCCTCGCCCCTATTTCTGGCTTAGGTTATTTGAGACTCTCTCTCACACTCTGAAGAAGGTGGCCTGGGGCCCAGCCATTCCAGCGTCCTTGGTGTACAAGACACGGAAATGGACACACGAGAGGTCACACAGCTGCACAGGCCTCACCAGAACAACCTGCAGGTGAGGACACACTGAGTTCAATACAGCTGCCCTGATGGAAGCTGGCAAACCAATGCGGGGACGAGCCCACGCCTGCCCCCAAGCCGCAGAGCAGACCCTCCGGAGGACGGAGAGCCAGCGGTCCCCAGCGCTCATCTCTGCAGTGGGAACCAGAGCAAGGTGGAGGGCAGTCTCCTCTTTCTGCTTTCAGTCTTGTACACTTGTGGTCTGAGTACTTTTTAACGTTGGGCACAGAAAAAATATGATGGTAAAAATATATATAAAATTCTTAAAACATAAATTATAAAATGTAACTCTTAATTTAATAACTCCAGAAGCTACTATTCCAAGAAAGGTCACATCATAAAAGACGACACGGAGCTGGTGTCCAAGCAAATGCACATTCCGGAAGCCCGAGGGGGTCGGTCCCGCAAGCGCGGGTGCGCGTGCATGCATGCGTGTGTGTGTGTGGGCGGGGGTGCAGTGGGCCGCGCGTGTCTGTGTGTGTGCATGTGTCTGTGTGTGTGCAGGGGCGGGGGTGCGGTGGGCCGCGTCACCTCTCCCATCACCGCTGTTGCGGTTATCTCCTGCGCTAAGGCCGTCACCGGGCACCTTCCAGGTACCAACCCCCACTGTAAGTGTGAGTGCACACTGCCTCGTTTAATCTTTCTAAACCCCCCACAGATCCTATCATCTCCACTTTACAGAAGGGGAAATGGAGGCACAAGATACACTGAAAGAGCCGGCTAGGTTATACACCTGGAAAGTGATGCAAATGCAGATTGAACCCAGGCATCTGGCCGTGAGCACGACCCTGGCCTTTCTCATTAAGGTGGCAGGTTTATCCGGATCCACGTCTACTGGGGTCTCTCCGGCCAGAGGACCTTTCTGGTGTGGGTTCTGCCCACGGTTCTGCCCTGTTCTTCCTTGTCGCTGGGAACTAGACACTGCAGTGGGGCCTGAACCAGGTACACAGAGAACCTGCCGCGCGTGCTGAAGACGTTCATGCGTACAACGGCGCTGCTGACATAAGACCCACGGAGGTGATGCTGACGTCTACGCCAGGCTTGACAAACGTTCGCTCACCGGAGGAGCTCTAAGAATATACTGAGTAACCTGAAGGAGTTAAGCTGTGAAACTGAGAAATTAATTTGCTCCCAGAATTTCTTATTCCTGTATTTGTATTATCAACCAGCTAGTAAATGTTCTATGTGTGTGCACTGCTCAATCGTGTCCAACTCTGCAAACCAATTGTAGCCCGCCAGGCTCCTCTGTCCACGGAACTTTCCCGGCAACGATCCTGGAACCATTTCCTACTCTAGGGGGTCTTTCCAACGCAAGGATCGAACCTGTGTCTCTTACATCTCTTGTACTGGCAGGGAGATCCTTTACCACCGTGCCACTCATACCTGTAGGAAACATTCAGCCTCTACTAAACATCAACTATTCAGAGCTACCCAATCTCAGTCTAAAATGCAGTGGAGGGACAGAAGGTGAGACACTGGTGAAGAGTCTCACTGCATATTTCACAAGTTAAAAGTGAATCCAAACTTCTAGGAACATTCAGGAGACAGGCTACCTAACACATAAAAACCCAGCATGGGTTTCAGGGCACAGAAGTTCCCATGTACGCTCTGTTCTGGTCTTTACTGTGCTCTTGGAAGAAGATGCTCCTTGAAGAGACAGAAAGAAGAATGCAGTGAACAGCTGGCACCGAGCCCTTGGGACGGCTCTGTCTCTGAGACCTGCCTCTTTCGGAACCCCCGCCACTGGTGCCACACCTTCCTGCAGAACTGAGGGCCACCAGCGACTTGGAGGCCTTGACTAAGACAGCTCTCGGCTTCCTCCTGTCTGTGGAATGCAAAGCTGGACTATTTTTAAATCGTCCTTTTAAGTATGCTTAAAATGCCTCCAAGTGTAAAATGCACTCTTGTGTCTTCCAAGACTGGAGTCTGAATACCACTCATTTACTAAGTTACTCCATCTCCTGAGACTGAATCACTGAAGATGCTGGATTTTTAAAACACTGTTACCTTTTACATGCTGACGAACAACACTACTTTATGAAGATGACATTCTAGGTTTGAGCACAGGCCCGTCTCTGAAGAATGAAGCATTCTGAGTTAACAACTCGAGATAAATAATGACTTCAGCCTCCTGAGGGCAAAGCAGTGAAAGGAATGCACAGGTGGGCCCAGGAACTCAGCGCAATCCAGCTCCTCCGAGAGGTCAGCTGTTGCTGGTCTCGGTGTCATCATCGGAAGGTTCACGGTGCGGACGCGCAGACACCTGACCACCAGGCTCCAGCCCCACCCTCTCATCCAAGAAGGAAAATGTTCTTGAAAAAACTCAGAATGGCACTCTGGCAGGCTCGACAGACATGGTCAGTGAAGAGACTGCTGACTGTGGAAGGAATCATCAATTTTAAGTGGCTGTGACCCTTTGTGCTTTGACCGGCTGGCCCTGACATTCCTTAGTGGTGGGGAGGAGGGGTGCTGGGGACGGTGCCCAGGGGTCTTCCCTGGAGAGGCAGGCCCACTCCTTCCAGCAGGAAATGAAGTCTATCCAAACATGTCCCGGGAAAAACTGTAATAAATGTTCCCTTCCTGAGAAATGACTAAAACCACTAAAATAACCCTTAGATTAAAAAACCCAATTATTTATTGAAATGACTCTTAAGAAAAAAATGAGGGAGATTTATTAGAACCACATGAGATCTCCAGCAGGACTACACATGACTCTGTTCAGTCCAGAGTCACTCATCTGGTGTTCCAGCAAGTGGGATTTTCTGTAACATGGTCTTCAGGCCCATCTCCAACACAGGGAAAGCCTGCAACATCTTGAAATGCCTTTTGGAAGAAAAAACTTGACAGAACGTACAGCTGTTGCATCGCACTTGTTTATGGAACTTCACAGATCTTTTCCAAGACACGTAGATACTAAAGCCTGCTGCACACACTGGGCTTACGACTATACTGTACTGTCATACGCCAGCGGCCCCTCACTGGGAGGAACGGTGCGCACAGCTGAGCCTGCTGCTGCCGCCTGGTCTTGGCTGCACCGCACAGCTTGGGGATCTCAGTTCCTGGACCAGGGATGGAACCTGGGCCACAGAAAGTGCCAAGTCCTGACCACTGGCATGCCAGGGAACTCCCGTGTTCTCTCTGAAACAGAAGACAAATAATGGGAAAAGCCACGGCAGGGAGGACAGCACCTGCGTGACCACGCACACGGGAGGGTGAGGGGTCCAGCGCAGGGGGGCACCGGGCCCCCCAAACCCCCGAGTATGAGGCCGGTTTGTGTGAAGTGAGGGGCTGACAGAGTAACTGGGTTTCCTCACTCCCAGCCTCCTGAGGGAAAACACCAAAGTGTGAACGTCTTGCACTAACAATTAAACCAAAAAGCCTTTTCTAACAAGAATATAGATAAAAATTCCAAAGAACAAAGGAACGATGGGTCCAATTCATTTGGCTTCCATTCAGGGCCATCTCCTCCCCGACAGGTGGGGTGAGCCTGGCTCAGAGCAGCACAGAGCTGAGTCCAGCGGGTCTGTGTCCCTGTGTGGGTGTGTGTTTACCTGCACATCTCTACACGCGTCACATCCACAGGCGTCACATCTCTACACGCGTCACATCCACAGGCGTCACATCTCTACATGCATTATACATCCACATGTGTCATATCTCTACACGCGTCATACATCCATATGTGTCATATCTCTACATGCAGCATACATCCACACACATCACACACCCACATATGTCATATCTCTACACGTGTCACACATCCACATGTGTCATATGTCTACATGTGTCATACATCCACGTCTCATATGTCTACACGTGTAACGAGATAAGCCATATGAGCATAATGCGTATTTTCAGGTTTAAATATGACAGCATTATTACCTGAAGATGATAGTTTTGAGTAAAAATGATGTAAAATCTATTTAATTACACTTGTATTCCTAACCTGACCTTCTATGATCTACTGCCTTGTTTGTGACTACCAGTAAACAAAATGATGTCTGTAATCTCAGAAGCATAAGCAATTCAGACCAAGGAACCAAGGAATTTTCATGTATTTTTGTTGCTAATACCTTCTGAATAAATTCAGATTAATGTTACTTGGAAGTAAAGAGGCAGAAAAGAATGAATTGGTGAGTGGCTTTTTTCTTTCTGTGGATATTTATCAATCTATAAAATACGCTGTAAGACATTTAAAGTCACTCGTGATACATGTTTAATGACCTAATAATGACTAAATTTAGCGAGACCACCATGCTGTCCTCTTTTAAAAGTTGCTACTGTGTAGTATCAGGAGGATGCTGGGACCCTGAAGGGGCGGGCACTCCCTCCTCCACTGTTTCCAGGTTGGGGTAGCCCTCCTCGCCTATCTCCTCACCCCCCACCCTTCCTCCCTTTGATGAGTGTGGGGGTAGATATGACAATGCATCTGTGAAGGGGCAGGTAAGCTTTTCAACTCAAGGCTGAGGTGTCATTGAGCTCATGACACAGGCTTCTCCTCGAGTAGCAGATCTGAGGCTTGGATCTTCTTTCCTGACTCCTCAATTCATCACTCGAACGGTCCCAAACTTGAACACAGAGAAGCAGTAACCCCTCAAATATCTATACATCATTCACGCATCCTAAATCTGAAGTAATCTCAGATGTACAGCCCCCCTTGCTAAGAAATCAGTGCATTCTCAAGGCAGCAGTCATCATTTGTTCAGACTTCTCACAGAGGATGGTGTGGGTGGTCTCAGGTTGATTCAAAGTAATGACAAAAAAAGCATTAAACAGGGCCACTCCCCTGAGCAAGGCAACTGGAGGACCATCTACTGATGGGTATCTCGGGCAGGTCCCTTCTCACCGGGGGCCTTCCACATCTCTCTCCCCCTCAGGAATTCTAGCAACAACACCTTTATCCACATCTTTTCAGACCAGTCAGGGCTGAGTATCCTCACCCTCCCCTGAAGACAGAAAGGTTGTCTTTATCAACCTTTTTAAATTCAGCTGATCTAAACACTTAGTTTACATTTATCCTCACCCGGGGCTTGCAACTTTCTTACCTTGTAACAAAATACCACCATCAAACTTAAGTGTCAACATAATCTTTTTGAGCAACAGAACCTAACATTCTCGCTTTTGGAATTAAAGTACAATGATAGGTCTGAAAATGGATAAAGTCATAACACAACTTTGTCTCTTTGAAAATGAACTCTTAATTGTAACTAACAACTGCAGACGTTGCTACACAAGATTTCTTTTTATCTCTTTTAAAATTAAATTGTATTTCTTAAAGAAGTGCCCATCATACAAAACAAAAAAAAAAAAGCCAAAAAAAAAATCTACTGGGTTTCCACATGCAAAATAAGCCTTCTTGGCCCCCAACTCACACCTTATACAAAATTTAACTTGAATCTTCAACTTAAACATGGAACTAAAATTATAAAATCTCACAAAGAAAACACAGGAACATCTTTGTGACTGTAAGTCAGGCAAAGATTTCTTTGAAAGAAAGTGAGAGTCACTCAGTCGTGTCCGACTCTTTGTGACCCCAAGGACTACTGCCCACCAGGCTCCTCTGTCCATGGAATTCTCCAGGCAGGAATACTGGAGTGGGTTGTCATTCCCTTCTCTAGGGGATCTTCCTGACCCAGGTCTCCTGCACTGCAGGCAGATTCTTTACTGTCTGAACCACCAGAGATTTCTTTGACAAATACCAAAAAGCGTGGTCCATGAAAGGGGAAAAAAAAAAAAAGATAAGACTTTTTTCGCCCTTCAAAATGCAAAGGCTACAAAGAGCAGGCTGTGAGAAGCAATTTTCTCTTTCATTTCAGCATTCCCCCCAGCTTCCAGCACACACCCTGCCCAGTCCCTGGCCCCTCCCAGGCCAGCCTGCGTGAGGACGGCACACAGACACACATGGCATGGTGGCTCTACTGCTCTTTGTCACTAGAGTTTTTCCAAAACACAAACTTCCATATCTGATCCACTTCCTCCCCACTCGGTGCCATGCCCCTGGTGGCCTCAGCTGGCCACGCACACAGTGGGGGCCAGATTCTTCGGGAGTAATCAGCATCAGTTTATTTAAACAAATATGGAAAAGGAACAGAGTAAACATTTTAATTTGCTTGCCTTGGTGGAAACATGAAACTTCCTCCACTTGTCTCCCTGCACGACTCCGGCCGTGCTTCCCAGCTCAGGTGTGTCAGCTGTGGGATCTGGGGCCTGGCACCGACACACTGTCTGCCATGCACAGAAACCAGTTCTTCAGCTGCTCTTGTGCCTCTGCCTGTTAAGTGTTCTCAAATGATGAAATTCTCTTTTAGGTAAAAATGAGAATCTCCTCAGTCNGTGCTTCCCAGCTCAGGTGTGTCAGCTGTGGGATCTGGGGCCTGGCACCGACACACTGTCTGCCATGCACAGAAACCAGTTCTTCAGCTGCTCTTGTGCCTCTGCCTGTTAAGTGTTCTCAAATGATGAAATTCTCTTTTAGGTAAAAATGAGAATCTCCTCAGTCACTTTGATAATTAGAGAAGTATGTTGTTCAGTTGCTCAGTCGTGTCCGACTCAGCGACCCCATGGACTGCAGCACACCAGGCCTCCTTGTCCATCACCCTCTCCCGGAGCTTGCTCAAACTCATGTCCATTGAGTCAATGATGCCATCCCACCATCTCATCCTCTGTCATCCCTTCTCCTCCCGCCCTCAGCCTTTCCCACGTCAGGGTCTTTTCCAATGAGAGAAGGTATCTGCCTGCAAACATGGCCCCACTACAGAGCCCTGTTCACTCCTAATGACCTGTTTAGTAGCTTCATGGACAAGAAGAGGACCTGTGTCTCCCTCGAGCTCACCATCCTGCTTCACAGCTTTTACCACTGACACGTCTTTTACACTTACGGCCTGCTCACCAGCCCTCCGCCCACAGGTTCTAGCCCTGGAAGGGTGCGGCCTCCAGGGAAGGGGGGTGGTCCATGGCCCTGGCTCAGGGAGGAGGGCCCAGGGGAGCCTGGCACACAGCCTGTCCTCAGCGGGCCCTTCTGCACCAAAGAGACCCCACTGCCCTGCTGTGAAGGGTGGGCACATGGTCGGCAAGGTCAGTGGACACTCCCGGACGTGACACAGGGGGATGGCCATGGAGAGTATCTAACATTGCTTCCTCTGCACTGATGTGGGGGGTGCAGGCCTGTGAGACTCTCACTCTAAACCCTCGAAGTCTGTGCTGTCCGATCATGGTGACTGCTGGCCGCTGAGGCCTGGCCATGTGGCTGACCCGGCCCAAGATGTGCCGTGAGTGTGAACCTCACACTTATTTCTGAAGATTTAGTTCAAAGACAGAGTGTAAAAATGACCTCACGCTTCCTGTTTACACTGCATGTTGACACAGTATTTTTCATCTATTGGGTTAAACATTACACACTACTAAGTTTAACGTTTCCTTTTCCTTTGTGGTCCGACTGCTGATTGACACGCTCAAGCTGTGCCTGTGGCCTGTGGATGTGTCGGTAGCTCACACTCGACTTCTGGACCTCGCTCCTGGGGCTGGGCTCTATCTGTCCCCTGCGTCTGCTCCCGAAGATCTCGTCTCTGCGCAGCAAGCCACTGAGTGGGACTAGCACCGCAGGGCCTGGCAGTCTGAGGGCCCGCCCTCAAGCACCAAGCCTGCGGGAGCAAGGACACAGTGGCTCAGGACAGGGGCACAAGCCAGCCCCCAGTGACTCACTCGTTTTCTATCTTGTTTGCCAACTTCCCAGCAGACAGTATCAGAGATTGTTCTAACACGGTGCTTCTAACCTGTCCCACTCTTCTCTAAGACATTGGTGTGCCTGCTTAGGGCTCCTGGTCAGGGGGCCCCCATCATCTCAGGCCCAGTGCCCCCCTTTAGGCAGTAAGGGGAGACCCCAACTTCACAGGGAGCCTACGCTGCTAAAGGTCATGCTGCAGGGCCACGGTGATGCGGGAAGGTCAGCCCTGCTGACTACCCAGAACATGAGCATCGTTAGGCAGGGGCTGGGGGTGAGGGGCTGTGAGGAGACAGGCCTGGGGCCGCTGGCTTGAGGGGACAATGAAATGCGCAGAACGGAGCAGAAGTGAAAATGATGTAGCATGTCGCCCGAGAGGGAGTGAAAGTTTCATCACAAATTTGATTTTTCCCTCCAATGTATAAATGGACTTCCCTGGTGGCTCAGTGGTAAAGAATCCACCTTTGCAGTCTCCGCAGCGTAGGAGACCTGGGTTCGATCCCTGAGTGGGGAAAACCACCTGGAGAAAGAAATGGCAACCCACTACAGTATTCTTGCCTGGAGGATCCTATGGACAGAGGAGCCTGGCAGGCTACAGTCCATGAGGTCGCAAACTTTCCAATTTATAAAAATGTTGGAATAAACACCTTAATGTCAAAGTACAGAAACAACTGTCTATGGCCTTGAAATGCAGACTGTTGTTACACCTGGAGTAGGTTTGGGAGGGGGAGAATCTAGAGTGAATACTGTGGGCAGAACAGCGCTCTTCAACATGCTCTGACAGACAGGCTTGCAAGGGTCTCCTGCTGAAAAGTCTGCTCTGAAAAGTTAGTACAACCTCCTCAACCACCGTACAAAGTATCTATCTGCTGACTGGAGAAACTGTATCTCAAAGAAAAGCTGCCAAGTCAAAAAGAGATCACAAAGGATGCTTTTTTCATTCTCTGAGAAAATGTTAAAATGTTAATAAAAGTATTACTTATGCTTGATCAAACTTTATAAAAATGAGATGCCAGGAAAAACATCTACCAGCATACTAGTGAGTGCAGGGCTGGAAGAAAGGCCTCCTGGTGTTACTGAGGCAATCTGGCTAAAAATAGCCAGCAGCCCCCCTGCTTGGCAACCATTCTCCCCTGGAATTCGGCTGATGGAAATAAAACACACAGAGAGGCCTGGCCCCCCTCCACAACATTACATCATTCTTCCTTATTAGGAAAGCTGCTTCAAATCTGACATTCTGCCTGAAACAATCAGAGCTTAATTCTCAATGAGCAATCCCAGGCAGAGAGCTGGCTTAATCAGAAGGGTCTGAATGTCAGGAGGAACGTGGGAGAAGGCAGGCACGTTTCTGCCACGGTGTCTTCCTTCTCTAAACAGCGGCACTGTAACGCGAAGCACTGAGGAGCTTTCATGTCCCCAGAGAAGGCACACTTAAGAAGCGCATTTACTATTAGTCCTCAAATGCTTGCTTCTACATACGTTTTGAAATAGGCATACGTTATAGGGAACAAAGAGGGGAAATCAGAAATTCATCAACTCTTGATGTATCACAATTGCAATACTGGTTCTGACCAAACATTTTGGTATCTCACTCTAAGATGATGTTGTGGAAGTTAAGAAGCTAAGATCTCCCGCTCACCCCCGAAGACCCATTACTATTATGTTTGACTTGCAAGACAACTTCAGTAACCCTTTGGCCTGAGATGTTACCATATTACCATGTCAACCTGCCAACAAAAGCAAAAATAAACAAGTGGGACTACACCAAACTAAAAAGCTTTTGTAGCAAAGGAAACCACAAACAAAATGAAAGGGCAACTATGGGATGGGAGAAAATACCTGTGTATCATCTATTTGATAAGGGGTTACAATCCAAAATATATAGAGAACTCAAGCAACTCAGCTGCAAACAAACAATCCAATTAAAAAATGGCAGAGTAACTGAATAGATATTTTCCCAAAGATGTTCAAAGAGCCAACAGGCACATGAAAAGATACTCACTTTCTCTAATCATTAGGGAAACACAAATCAAAACTACAATGAGAAATCCACTCACACCTGTCAGGATGGCCATCATCAGAAAGACCACAAATAAATGCCAGAGAATGTGGAGAAAAGGGAACCCTCCTACACTGGTGGTAGGAACGCAACTGAGCACATCCAGGAGGGAGAACAGTATGCAGTGGAGGGGCCTCAAAATACTAAAAATAGAGCTACCGTAGGATCCAGCAATCCCACGCCTTGGTATCTATCCAAAGGAAATGAATTTATTATCTTGAAGAGCTATTTGTATGTGCATGCTCATTTACAACAGGCAAGACACGGAAACAGCCTAAGTGTCCATCAGCAGATGAACGGATAAAGAAGGTGCGGCGCATGCACACTGGAGTAGCAGTCAGTTACAGAGAGAGTGAGACTCTGTCATTTGCAGCAACGTGAGTACTCCTTGGAAGGAAAGTCATGACCAACCTAGAGAGCATATTCAAAAGCAGAGACATTACTTTGCCGACTAAGGTCTGTCTAGTCAAGGCTATGGTTTTTCCAGTGGTCATGTATGGATGTGAGAGTTGGACTGTGAAGAAAGCTGAGCGCCGAAGAATTGATGCTTTTGAACTGTGGTGTTGGAGAAGACTCTTGAGAGTCCCTTGGACTGCAAGGAGATCCAACCACTCCATTCTGAAGGAGATCAGGACTGGGATTTCTTTGGAAGGAATGATGCTGAAGTTGAAACTCCAGTACTTTGGCCACCTCATGTGAAGAGTTGACTCACTGGAAAAGACTCTGATGCTGGGAGGGATTGGGGGCAGAAGGGGACGACCCAGGATGAGATGGCTGGATGGCATCACGGACTCGACTGGAAAATCCCATGGACAGAGGAGCCTGGTGGGCTACAGTCCATGGGGTCACAAAGAGTCAGACACGACTGAGCAACTTCACTCCTTACTGTTAAGGGAAGGAAATAGATAGACAGGATGGTAGCTGGAAAGGGAAATAGGGTCAAAAGAGCTCCTTTTTTAAAATTTTACTCACAAAAGTTTTTTGGAGTGTAGTGATTGCCCATGGGGTCGCAAAGAGTCGGACCCGACTGAGCGACTGAACTGAACTGAATGGACTCAGAGGATATTATGCTAAGTGACATAAGTCAGACACAGAAAAACACTCTGTTATCAATTATATGTGGAATATTAAAACAAACAGAAAACTTAATAGACAACAGATTGGTGGCTATCAGAGATGGGGGTGGGTGGGGGAAATGCGTGAAGAAGGTCAAAGGGCACAAACTTCCAGTTATGAGGTGGGGAAGTCCTTGTGACTCACTGCACGCTTGTTGCCGTTCAGTTGCTGTTCCGTTGTGGGGTCCGACTCTGCAGCCCCATGGACTGCAGCACGCCAGGCTTCCCTGTCCTTCACCATCACCACCACTATAGTACTGCATGGTGACTAGAGTTAACAATACTGTGTTGTATATTTGAAAGCCAGTAAGAGCAGATCTTAAAATTCTCACAAGGAACAAAATTTGTACCAACGTAAGGTGATGGATGTTGGCTTATTGTGGAGATCAATTCACTGGAAAAAAAGAGAATCATACTTTAAAATGTTAGATAACTAAATCTGCAAAAAAATATGCCAACTGATCTAGACTTCTTATGAAAGGTAAGATTTACGAAGTTAAGATGTAATTGTAAAGCAAAAATTAATGAAGGCAAACGTCTGCCTTCAATAATCACCTTTCCATAAATACAAATGGGGCTATTCATCAGTGTGCTGATTCTGACGTCTTTCTCTCATCCCGACACAAGGCTTATTTTCATTGAAAAGAAAGGGTTACAAAAAGTCCACAATGGTGCAGAGAACCATTCGATTCTGAAGCAATCAACCGAGAAACCAGCAACCCTGAGGAGCGAGGGTCCACCAGGGACCCTGCTCAGCGTACAGAGAGCTCCTCCTGGCGGGCAGGAGGACAGACTGCGCACCCCCCCTCCAGCAGAACCGGCTCAGTCACGCGCTCCTGGGGTCCTGCGGTGGGTGAGGACTGCTGTTCAGAGGAGGGCTGTGGACAGACAGGAGACAGGCTGGGAAGGCAGTGCTGACCAGTCGAGGCGGGCACTTCAAGATCCCGCTCATGACTGAACTTTTCTAACTTCAGTGCAGTGCTTTCAAAGGAAAGAAAAACAAACACCCCCGAATGTCTTGACTTGGGACCTGGCTGGGCCTCCCTGTTTCCATGCAGGCTGGGCGTGGCCCTGGGAAAGCAATTCCATTTAAGAGTGCAGAGCTTCTGGGCTCCTGGGAGCTTCATCCATGGCCCACTCACCGACTCAGGGATTAGAGGTGGAGTTCCCTTGCAGGCGGGTCAGCCAGCAGCCGGGGTTCAAGCACTGGCTGAGTGCCCTTGGCCACGTCACGCTCCCGAGCCCGTGTCCGCACCCTGGAGGGGCGGTCACAATGCATTTCTGTCCTGGGCTGAGAGGGTGAGAAGAGTTATGACATATGGAACGCGCAGAGCTCAACTCGAGCACAACTTCAGCAAGTGCGGCAATTCACCTCCAGGACAGCTGTGCACATCGGTGTCCAGACAGGGACCCTTCTGTCCAGGGGAGGGTCCTGGCCTGGACGGCACTCGCCCCCACGGGCAGACTGACGGTGCTGGGAGAAGCGGACCCTGGGGCACTCCCTTAACACTCTGCATGCCAAGGTCCCAAAATGCAGAGATGAACCCACTGAGAAAATCAACTAAATGTGTGTGTCACTGGTACCAGAGGGGTTGAGATTAGGCGCAGGAAGAACGCCTTAACAAAACAATCACTGACTGCAATTTACAGCGCTTCTCTTAAAACAGCCGTGACAGCTAGTCACACGACAACCTCCCTGTTCTGCTCAGCTCAGAACACTCTTCTGCAACACCACCCCAAACACACTACAAAGATTCATTTACATGGTCTCAGTTACACATCAGAGCCCCTCTGCACAGACACCCGGGAGGCAGGCGGGAGTCACAGCAAAGAGACAAGGGTACAGGGTGCGTCCTGGGCACAGGCGAGCTCGGCACCTGCCTCTCCCGGGACCCGGACCGCCTCCCTCCACCTGGGAACAGCCAGCGTGGAAACACGCCTGTTAAACATGAGCTTCAGTGGAAAGCATTCTGCTGGCACCCCCTCCTCCTCCCGGCCCTTCAGCAGCTCCCTCTTGTGAGCTCTTGACTATATATAGTTGAGCTCAGGAGCTGGCTATGACCCGTGCACACAGCCGGCCGCCTGGGGCCCCCCAGCACCTTGGGCCTGGGGAGGACAGGGCAGTGGCCGAGACCCCGCCCTGCCCCTCTTCAGGTCCTGACACCGCGGAGCTGGCTCCCGGGGCTTCGGCCTGCAGAACCCACCCCAGGTCCCTCCTGACGAACTCCTGGGGCTGCCGTGGGACCCTGGGGAACATCTGGACGCATTTTTGGGTTCAAGGGTGTGTACCCCCCACCGCCGTGTGTCCATTCGAAAGTGACAAGAGTGTGTCCACCCAAGGCCCAGAGCGGCCCATCCCTGACCAGCTGGGCATCGCCACCCCTGGTTTTCGGCAAGGCTGCAGTCTCTGTAAGGCCAGGCCCACATCGGCTCTATTACTCTGTCACCTGAAGCTCAGCACACCGTCCACGGGTGAGCCCACGGAACAGGGCAGGCAGGAGGGGTGAACACCACCCTCGCACCCCATAGCTGTGTGTGCACCCACACGGACAGTCGCCCGGCCTGAGCGTGAGTGCACACGTTCTCTGCAGGGCTGGTGGCCACGCTCACCCTGCCCACTCCTCGCACTTTGGTTCTCTGCTCCACACAAGGGGGAGACAAATGGGGACAGTGCTCAGATGTCATCTCTCTGTGCTAAACGGTGTATCACGGTGCAGCTCCTCCAGCCAGCACCCCAGGACCACCCCTGCACGGCCCCCCTGACCTCACCAAGGCACCTAGCTGCCCCATTCCCGCCTTTCCTTCTCCCAGACCACCTCCCACCGCATTCTCCTGGAGCAGCCCAGAGTTTCTCAAGTGGTGCATCTTGTAACTTCCTGACTGGCCTGCCCTAGGACAAGTCCTGAGTTCCCTGACCTGGGCCTGCTGGCCCCATTCTTGGGGTTCAGCCTGCCCTTCTGGGGTCCTTCTGACGCAGCACCTGGCCTCTTGTCCTCACCTGTCAGCCTCACCCAGTGTGGCCCTGCCCGACTGCATCCCGTCTGTGACAGCTGGCACCGGAGTCTAACGCCACGTTTCCTATTGAAAGTCATCTCTGACACACACAGGAGAGGCTGGCGACTGCGTGGTGTGAAAGGAGAAGACGCTGCGACAGTCGCTGGTCTGGGAGGCCCTCCCCAGGCTGCCCGCTCATCTCTCCACCTCCTGACGCTCAGCAGGCTGTGACCTCATCTCTCCACCTCCTGACGCTCAGCAGGCTGTGACCTCATCTCTTCACCTCCTGACGCTCAGCAGGCTGTGACCTCATCTCTCCACCTCCTGACGCTCAGCAGGCTGTGACCTCATCTCTCCACCTCCTGACGCTCAGCAGGCTGTGACCTCATCTCTCCACCTCCTGACGCTCAGCAGGCTGTGACCTCATCTCTCCACCTCCTGACGCTCAGCAGGCTGTGACCTCATCTCTCCACCTCCTGACGCTCAGCAGGCTGTGACCTCATCTCTCCACCTCCTGACGCTCAGCAGGCTGTGACCTCATCTCTCCACCTCCTGACGCTCAGCAGGCTGTGACCTCATCTCTCCACCTCCTGACGCTCAGCAGGCTGTGACCTCATCTCTCCACCTCCTGACGCTCAGCAGGCTGTGACCTCATCTCTCCACCTCCTGACGCTCAGCAGGCTGTGACCTCATCTCTCCACCTCCTGACGCTCAGCAGGCTGTGACCTCATCTCTCCACCTCCTGACGCTCAGCAGGCTGTGACCTCATCTCTCCACCTCCTGACGCTCAGCAGGCTGTGACCTCATCTCTCCACCTCCTGACGCTCAGCAGGCTGTGACCTCATCTCTCCACCTCCTGACGCTCAGCAGGCTGTGACCTNCCTCATCTCTCCATCTCCTGATGCTCAGCGGGCTGTGACCTCATCTCTCCATCTCCTGATGCTCAGCGGGCTGTGACCTCTCTCCACCCTCACAGCAGGGTGGTCTTCTCTGTTTCCCCCCAAAAGACTAGAATTACAAAAACTGATTTTATGAATCCTAACTAGCTTTTTTTTTTTTTTTTGCCAAGTTTAACAATGAATAAGCAGTATTTGCAAATCAACTGAAAAAAAAAAAAAAGGCGATTTCAGCTCACAGTCGTACATCCATTAGTGTGAATGGGTCAAATAAAAGTATTCTGAGTACAGTGTGTAGATCGGCATGCCCAGGAAGCACTAGACGGAGCGAGCAGAGGCGGGGACCACTTACTTATTTCATCTGAAAGTCCAGAAAGTAGAGTCACTCTGATGACTGGAGCTCAAGGCAAGACTTAACGCCCCTGGAGAAATAACCCCAAATTCAAGCTTGTACTTTCTGACCCTTCTTCATCTATTCGTCATCAAAAAGTATTAACTACTAGTTATAAGAGTAGGCCTCAGAAGTTTTCATCACACACATACACACAAATCTTTTTTGTAACCGTGTATGGTGTGGGATGTTAAGTAGATTTACTGTGGTGACTACTTCACAATACACACTACAAATGCAGAATCATTACACTGTACGTGCGTAACTAACAAAATGTTACGTGTCAATCATAGCCCCTGATGAAAACGAACTTCAAACTTACAGGGAACACAGACTCTTGTCTGCACCACTGACTCTGGGATCATCTTTCCCCTCCATTCTGTCTTCTGGCCTGGGCTTCTGCTCTATGCTGGGCAGCAGGCCTCGTCATGAACGCAGCCTGTTGTTTGTTGTTCTTCACTATTCAGCTTGATTTATTCGAAGGCGGGCAGCACAGCAGGTCTGAGATAAATCCCTCTGCACTCCTGCCCTGCTGGCATGGTGGCGGGGTGCGGGGGAGCCGTGTCCTTGGCCCCTGCAGACCCCCAGCCTCGCGGGCAGCCTTTACATCTGACTTAGGAAGACAGTGACCTCCAAGTCAGCCGCATGGGCCAGTGAGAGCTGAATCCTGGTGGCTGGATTCCCGCCGTCTGACCTAAACAGCATGTCAGCAACTGGGTGGTTCAACACTGATTGCTCTGCTGGAAAGGGCCAGCGTGTAGGGTTTCCATCTATGGGCTTATCCACTGGGCATAAGAAACCTATAAAGCTTTTTTCCACTTTTAGCCTTAATGGTTTTTTGATCAATTACTTATTAAAGTGCTAAGATAATGAAACTTTTGGTAGAAGTCAGTTTGGGATGAATACAAAAAATCCATAGTGATTTTCCAATTTAATTTAAGAAACTAGACAACTGTCCTATCAACTCTGCAAATAAAGGTTTTTTGCACCTCCTTCTTCCGTCTGACACACGCAGGTCACATCTGATTTAGGGGGACGGGTGGGAACAGAGGTCAGCAGCCTCTGAAACAGTGAGTCACGTGGTGTGAGAGTGGGGAGTGTGCCGGAAGTGCCAGGACGCTCACCTGTGGGGGGAGGAGGAACAGTGCGCCAGCACATGCCTGCCCGCTCCCGAGCTGCACCAGGAGAGCAGGTGACAAGCGACAGTCAGTGATGGCACTGTCAGAAAACACCCCAGTGACAGAGGAGACCCACATCTCCAACGGCGGCTGGATTTCCCAGGCTTTTGAAACAGGTTGGTGTGTAAAGAACAGTCGTCCTGAGAGGATGTCTGGGGGTGGGGGTGGGGTGCACAGCTTCACAGCCTCGGAGACGCTTCACTCTTGTTTCATGAATTCTTGGCTGCAGGGGGGCATCGCCCCCAGGAGCCTGTCTAGCCCCTCCCTGGGGCAGGGGGACACAAGGCCGCACAGGCCCCATACGCTGCCCCACTCCAGGCTGGCTGGTCAGGGACTAGGCCATACAGCTCCCCAGCTTCACGGTCAGACAAGACCCACTCTGCCTGAGGTCAGACCCTCTGCTTATGATCACAAGTCCAAGCAGGATGAAGGGAGTTTGTGAACTAAGTCTACTGAACACCTTGGTAGGAGTTTATGACTCCAGATTTCAGCAGATCCACTCCTAAGTGGACATAATGAAAGAGAATAAATGTCCTCCAGGTCACTTGGTGGGTGTGTGTGGGGTGAGAGGAAGGGACGGGGCAGAGTGCTTTGGTTCTTATCCCCCTGTGTGCACACCAGCCATGCGTGGTGTGAACCCCAACAATGCCACTCACTGAATGTCTGCAGGTCTCACCGTCCTCTTCTCTAAAAATGGGGGTAACAGCACCTACTTCTATGACTACCTGGCAAGTTTACATGAGATTGGGATGTAAAAGTGTTAGTATCCCTTCCTTTTCCTTCAATATTCAGAAAATACAAAGATTAAGTTTGGTTTGCATGAAATCCTCTCTAGGATCTCAGACCCTAGTGCAGTATTTGAGGCAGGCTTTGAAAAAAGCAGACTCAAATTCTCCACGGGTTGGTCCATGAACCCACCAGGGCCCAGGAGAGACAGCCCCTGCCCTGTGCTCACACCCATGTCTGCCGAGCAGCAGAGTCCACGTCACAGCCACAGGTTTCCTGCCCATCACAGCTGCCCCTGCGAGGAAACACGGTCTGACTCCTGCAAGAGCAAACAACTAAGCGTCCCCAGCCCTGAGTCCCCGGAAGGGGCGCCGGAACCTCTCAGGGCCCGCTCACCCCTGAAGCTGTGCACTGCCAAGGGAGGATGCAGGCCAGGGTCAGCGCCCCGCCTGGTGCCACGCGAGCGCCCAGGGATGGGGACACACTGGGCTGCACGCCTGCTCAGGCGTTAAGGTCTCAACTAGCACTTGCTGCTGTGATGAGAAAAGCCCTCAGCTCACCGCAAGGTCACCTCCCAGCCTGTCCCGAGGGTGCATGGGGCCCTCACGCTGCCCTTCAGGGGAAAGGCCACGTGTGTCCACAGTAAAAGCTGATGCTAATCTGGTCTTGAAACAGGCAGAAGGCATGAAGGAACATCGCTTCTGTCCTGAATCCAGAGCTCCAAGTAGCTTTGGACACTGATAAAATACAGAAATGAAGTAAATTCATAAAACTGAACATTTCATTACTTTGCTAAACATCAGGATTCAGGATATTTCATAACGTCAGATAACTTGTCTTCAGGATATTTCAGTGTGGAGCACGTTCTCTGAATCCAAGCCTTTCCTTCCCACTGATTACCACACAGGAGGAAACTGCCTGAAGGTTTGACTTCCACCAGCGTTGAAAGCTCAGAACTCAAATGGACATACAGCTCTAAGTTTGACAAGTACTCTGACTTTCTGTTTTTAGTACTATCTCCTTTCTTACCCTGAATGTAGTTATGTTTTGTGCAAAACATGTTGTCCTCAAATGGCGGTGTGAAGTTTGCTTTCGAGAGAACATGGAGGCAGGGAGGGGGAGAGTCCGGGTACAGCTGTGCCCAAGCAGCATGGCATCCTTGCTGGGCTGAACGGCAGTGAACAGAGGCCGCTGCTGCCCAGGCTCTGACCACAAGAGTGGTCCCCATGTTCCATCTGACCCTGAACTGTGCGTGTGCGCAGCTCTCCTCGCTAGGCTCAGAGCACCCAGGACAGGCCCTGAGACGAGGGGCGGCCCACAGCTGCAGGGTGACCCTGAGCTGACAGTTTACAGCACGAAGCCCCTTCCTCGTGCGCCCGTCACTCTTGGGGGGTGGGTCTCATCTTCTCCTCTGTCACAATCTGGGGGTCGCTCTCCAGTCGCAGGCCCTTTTGGCTCAGCTTCCCCATAAGCGAAATCAGTAGAGCAGTTGACCTGCATTGAATGTTCAGTTAGAAAAAGATGGGGAAAGGCTCATCTATTCTCGCCTCCTTTTACAGGTGAAGATAAGGTCATAAGATCTTCTCCAGGGCAGCGTGGCTGCACTCATTAACTGAAATTCACACACCCTTTGATCTGATAGGGTCTGGAAACTTTTCCCATAGAAAGCTCAAAGTGAGCGCTCACATTGAACAAGGATCGTCACGGCTGCTGTGCTCGTGCTCGTGAGCCCTTGAGGAGGACGCGTGTGCCCTAAAGTTTTTGCTCTCAAGTTCAGATTATCTGCTACAGGAAGTGAGAAATAATACTGAATAACACCGACCTGGAGATGGGAGATCAGGGTGCCTGAGTCAGCTCTACTGCTAATGAGCAGTCTCCTAACATTTTGGGATGCTGTTCTCGTCCTAATTTTTTTCAAAAGGAATATTCATTGCAGGAAGTTCAAGTCTCAGACAGTCAAAGTGCTGGGACAATGAAGTAAAGTGGAGAGTCTTCCCTCAAACCACCCAGACTCACAGCTCCGCTGACCCACCCCAGGGACCGGCATTGCTTGTACTCAGAGCTCTCTCCCCAGGGCCTCCACGTGGGTACCTGCACACAGCTCCCAGTTTGGGGTTCTGTGTGTTGAAAGCAGCCGGATCACGTGTGTGCATCTTCCTTGGTGATGTTTCATCTTCCACGACTGTCAGGGACACCCCTCTGCGTCAACCCCCAGCTGAGGAGGCACAGACAGGCCATGCCTTATCAAAGGCACACGCCTCCTCCTCAAGGACTCACGAGGACGAACACAGCAGCCGTGACGATCTTTGTTCAATGTGAGTGCTCACTTTGAGCTTTCTATGGGAAAAGTTTCCAGACACTATCAGATCAAAGGGTGTGTGAATGTCAGTTAATGAGCGCAGCCACGCTGCCCTGGAGAAGATCTTATGACCTTATCTTTACCTGTAAAAGGAGGCGAGAACAGATGAGCCTTTCCCCATCTTGTTCTAACTGAACATTCAACGCAGCTCAACTGAGACACTTTAAAGCCAGAACAGGGTGGCACTGAGACCCAGCCGCCTGTCCACAAGTCCACTCCTTCTAAGCCCTGTCCTCATGACCAAGTATCGAGACTGTTTGTTTGGCTTTGGTCTCAGTTGCTGAAGAACGCTTTTCCCCTTGGCAGCACTGCTAGCCAGAAATGGAAGTGCCACCTTGTCCGCAAAGGGGTAAGAGACGGCTCCTGGTATTTGCTGCGCTGTCACTTTCCACTCTCCCTTGTTTAAGGAACAGAACACTCCCTCACAGGGTGGGTCTCAAATTCAGTGCCTGTCAGAGTCACCCAGGCCTCAAGGAAACCCCACCCTCAGGGTTTCTAATTCGCTAGGCCTGGGTTTCTAAAGATTTTCCAGGTGATGACGGTGTGCGGAGCATGGCTTTTCAGGATGCTCTTTAGTCACTGGGTGCGTTTGCGTGCTGTCACTTCGTTCGTGTCTGGCTCTCTGTGATCCTGTGGACTGTAGCCCCCCAGGCTCCTCTGTCCATGGGATTCTCCAGGCAAGAGTACTGGAGTGGGTTGCCGTGTCCTCCTTCAGGGAGTGCTCCCAACCCAGGGATGGAACCTGAGTCTCTTCCATCTCCTGTGGTTCCTGCATTGCAGGCAGGTTCTTTGCTGCTGAGCCACCGGGGAATCGCTGGGCATAAACCTGCAGATCGAGGACCACCACCTACCTGACTCTGAGAAGACTGAATTTATGGGAGTTTGGATAACAGTCAGTTACCTTTAACTACCATGCCAAGCCTTCTCTCTGCTCCAGGTCACCAACTGGGGAGGAACAAGCCGGTTTCCCCGCCCATGTGGATGGGTCACCGAGTCCCCCTTCTGCCCCATGCCCGCTCTGCACAGGAACTGGGATTTAACTGCACATAACACAACCGCAAGAGAATTCCACCTCTTTGTGCTTCTCACAAAGGAAACTCTTTGTTGACCAAATGGTAAAAGGGACTGACCCTGATGCCTTCTGGTAATCACCAGGTGCGTACAGATCCTTAAATGACACGCCTCACATCACCAGGTGCGTACAGATCCTTAAATGACACGCCTCAGATGGACAGACTCAGCTCTCAGTGACCCATGTTCTGAAAGCAAACGGGAGAAAACAGGCGATGGGAACCTGCACCTCCCCTCTGGCTGCACGCAGTGGACCGCAGGGCATTGCCACGGACTTCCTGTCCTAGGTCTGGTATCTACAAGCGATTGTGCAGCGGGTGTGGACGTGAATCAAAGAATATCTTCATGTTCTGTATTTGTGACAGGATGGCAGATTCTGCTGGAAGGAAGAGTGCAGGGCACGGGAGAAAGACCCAGAACTGCAAGGCACACGTCACACCACAGGCTCTTCACCCGTCAAGTGTGACCCACCTGGCTCACGGTGGGTTTTCAGAGCACACTGAACTCATGTTACAGTAGACGGTTTAGTGATGAAATGACCGGAGGGCCATCAGCCAGGAGAAGAGAGAGGAGCAGAGATGCCTTCCTGGAGGCGGTGCNTACACAGAACACTCTGCAAATGGACAGTGCTGAACTGATGTACAAAGAAGTCATCTGCACTCAAGTATCGAGACAGGCCAGCCAGGAACTGCCTCTACCAGCAGGCACGTCCGCTCATGAGAGCCAACTTCTGATGCAATTGAGTCACGGCTTTCTGGAGGACTTGCGGCCGAAGGCGGAACAGAAAGAAACACAGAGCCCTCTGCCTGTGGACGCGCAGCTGCTTCGCGGCTGATGATGCGGGTAAGTGCACTGACAAGGCCAGCTTCCTGCTTGCACTGGGAAGCAGAGTGCCGAGACACGGCCGGACCTGCCCTCGGCGCCAACACAGGCGCCCGTGGAGATGCTGTGGCGATGCCTGCGGCAGTGGGAGGGCCCCAGGCTTGGCAAGGTGTGCAGCTGTGGCAGGAAGTCTGGGTTTCCGCACTGCCGCTTCTGGCCCAGGTGCCAGGTCCTTGGCCTGGGCTTGCTCCCCACTGACATCACTGGATCCACGCCATGCCCCACAGTGGCCTCCGCATTTGATGAGCCCCATTTTCCAGCTCAGCTGCATCTCCCAGAACCTAATATGGAAGACCTCTGAGTCACGGGCTAGGCCGCCTCGGCGGTTAAAAAATAGCAGAGCGTTTACTAACCACACTTGGCAACCAGCGCCCGTTCAAGGAGGCTGCCTGCTCCACGGCACTGCTGCCCGCTCCACGGCACCGCTGCCCGCTCCACGGCACCGCTGCCCAGCCTGGCAGCTCTGACCATATCAAAGACCACCCAGCCCTGTGCATCCCGGGGTCCAGCGCATGGGACCTCCGAACATCCAAGGGAAACCTGAAACGCTCTCTCTAAAGTATGCGAACATCACTAGAGCTCAGCAGAGAAGACCAGCTTCTGACCAGGTGGAACCAGAGATTTCTGCAAACTTTCTCGGGGCCTGGCTTAGAGGTTACAGCAACTCATTAATTATCCCGTGTTTCCCAAATTATACTCTATCTGAAGGGTATTATCTCCTGAAATGTAAATCAGCACACAATGTTTCAGGAGGCGTGGCGGTACATCTCATTTTTGCTACATAGTACATGGCAGTGAGTCTTGCGGCAGGCACAATTCCCTTCCGGCAAGGCCGTGGGGCCAAGCCCAGAGGGTGGAGCTGGGTCAGACGACACGGGGCATCTCCCTGGTCTCCATGCACCATGAAATACATGCACGGCTAACACAGCTGCACATTTGCGTAAACCCCACTCTCACCATCCTGGGGTAACGGGAACCTGAGGTTTCTGTGGAGCTTTTCTTTCTAACAGCGTTTTGCTGATGATGCACAGGCTGATACTCTGAACGAGAACATGGCACTTTCTGTCTGAAATCCAAGCTTTTCCTGGTCCGAGACCCGGGAACCGTATCCCAGAGTCCTCAGTGTTCAGTCCAGCTCCCCTGGAGAGCAGGCTGACGAGGGACAGAGGTGGGCGAGAGGCTCTCATTTCTGTCCCCATACAGCTCAGGGCTCCTCACCCAGCCTGCTCCTCTGTGGCAGGACAACAGAAACGGGGGGCAATGCCGGGGCTCCTGGAGGACAGCTGGCTGTGCAGGGCCCAAGCCAGAAGGACCTGCTCGTCTGAAGACTGGGTCTCTGTGGCTGGTTCAGGGGGTGACCTGAGAGGGACAGATCAGAAGGTCACAGGTGCATGTCTAGCCCGCAGCGCTGCACCATCAGTGAGACAGACCTCCACCACGCACAGGCCTGCAGGTGGCTCTGGCCAACACCAGGAGGCCCGGATGGTCAGCCCGACCTGTGGCTGCAAACACCGCAGCCTTCAGTTTATCTGCTGGGAGCTGCAGTGCCCACAGGACCTCCCTGACTCCTAATTTCAGCTGATGCCTGCTGGCAACAAAAGTGATTGTATGGCTTTTTTTTTTAACTGATGAAAATTGCAGAAGGGAAACTATTTGAAACCAGACCTAATTACACTGATGGAAGGATGAATGGATTATTTCAGAGTCAGAACAGGATCCAAAAGCCACTTTGTAAAATAGACTCAAACCGAAGGTTGAGAGCAGCCCCCCCGGACACTCAGGCTTCACTGCAGCGTCAGCCTGGCCGTGCGACTCTGGGACTGCACACAACTGCTCTCTTATGTCAAACACAGGGGCTATTATCGCTGCACAACACAGCTACGGCACTCTCCACTATCAGTGTACGTTTCAAGTACACCCCGATTACAGATTCAGGTAAAGACAGCAGTAAAACTGCTGACCTCACTGGGGCACTGAGGAAACACTCAGGAGTCCAGTCTGATTATCCCTCTCTTTATTCACATTTCAGAGAAGTATCTGGCTTAGTAACTAGAGAATATCAAAACAATGGGATTAGAAAGAAAATAAACCCACAGGTAGAAGGAGCCCCGGGCAGAGGGGCAGAGCCACGTGGGTCCTGCTTGGGAGCTACAGCGGCAGAGAGACACTGCAGGGCGTGGGGGAGGGCGTGAGGGTAGGGAACCCACCCAGAGGCCTCCACGAGCATTGCCTCCCCAGGTGAGCCAAGGTCTGGAATTCTCAACATGTTACATTGACCTTGAACAGCTTTCCTCCTAAACCTGCAATCAGCGCTGTCGATCGGACTCTACCAGATCTGCCATCTGTGAGGAAGCCCCCAGGAAACCCTGCAGCCAGGCTGGGTGTAGCAGCCCCCACTCCACCCTTGTGGGCTGGAGAAAGAGCTGAAAAGAGAAGCCAGCAGGAGCCAGGGGACCGGCCCTCCTGCAGCTTCAGGAAGTCTTGCCGAGTACATGCATCACACTAGTAATCCGTCCAGTGGGGCGCAGGACACCGGCCCCGCCCAGCACCCCTGCAGGGAGCACGAAGGTCCTGAACCGTGACATGAACGGGTGTGTCCTGAACCGTGACATGAACGGGAGTCTGGCCTCATACCAGCCCTGGGGCCCCACACTCTAGACCTTGATATGCCTGTTACGGGTGCATACTCGGGCTTTCCTCCATCTCCAAGTATCAACTCATTCCACATAACTTCTCACTCGTTGGTACCCTGGAGCAAGGATGCCCACTGGAGTAGAGAAAGTCTGGCAGCTTTGTGCGGGTGGAGGGCTCTGGAGCGCACAGTGGCTGCGGAGTGGCTCTGAGGGGAAGCAGTGCGATTCTGTCTGTCTGCAAGCTGACAACCCCGCCTCCCCCTGCCTACGCAGGAAGAGGGGCCAAGGATGCTGAGCTTGGACCACTTCCATTTCATCCCTGGAGGACGCTTCTGCCTTGCAAAGAGACCTGCAGGCTCAGGTACCACTCTCTCTTGCAAATAAAAGCTCCCCTTGGGGTGTCCCTGGTGGCTCAGTGGTAAAGAATCCGCCTGCCAATCAATGCAGGAGACACAGGTTCGCTCCCTGATTTGGGAAGATCCCACACATCTCAGAGCAACTAAGCCCATGCACCTGTGAGCCTGTGAGCCTATGCTCAGTTTACAGGTGCTGGTGCAGGGCCCGGGAGCTGCAGCTATTGGAGCGCCCTAGAGCCCGTGCTCACGAGGGAAGCCACCAGAAGGAGAGGCCCACTCACAGCACCTTGAGGACAGCCCGTACTCTCCACAACTAGAGAAAGGGCTGCACAGCAACAAAGACCCACCGCACTCAAAAGGTAAAAAACTCCCCTTAGAGAGACAACACTCAGCCCCTTGTCCCCTGTCTGAGCATCCTGACCCGACCTGCCAAGACAGTTTACAGGTGCTGGTGCAGACACTGTGCGCTCACACTCTCTAAGCATGGAGGGCACCCGAATTTGCTTCTTGCTTGGTAAGTGCCTCAAACAGATACTTGTACACATCCTACACAAACACATCCACGTATAGTTAAGAAGACAGGTGGAAAACAAGGCTTGACCAGGAGAAACCACAAATTTCTCCAACTCCAGTTCTGAGTTAGTTCACCTGTGGTTTTACTGGATATGCTTTACTTCAACGCTCTTTCACTGGACAGGTTTTTCAGACCAGAACTTAGTCAGGTGACAGGATCTTCATGCCACTTTCCAACACTGGGAGTCCCACGTCCCCACTCTCCGCTCTCCTTTGGGGCAGGGCCACTCCTCCCAGGGATTATCTGTGGTGATAATCCTGCGGCTCTGCCCAACTCCGACCTCCCGGAACACCGCACATGGCTAGTCACTTGCCTCCCGGTCCATGGCTCGTCACATGCACATGGCTAGTCACCTCTCTGGTCCAGCACACCATCTGCCTTTCCCTCGGGCCTGCTCCAACTCTTGCCCTCGCTCACTGCCCAGCAGGACCCTGGGCACAATGCCCCGCTCACCACTCACACACCACCAATGCTAAGTGCAGCCAAGCTCACCTTCTAACTAGGGAATGAATGAAGACTCCAAACCCTTCAGTCAATTCCTCTGCCACCAGCTCACAAGAGCACAGGCACCACGCACAGCAGTGAGGCTTCACTCAGGTGCCTGCCAGACAGCGACACCAGAGCGCACACAGTCGAGAGCGGCCTCACAGTCCAGACTCGGCCTCAGCGTTCCAGAGAGGAGTGGGGCTCAGCGAGAGAACCACCAACAGGAGCTGCTGTCTCAGGAACTGTTAGTATCAGAACACCCCAGAGCAGGGAGCAATCACTGACGACCAGGGTAGGAGGTACGCAATGACATTTCTGGGTCAGTGTGCAGGAGGTGGACTGCAACAGTCACTCAGCAGACACTGACCACCAGCTGCCAAGTGTAGACTCCACTGCATCTAAGGCACACAGAACAGCAGAGCCTCCCCTCTGGAGGTCCAGGGGATGCTGAGTCTCAGGTCCAGGACAGACTGCCAGTCAGGTGCAGGCGCCTCTCCAGGTGACCATCATACCTCCTCCTCTCGGCAAACACCCACTCCTACTTGCAGGCAAACACCTGCTTCCACTGAGAAGACAGGAAGACCACCCTCCCCCTCCACCCACCCCCCGCCCCACTACCCACTGCTACATTTACCCACACCTGCCCCCTGGCCCGCGGACCCCACCTACTTTCCAGAACCACAGATGAGCCATCTCTCTGAGGTGCTCGATGAGGCGCTCTGACCCAGGCTGTCCCTGTGTCTCTCCGGAGCTCTGGTGGACGAGGTCAAGCCCTTGGTCCACACGCCTGCGGGCCTCCCCAGGCACCTGGCTGGGATGTTAGGCTGAGGGCGGCTGCGCTGTAACCGCCGCTTCTATCAAGTGCCAGGCCCTGCCTGGAGGAGCGACACCGCCCCACTAACTCCCAGACTCGCTCTGTCTGTCCACAGCCACTCCTCCGCCTGTCTCCTGCCTCCCTGGACAGATGCCCAGCCTCGCCACTGCTCCTTCTGCCGGGGTCCATCTCCTCCTCCGCCCCAACCCCAGCACGGCACTAGCTGCAGCCCTGGTTGGTTAGCTCCCTTTGTTTAGGGCTTGTCTCCCATCACTAGGAGACAAGCTGCATGAGGGCAAAGGTTTTGCCTACTGAGGTGTCCATTTGGGTCCTGACTTTCTTCCCAGAGTCCAGCCAGGGCCTGGGGCTTGGGACGTGTCCAGCAAGACCTGTCCAGCCCTGCCTCTGCAGACCTGTTGGCTCTGGGCAACTCTTACCCGCTCACTTGCATCATTTTTAAGATGGAGATGCTGACAATATTTACTACGTGGGATTACGGTGAGGATTAAATGACATAAAGTATGTTACACACTGTAGCACACTTTCTGGTAGGAGGTAAGTGCTCAATGGTATTTACAATATCGTTATTCAGAATAGTATAATTATACATCAGCATTCAAATTATCTGAACCCAGGAGACATTTGTTTGGGACTTTCGTGCACTGGCATCAAAAATGAATGAGTAAACGAATAAAACACCTGGGACTTTTCTTTCTATTATTAAAGATTCTGAACCTGACTTCACAGACACTGAACGCAGTCTAGCAGTGCTGACGCGCAGGCTCTAGAGGAAAGGTGATGTTCACAGTGACGAGGTCACGTCGACCATCAGGCAGCCCCCACTGACGGGCCATCAGAGGAGGGCCCGGCCTGCCTGGTGGACCACTGGGCTCACCGTGCCCACCCCCTCTGGTGCCAGCTACAGCTATGCCCCCCCACGTCCCCAGCTCTGTGGCTCCAGGGTGGGGTCTCTGTGGGCACACGGGGAGCATGAGAGGAAATGTGTCTTTCTAGGTGCCTTTATCTTTGAGGGTTTAAATGGAGAAACAGAAGGTGGGGGCTGGCCACTGTTGCTGGAATTAGAATCTAGAAAAAAAATAAATCAAGTTGGAGTTCTGAGTACATTCCCCACAAAATTGTGTTATCTATGTGGCTCCATGCTATGGTTTCACTAACAAAGCAGAATGCTCTGACCTGTCCTGGGAACCCAACCACAGGGAACACGGTTCCACCAAAGTTTTCAAAGTTCCCAGTGAAGGATTTACAGAGACACATTCCCCACAGAGCCCATCTGAAAGTGGACAGTGCTTACGGTTCACATGCCCCAAAGAGTGGGCCAGTGTGCACACTCTGTGCCCAGAGGTGCAGGGCACCTCCTTCCCATGGGGTGTGGGCACCTGGGCCCCATTCTATACAGCCGGACACGTGCCCCCTGGGGTCCAGGGAGTGGCAGCTGCCTCCCTAAGTTTCCTTCCTCCCCCGGCCACAGGTGTCAGTTCTTTTTAACATGGTTTTGTATGTCTTCTTATCGCTCTGTTTTCAACACGTCTATGTGGAAAAAAATTAGAAAGTTTTACCAAAAACTCCTAAAATTTGCTCATTTTTCTGGCTGACACACTTGGCCTGCAAAGGGCAGCTTCTCCCTCAGGAGGAAATCTTTCCCATCAAATAAGCCTTTCTGCTTTCCCTAAGTCCAGGCCACGCTGACACCAGCGCCTTCCTTGCCTGCAGCGGAGGCACTCTGGCAGCTGGGCCACCGTGCACCAGGTGGGCTGACACGGAGCTGCCGTGAGCAAGCACTCGCATTCTCAGCCCACCTCCTGATCATTGGGATCCACACACGCAAGTCAGAAGGGCGAGGGTCACCCATCACCGTCAACCGTAAAGCACTGCCAGCAGCGAGGATGTCCTGCTGAGGGGGAAAGGGCCTTCCGTGATCGGTGGGCTGCAGAGAGCCGTCCAGGGCACTGGCATCAGCAGGCGTCTCTCCCTCCTGACCCCTCAGGCCTGCCTTCCTGTTGCTTCCCTTCCTGCCTCTCTTACAAGTCCCAGCTCTTGCTCTCTCTCTCACCCAGCATCTCTCATCCTTCATCCTTCCACACAACCTGACCAGAGCTGCCCCAGGAGACAAACCCGACCGAGTGCAACCCTGCAGGGCATTTCTAGAGCCAGCCACCTGGGAGGCAGAGAGGGGAAGGCCCCAGGCCCACTCTGCATCCACCAACCTGCATCTTTACGATCTGGTGGCATTCCACTTCCCCTGTGTCTCCGAAGAGCTGACATGCATGAACGCAAGATGTTAACACGAAAATGTGCTCAGTGACATACTTTTGTAGTGTATATTCTGTGTCTACTTCCCTCATTTGCTTGAAGAAGAGAATTACTTTGCCACCTAATGAACAGTAGGCAGTCTGAGAAATAAACCTCCATTGCCCAGTGTCTATCTGGATCTTCTGAAACATGCTGAAAGAGCACATCACATGTTGATGTGAAACTGTTTACATGAAATATACTCAAAGGGGATGGCAATGTCTAAAACATATCTTCATTGTTCCAAACGACTGTGAACGGAATCTGGAAACTGGGGGAAGAAAATCAACAATTGTTTGGACAGTCAATAGTTGTGTGAATGAATTAGTAACTTTTTAAAAATAATGACTCCAGCATCTTGAGGAATGTAGACTCCTTGATAATTTCCAGGAAATACTTCAAAATTCAGTAATAACGAGTGATTTTAAATATAACAGAGTGTAAGACTTACTACAGTCTACGGAAAATATTTTGGGAAAATAAAGGAAGTATTCTCAAAAGTAATACAAAGATTACAGCTCTTGAGAACATAACACAATAAAGTTTTTCAAGATCAACTGCAATGCAATGTGGTAGGCGGCATTCCACCTGTAAGAGTCAACTGAAACCCAGAGCCCACAAGCCTATAATGAAGCGCCCCCGGGCTCCTTTAACTAGCACATCGACCTACTGTTCCCCAAGTCGGTGTCCTCACCTGGGAACTCACTGAGTGTGTACTTATTGCACCATTCCATCAGGCAGGCTACTGACCAGACCAGCTGTCGGAGCATTATGATTCATGGGTTTCACAGCCGCAGAAGACAAAGTTGTGTTATTGTCAATCATCTACTCCCAACTCTTCACCCAGAGCACAGAGCATTCACACAGCCAACGAGATGGTAAGGATGCTCACATGCCTAGTTTCTTACTAAGGGATGTGGTGTGGGCCCCAGGCAACATCCCCTCCTCTCTCATATTCAAAACACAGAGTACACTAAACACTAAGTAACTCTTATTTTGTACAAAAGAAACAATAAAGAAAAATACAGCTAAGGGGTAAGTTGGAAAGCATGTTGATCATATATTGATTACATGCTGCTGCTGCTGCTAAGTCACTTCAATCGCGTCCGACTCTGTGCGACCCCATAGACGGCAGCCCACCAGGCTCCCCAGTCCCTGGGATTATCCAGGCAAGAACACTGGAGTGGGCGGTGGTCTATTTCT